>OZ023275.1:43512067-43577960 GCA_964007475.1 Hybos culiciformis
ATTCGTTTTCTTATATAGTTATTTTTTTTTTTTTTTTTTTAAAAAATTTCTTTTTGTGGCTCAGTAGGTAGATAAAAAATTTTTAGTAAATAAAGTTGGAAAATGTTAGTGAAGTCCACCAGTTGGATAGTTCGTCATTAGTCATTTTTCTCGAAATCCTAGCTCAACCGGGTATCGTCGTTTTGGTTGGGCTAAGGAATGACTATTGACGTCCATCCTCTACCTAGGTTCCTTCTGACACCCATATGGTTCCAGACCTCATAAGAGTTCGTGGCTCCAAGTGTGTGGCAGGGGAACCAGATGTAGCACCACTACGTAGGATGGATCTCCGGATGGAGAATCCATGTGGTAACTGGTCATGTCTTGACTTCGGATTCTTGGATAGACCCAAGAATCCTCTGCCAAGAGCGGGGTTTCGAGATTTTACTAGAAGTGGCAATTAATGGCTCACATTCTAGTAACTCTCTGCTGGGTTGGTCATCCTAAGCCGTAAAGCTTCGGATGGTCATCACCAGCACCTAAAGAAAAAAAGAAATTTAATTAATTAATAATAATTACCTTTTTTTTTGTGATATAATTTTCAATATGGAATTGTTATTAAAAATGCGTTTCTTTTTATATGTTTTTTGAATGCATTTACAATAACAATTTCATACAAGAAATTTATCAAAAAAAATCATAAGAGGTAATTGCAGTTCATTAGACTGCTAATTTTGCGATTTTTTTTTTTTGTATAAAAAAAAACAAACTGATTGATTTTTTTTTTTTGTGAACATCACAAAATTTTTATTTTATGCTTTTTGTTTTTTCATGGTTTTCTTTTTTTTTTGTTTAAATTTTTTCTTATATATGTACTTATGTATGTATATATATATTTTTTTTTTTTTTCACTGCAACAGTCTACAAATCTACAATATATTTTATAAGAATTGAGTAAAAATTATTCCAAGTATTTCATTAATATGTTTTACAGCCCACAAAAATAAAATTAATTCATTTTAAAGGAAAAATTCTTAAAGTCCAAATTGTTAAAGCAATATTATTTGAAACTAATATTTTTGAAAGGATTTATGTACACAAAAAATTAGGAAATTTGGTAAAGAGCCAAGCGATGGTAGCGTTTAAAAAGCTTTCGCACTAATAGTTATACAGTTAAAACCGGATAGGAAATAACTTTCCGGGGATCAGAATAATATTCTGACTTGTTGTTCTAACATCTGAATGCATTTAACTGATGAGAATTTTAAATAAAAATGTAGTACTTTTTTTTTTTGTCTAGCCCGCAAAAAAAAAAAAAAACTATGATGGGAAATGTTATTTTCAATTTTTATGTGCCAGAAGGGAAACATTAATAACTCGTTAACAGGAATTTACTTAATACAACCACAATACATACAATATATGTATATTAAATGTTATTTTTCTATAACTAACTATTATGTGTGTTTAAAAGGTCCATAAAAAGTTTGATATTTTATGACCACCAGACGCAAGCAAATTTACATTTTGGGTACATATAGGTAGGTCCATATATATTTGGTTTTTGATTTTTTCCAAAACCCATAAGGACTATTTCAATAAAAATTGAATTTTTATTATCATGTTATGTTACAAAAAAAAAATAACTTTATTACGGTATCAGTCATAAATATTTATCTTATATACGAAATTGAAAATGAAATCTGAAAATTTCAATGTTAAAAAGAACTTTATTATTTTCATTTTTAAGATTAATGTATATTTATTTACAAATATTGACAAAATACAAAAAACAAAATTTAAAACGCTTTAAAATTGGCCCCAAAACTCAAAGTCATCATTTTTTTGTATGTGAATCGGGAAAATAAAAATTATTGAAGCAGAAAATTAAGAAATTTATGTATCACATACCTACTCTGGAATTAATCAAAACTAAACTACCATGTCTTATAGATAACAACTAATCAATACTAAAATACCAGAGATTTAATAATTCAATATAAGATTCTTTTGTTGTCAACTTTCTTGTCAACATTTTTTGCTGAGGAAACATGAAACTTGTTATTAAACTAAGTAAATCTTGAATTAAAATATAATATTAAGTTACAAATTTGCTTGCAGACATAGAGGCTAAAGTATAAAAGAAATTCAAAAGAAAAAAAAATAGATAGAAATAAGAGCAGGCATATGCCATCATTAATTTTACATAGGTAAATGCATGAAACATAGGTACAACAATTCTTTTCACACAAAAAGAACATTAATTTATTTTTATATTTACTTTTTATTTTTATTTTTTTTTTATTTATTTTGCCTGTGGCACTAAAGCACAAGGTGTCGTATAATTTTACACTTGAAAAACCCTTTTTCGTTTTATAATACAGTACAGTACTTAAAAGGGGTTATACGAATTATAATAATAATTAACAAGATTTTAATTAAAAAATGTAATTCTGAATTACATGAAACTTTTAATTTATTCGTTGTTGAAATTCTTTAAAAAATAAAATAACACCTGAAATTAAAAAACAAATATATATATATATCTTAAAAGTTGCAGGAAAAAAATAAATAAAAATTCAAATTAAAAGTAGGACAGAAAAATTTAAGAATTTAAAAATTTAATATTGTAGAAATTTAAGTGAAAAATTGAAATTGTGCACAAATTGAAATTGGGAGTTTATGCTCAATCACGATTCTTTAAGTTGATTTATTTATCTGTAACGAAGATTTGAACTATTTCTGAACGACTGAATTTTATCCGATCTTAACATTTATATTATAATTATAATCATCAACTATCAGTTCTGATAAGTTATTACAATTTTTTAAAAGCTAAATCCTAAAATATATAATAAGTATAATGGCTTAACTATTTATTTTATCAATGAAAAAAATTATAAAGGATAATAAATTAAAACACGAAAACAATATTTTTATTTAAATTTCACTGGGATGCATCATATATCATATTATTCGTATATACGCTAAATGTATATTAAGCATTATTCATTCTTGTGCGATTCGTAATTCAAAAATAGATGTGCGTTATATTGTTCTGATAACAATATACAAAGAAAGAATAGAAATGTTGTTATTTAAGTAATAATAAATAAAAAGAAAATAACAAAAACATAAATCAAATTTTAGACAACTAAAAACATCAAAAACACATAAATGTAATCTTTTGGGAAATTAACTTAAAAAAAATACGAAAAAATATCAAAGAAACATAAAGTGTGTTATGTATATAAGGAGTTAAAAAAATAGTAACATTGCAAAAAAAAAAATTATGAATTTTTTTTTAAAATCTCACAGACGGAAATATATCTAGGTAGGTAAGTATATTTTTTTGTTTATATACATATAATTTTTATGTTCTAATAAAGCATAGTTTTATATAGAGTTTTGCGCGCTTAAATTGATGTATGTTTATTTCATTCAAGCTTCCGTTCTCACTGAAAATTTCAATCAAATATGTGATGAAGAAAATAACTCATTGTGTTTTTTTAAGCTTTCTCAACTTTTAAAATAAATTAACTTCTTTGAAACCATAAATATATTTCAATCCTAAAGTTAAGGAGTTTGTTTTAACAAAAAACAACTTAGTCACTACAAAAATAGTTAAATAAAAAAACATAAGAAAACTTTTTCTTTTCTTCAAAATATTCCACTTTCTGTTTTCCTTTTTCTTACAAAAAGAAAGGATGTCATTAGATATACACTGAAAAAAGAGGTAGTGGTAGCAGCTGCAATTTCTGTATATTTCTTTCTATTTTTTACAGCAAGTAGAATAGCAAGTAGAATAGTACTGTAATATATGTGTTCTTGTGAACTATATCTAAATTCGACATAAAAAACCAAGCCTTTTTGAGGTTCGTACTTTGATATTTAGCATTGCAAACCGACAGCTATTGAAATTTAGAATATGTATAAAATTTCATATGTTTAAATTTAAATCCTTATTGAGATTCTAGATAAAAAAATAATAAAAATTCTATAATTTTGGAGTTGCAACTTCGCTTAATTCCTTTGCTATACAGTTTAGTAGGAGTTATTATATTATACATGTAATATTAAATTCAATAGTTTTATTTATAATCTTTCTGCTATTATAGCTGATTCTCTATTTCACTTTTTTTTCAGTGTGTAAAAGGTAATAAGAGCCTATATACAATATTGGAAAGATAATAATAATTGTATGCCTTCTTAATTACATTACAAATTACAACACAAACACAAACAGAAAAGAAATATTTATCTTTTTTCTTATAAATTTAATTTATTTCCTATACATATTTAATTTTCTTTTAAAACAAAAAAAATGTTAATAAATATTCACTTTTCATATCCTTAACACCACAGCCACATGAATTAATTTATTCTATTTTAATGTTAAAATTTACAGAAAATAAAAAGTTTCACATTCTTTCAGGTTTTCGGGTTAACAAATATTTGCTTGAATTTGTTCAAAAGAAATGTTAGAGTTTTATTAAATATTAATAGAATTTGACATTTATTATTAACTTTGCATACCTTCTAGCTTACATTTTCGGTTAAATTATTGTAATGTTAGTCCCCGATATTGTTCAAGGATTTGAATTAATGGATGAAAATTGATTTCATATGGCGATTGCTGAAAAACTTTGCCAATAGTTTGAATTTTACAGAAAAGACAAACTCGCAATTAAACAGATGGTATTTTTCTTTCTATAAAAAACTATCTACATACTACCTACTACTATAATAATTAATTTTAATTCATTTTTTAAGTAATTAATAATAATTACTTTATTTTAATTTGTTTTTTTCTTCTCAATATTATACTTTTTATTTTTATCCAATATCCATTTATATAAATACTATTATTGAACATTATAATAACTTTAGAATAAAATTACAAAAATGACAAAATGTCAATCAAAAATTTAATCAATCAAAAATGGTATTAACAAGAAAAAAATTTCCGCATAATTTTTTATTTTTATTATTTTTTTTTTTGGCTTTTATTTTTTTCAATATTAATTTTCTGCATTCATGAAAATAAATTTTTCTTTTTTTTATTTTAATGAACATTATTTATTATATCGATAACTCGAAGCTCAATTAAATTTTTAACGGCAGTACATTATATATTTTATAAGTCTATCTTAATAAACAATTACAATAATTAATAAATTAATAATATATATCGCTACTCGCATTCTATAATATTGTAAGTCAAAAATGCAGGTTTTCAGGAGAGCATTTTTAAGATTTTTTTTTTTCTGTCACTTCGTTTTCTGTTCCTGTTTTCTGTAAACCATATATTTTTATACAAAATTAAGAAGAAAGTAATGCTTTATGAGTACATAAGTAACATTTTGAGCTAATATAAGTAGTTTAGTTGTAATTTAAGAAACTAATATAATAGAATGGACAAGATCAGTAGAAGTTGATTGTAAGATGACCTACACCAAACATTTTGAAAAAAAATTCAAGCTATAATGTGATAAGTATACTTACAATATAAATAATTTCACAATTTCATACTTCTATTATTGTAAGTTATACAATATTACAATATTAATGTTAGGACAGTTTTGAATTTGCTTGTCGTTCACAAATGTTGTAGCTGTTACTTATAATTTTAATAAAATAAGTATATACATTGTAAGTGCACTTAAAAACCAAATAATTTGAAGATTAAAGATCATTCATATTGTAAGTCTACTTATAAAGAAAATAAATTGAACAATTCGTTCTAACTTATTTTAAGTGTACATACAATCTGATTTACGGGAGTTTTTGGGCACATTGCACAATATTGTAAGTCTTTTTTTTAATGTAACTTTTTAAGGACATATCGTAGAACTATAAAATTTATACAGTAGATGCTCATTTACATGAGCTTCTTAGTTTTCACATCTTTCTATTATGTTGTAAGTGCACTTACAATATTATAGAATGTGAGGAGCGATATACAGCATTGAATTTAAAACTATGTTTTATATAATACGATATATTTTTATACAAATTTGTTTCTATGATTAATCTTTAACAGCTTCAATTTAAATTTTTACATTATAATTCTAAAATATATTAAAGATTTTATATCTTCATTTTGCAGCTGTCAATTTTTACAATTATTGAACATTCATAGAATCCGTTACTTTAAAATAGTATCCAGTAATACATGCTGGACCCAAAATATTAAAGGATAACAATACAGACTTTTTCCATTTGACCTGATGTAACTACAATAAATTATATGGTATATTGATTTTAAGAATAATCCATTCTTATATTTTTTTTTAACATAAACGAGATAAAAATACATACTTATTTAAAGGATACAAAAGGATATTTCAATTTAAAATATAAAATTATTTTTTGGGGTGTGATGTTTTGACTTGAAGACCGCAAGTTATTTAATACCAGGCATTAAGCAAGTTTGTATTTTTGTAAACCTTAATTATAAAGAAAATAAGGATTATTTTTCACCCAAATTTTATAATATCATGTTGCATCACTTTTCAAAAGATGTTTTCTAATAATATATACAATATACATTGCTTAAATTTCTTCATTTGTAAGGGTCTGTGTTTTATGTCAAGGTGAGAGAAAGGGACTTGGAGGAAAATTTAAGAAAAAAAAAAAAACACAGACTAATCATATAGTACCTTTTTTTTTAGGAATTTTTTTGAATTTAAATGCAAATTTAATGTACAAAAAAAGTTAATTTTATGCTTCCCAAATTATTATGTTTTTCTTTTTCAAACTTTTAGATGAATAAGAATACATATAACTGCAGATAGAAGTCAAATATATATTGTATAAATAAATTTAATTTACAAATAAATAAAGAATATAAGAATTAGCTAGACATGTCTGAAAATTTTTTTAAGCATCATGATGTTTATTTCAAATTTAAAGTTCTTACAACTCATAGTATATAAATGAATTTCTTATTTTCTTACAAAGAAAACTTTCTTAACTTTATTTCATAATCCCAATAATGATTGCTATCTTTATTTTTTTTTCTGATTCTAAAACGGAGAAATAACCTCTTTCATTAAATTGTCCAAAAGATGTTAATGAGGTATACATATATAGATTTTTTTTTTTGTAGAAAAACTTTTTTTGTGTACATATGTACATTATGTGAATGCTTTTTTTTGCAGTCAAAAACATTAAATAACGGACTATTTTATAAAAATAGTTTTGTGACAATTATATGGTACGGCCTTGCAATATGATTGTGAAAAGTTTTTTGGGCGTAAGTGCAGATGACGTGAACCACTCAGAATTGGCTGAAACTTGGTGGGAGGGTAGAGGCGGTGCCCAAACCCCCAAAACTGAAATCAGTTCTTGGGGCTCGGGCCCCGTTTCGGATATAAGGCCCCCCAAAGTTTTCATACATTTTTGTATGGAAAATTTTTTTTTTGTGCTCGATTTGCCCAATTTTTTGGCAAATGATAAAGGGGGTATTCCAGAACGAGAGGGGGAGGGTGGGGGACGGCGGGCGGGCGGTCTGGTGGTTGGTCAGTGGACCAACCACCAGACCGTCCGCCCGCCGCGCCCCACCCCCCTCTCGTTCTGGGATGCCCTCTATACTCTCTACAAAAAAATGGGCCAACTCGAGCAAAAAAAAAAATTTCCAAACAAAATGTATGAAAACTTTGGGGGGCCCTATCTCCGAAACAAGGCCCGAGCCCAAAGAACTGATTTCAGTTTTGGGGGTTTGGGCACCGCATCTACCCCATTATTCACTACAAAAGTCCAATTTATATTCCAAATTTTTGTTAATAATTTAAAAAGCCGAAAAAAAAACAAAAAAATATTATACATATGTATTGTACATTATTTAATTTTATTATTTAATTTTATTATTTAATTTTATTATTTAATTTTCGAATAAAATTTATCTATTATTAATAAAATTTCTATTTTTTTCAAATAAAAAAAATAAGTTAAAAACAAGTTTTCCAAAAAACTGAGGCCAGGCCGCATGAAAAAGTAGAAAATAACTTTTTCTTCACACACATAGGTGGACTCAGATTTTTTGATTGGGACGTAAGTGATTTGATTCATGAAGAGAAAGAATATTCAAGAGAAATGTCCCAATCAAAAAATCTGCGTCCACCTCTGTGTGTGAAGAAAAAGTTATTTTCTACTTTTTCATGCGGCCTGGCCTCAGTTTTTTGGAAAACTCGTTTTTAACTTATTTTTATTTTCTGCCTTTTTCACGTTAACTAAATTGTTATTATGTGCTGCATGGATGTTTGAAAACAATTTTATGACTAATCATATCGATGAAAATTTTTCCGATGATTTTTCCGCTTTTTCGGGTTTTCCATGGAGTTTTCTGCAAAAACAACTTTATGCAACTCATTTCGCTCTACAACTTTGTCTCAGGTTGCAAAACGCTCAAACGCTTCCTTGGTCGGAAAAAATCCGGAAAAGCGTTTTACATGAATTTTCTTCGATTTTTTCTGCAAGTTTTCACCATTGTCGGAGAGAAAGTAATGATGCCAGTTGATAGGGAACTTGATCCTGCATAATTTAGAAAACTTTTTTACTGGAAAATTGTGCGGAAAAGTCGGAAAATTCCGGAAAATTTTTTCGGAAAAATCAGAAAACTTTGCATTTTTCCTAAAACGGATTTATCACTACTCAAATTTGAACCAAATTTTCAAATGATTTTTCCCGATTTTCCGAGTTTTCCATGGAAATTTCCGCTTCAAATTTTGATAGCTTCAATTGTCACGCGACATGAACCAGTGTGCCAAATTTCAGGTCGCTGTGATGACGAAAAGTGTCGAAAATAGTAAAGAAATATACAGACAAATTACTTTACGAGTTAATAAGAATTGTGTCCTCAAAAAAATTTAATTTCACTTGACTAAAATAAAATTTTGTTTTTCTCTGGAATACAATTTAAAGAGCCGAACAAAACAAAATTTACCCTTTGGAAAAATTTCTACATGTTACACTTATTCTGAATGAATAAAAATGAAAATGAATGAATAAAAATGAATGGAATAAATGAAATGAATGTTTGTATAATTTACAATATTGAAAAATAAAAACACAAAAAAGGTCGCACAATTTTCTCCAAAATTCGAAAAATAAAGAAAATTATGTACCTACGTGTTTGGAATTTTAATTGTATAATTTTTTTTTGTTATTAAATTGAATTTAGCAGGTATATGTATATTTCTCTGATTTTAATTTTAATTTAAATCAATTTCATTAAAAAAGGGTATATTTTCTTCTTTTTCATTTTATTGTTTATTTTTTATTTATTATTTTTTATAATTATATGTACAAAAGAAAATTAATAAAAATACAGAATAAAATAAAAACTTTAATCTAACATACAAATTTTATAGACTTATTTAAATATAATTAAAGATATGATTTGGTTAAATTAATACGACCATCCATTTTCTTCAAGCTTAGAGGATTATTTTTCATCTGAGCCTTGACTATCATAAATACTCATTTTTACAATTAAATCATAATGTTGTCGGAATAAAAATTATATTTGTTTAAATTTTTAATATAAATTTCTTGAAAATACAATACTGAGTCTAGAAGCTTGTACACAGGGGTTGCAGCCTGAAAAATTTACATTATATCTTTATTAATTTTTAAATTGATTCAATCATTGTAATCTCTTCCATTTTTAAGTTGTTATAAAAATATTGATAAATAGCTGTTGTAAAAAAAATTTAATGAATACAGTGATTGATTAGGAACGTATTGTTTAATACATTTTATTTCTTGGAAATAAAAAATCCATCTTCGGACTACATTTAGTAGGAATGAATAATGCATTCAAAAAACTCAATAAGAACAAGAAGAATATAGATAAATAACTTGATATTGACTGATGAAGATATTTTTATTAATAACTATCTATAGTATACACGGTTAAATAAAAGATTGATGTATCTTTGGAAGAAAAAAGTATTATCGTCTTTCCTAACTCTCTGTCATTTCTGCATTACAAATTCTAATGTGAACTTCAACATTAATAGCTTCAGCAAATTAGAAAATAATTTTGAAAATAAAAAACTAAAAAAAAACTTGTATTCTTATTGAAGTTATTTTTCTACGCTCACAAATTTTATTCGTTTACATATTATTTCCATTAAAATAATTGAAACCTATCAAGTTCATTTGAGTTTTTAATATAGCTATTCTTATAATTAAATGTTATATTTTTGAATTAAAAATATATCAAGAAGTAATTAACACCAAAGTTAATAAGTCTGTGTCTAGGGTGAAGGCTATTGACCTTAAGAGATACTTAAATAAATATATGTATTAAATTTATTAGTTATTTTCATTAAATTTTTTATTTTTCAATTATATTACAAGCTTTGTCTATGGTATTGATTAATTAAAGTTTATTTTATAACGTATGTGATAGGAAAAAGATGATAGGCACAAAATTTATGTGATGCATCTGACTTGGTAAATTTTAACGATCTGCAATATACATGGTGACTTGTTTTCTCAGAAATTAAAGGCCTAGAATAAAAATTATCAGAAATTTAGAGAAATTATTTGAAAAAATATTCAATCTGTTTTTCACTCAAATATATGCATTTTAATTATTAATTATAAGTCAATAACAGTTATAAAATAGTTAAAAAAATAAATGTTGTCCATTTTCCTGAAAGGGTGTTTCTCTCAGTTTGTCAATAACTTCCTGTTAAATAGCCTCAACTAAAATTATTAAGGATATGTGAATTATTTCCTTAAAAATTTCACTGTACCTAACATAAAATTATAAATAGTATATATATATTTTATTATTATTATTATTTATTAGCTGCTGATGTTTAGTCATCACGTTCTCCATAATTATGGTTGGACTACGTGATAAAAATTATCAAAAATTAAAATCATTTTGTCTAAATTTGCAAAACAAGAAAAAAACAGTTGTAAATATGCAGATATCGTTGGTCCTTTTTACAACGATGTAGTTTAATTTAGTTACATATATATATTAACAACAAAAAAGTATAATATTTATTTGTTTATTTGTTTATCATTAATCTTTGAAACTGAAACTTCATTGGGTATTTGAATCTTCTTGGCATTACGCTTAAGTTGGTCACGACTTATTTGTTCAAAGTTAAAAATTGAATATACGTGCAACAATAACTATTTTACAAAAAAAAGTGTTTTTTAAGCTGAAAAAGTAATTTTTGAAGGAAAAAAATATTAAAATTCAATAAGTAATAAGGTATAAAAATCTTTTAAAATCTCAGTTACGCAGAAAATATTTGAAACAAATACATTAATCATATTATATATTAAAAATATTACTTAAATAGATAACTTTATTTTATCGCTTCTATAAGCCAATATTTATCAACATTTACAAGCTTCCGAGTATTTTTTTCATGATAAAAATATTATATGAAGCTAAATACATGAATTATTACAGTTTAGAAAGTGCATTACTTCGTATAAGAAAACAAAACATTTAATGACATGTAAGCAGTTCGTTCCGAGGTATCGCAAGACGTGATCGTAATTAAATTATTAAATAGTTGTTATTATATACCTAATATCGATATAGTTGGAATTTCATATCATTTAAGAATAATCAAATTATTTATTTGTACGGTAGCTAAAAATCAATAAAAATATATTTTGTGGAATTTCATTTGATTTAAGTAATCAAAAATTGTGATGATAAATAAAATTCGACTATTATGGTGCATCGAGCAGAATTTATATAAAAAAAAGAAGTTATTTTCATGTAAAAAATCATAGTTACATTGTAGAGTAGTTAAATTGGAATATTTCACTTCATTAAATTTAATGAATATTATTTCCCTTGAGAAACATCAATTTTGAGGTGTACTGCATATATAATTTAACATTATTATACCTTTATGTGTAGTGTTATATTATTATTAATAATAATATTTGCAAAACCAAATTTTCACTATCCGCATTATTTTTTGGGTAAAAAGTATGGTTGTTCATAATAATAATAACAAAAAAAAAATAAAAAATTAAAATTTCACGGTATAATTTTATTATAATAATTTTGATTTCTTTTTAAGAACTTCACCCCTAGTTAGTTATTTTTCCTTTTAGGGCAACTGCTTAATGTTTTGATTAGAACACTTTATAAAAATAAAATATCTGAAATATTATAATGAAATTGGAAACCAATTTCATAAAATATCCGCAGGTCATAAATATTTCCTTATCTGCAGAACAGATTGATAGAATATAATCGATAAATGTAACAAACGTCAAAAAACAATATTACTTAAGTGGTGTCTTAGAATAGTTTAAAGTTTAAACTATCATAAATTAACCTAACGTTAGGAGAATAAGAAATACTAAGGATTATTCCAAATATTATTAAAATAATGAGTTTATAAAACAAAAATATTTAAAAATATGAATCCTAAATTCCTAATATTCATATTTATGGGTTAAAAACAGTTTTCAAAAGTTTTTCTGAGTTCGATTAAGTCTTAAACACAGTTAAAAACTAGATGTCTACAAAGGTCCAACGACATTTTAAATTTGAGTCATCTGAATTAACTTAGTTGATGAAAGAATTTAGATAATGACGTCAATTAAAAAAATCTTCGAATATATTCGAAAAATTTTATCTTCTTTTATGAACACTTTAAAATGGAGTTTAAGTGGTTTTCATTTTGTCCAATATAAATATGAAAAATATACAATTTAGTATAATACATATTTTCCATTTTTTATCACCACATCAAAATAAAAGGGATTTTCTTGAATTGAGATTTATTGAAAATTAAAAATAAAGTGCTTTAAATCAATATTGGTAATCTTCTTTTGATGTTTGGTTTTAAAACTTATTTTTTTCAAATAAAAATTAGACTTAAGGGCAAACATTTATTTATTTTTTTTATTTTTATCCAAAAATTATATAATTTGTCTTTAAAATAATAATTGGATAAAATTTGGTAATCATTGGTATTTTTTAAGTTTATGATTCAATTCATTTAATTTTCAATTGGGTTATTTTGAATTTTTCTTTAAATAAATTATGTTGTTTTAATCCATTTTTAATTGGACGAAAGAGAATGTAGCTTTATTGTAGTAAAGCTCTTTTTTTCAGGCTTTTGATATAAAGAAGATATCTATTTTGATTAAAAAATATGTATATATATTTGAACTATCTTATCTATTTTGTTTTATATATAGTGTTAATTTTTCCAAATAGAATTTTTAAAGTAACAGGAGTTTTATATAAAGTATACTCTCAACCAGCATTATGATAATAACATTTTATAATAGATGTGTATAACTTACAAATTACATAATATTGCAGAATCATTTTAAATGCCTTAAATTCCCGCATTTCAAAAACTGAAAATTTTACATTGAATGTAGCAAAAATTTTCAAAAAATGTGGGTTAAATAAATCCCTTTTTCAATTTAAAAAAGTTTTTGTTCTTGTTCACGAACAAAATTTCTAACGTTAAGCCAGATGAGATTTCTTATATTACATTAATCCTTTTTACATTTTACAATTTTCCTAAAAATATAAATCTACATCGTGTGTGCAGTAAAATTCTTAAGAAAGTTTAAATTATAGCAAGTTTACATCAAAACTGCATTACTGTTTAAAGAAGAAGTAAATTATACTTTATTTTATCTTTTTTAATAAGACTATACAGAAAATTTCATTCTGAGGGAATTACAAAATTTTATTTTAAAATAATCCTAAAAGTGTTATGAGATGAAATTAAAATAAAAAATAAAAAAAAAAACTGATAAAATTTCACTTCCTTGAATTTATATAATTATATCTAGAAAATAAAAAAGCTAAAGGGTTTTAAAACTAATTTTTTTTATATATATTTATGCATTTATATATGTTGTAAATTATTGAACATTATATTATTTTCGAAACTATATTTTCCAATATTTTTATATAGAAAAACCAATGCCATAAAATATTTTAAAAAATAACTTTGCAACTTACTTAGAATTAATATTTTCTGTTGAAAAACAAAAAATTTCATTTGCAAATTAAATCATAAATTTTTGGATAAATACTTGTTAACTTATTTTTTGAATATTTTTATAGTTTTTGCCAAATGAGGACTTAGTTGATAACTTTTTAGCGAATTTTAGAGATTTATTTGATCTTAAAACTAACTAAATAAATTGGATCCATTACAAAAGACAACATGCTGGACTATTGTACACATTAATTCTCTTTAGTTTAAAAAAAAGGATTAATAGCTTATTGCTCTTCTTCATCTTCAAGATTATAATTATAGTTTAGTGATTTTTCTCATAACTTCCGTGCATAGTGTCCTTATTTTGTACTACTTACTAAGCAAATGTATACCTATTCTAATCTTGTATATAACATTGAAAATACTTATAGATGCTTTTAAATATTAAACACAATAGTACATAATGTTTTTTAATAGAAATATTCAAAAAAAAAACTTTCTTTTTTCAAAAACCTAATTAAGCAAATAAAAAATATTCACTAACCCAAAAATTCTTCAACAAAAAGAAAATATAGATAAAAGAAAACTAGAGCAAATAATGTTTCCAAATATGAACAAAAATTAAAGATTTTTGTTGAAAATTTTAATGCAAAATCTTAAGAAAAATATTTTTAAATTAAGAGGAATTTTAAGCTCCTTTAATATTTAAAATATAAAGAAGTAAAAAATATAGAAATTAGGATATAGTTATAAAGCAAATAAATTGTATCATAAGTCGGTCGGCAACAAAAATTTTTTCATAAATACATATTTTTTTGCATTTTCCAAGGGTCAAAAAAGATTTTGAGAATTAAGCATACTAAATTGTTCAAATTGCTTACAATTTTTTCTTTAAAACTTTTCCAGTTTTTTAATATTAACACCAAATATGTTTTTCACATTGCATAATTTATTTTATATAAAGTCTCCATGCCATACGTATTTTCAGCTAGATGGTTTCATTTACATATTATATTTGATTAATTTTTAGATTAATTGCTGATAAATGAAGGTATCATTTTGAAAAGAAAAACCAAAATAAAACCAAAAATTCAAAACATTTAACACAGACGGAAATAAAAATATCAATATTCGAATGTTACAAAGACCATTATTTGCAATAAAAGTAAAAATAATTGAATATATATTTTATCTTAACTAAATGATTAATCTTAATCTTAATGATATTATGTTAACTTTTTAGTACAAAAAAATTAAGATTACTTCAAACTACAAAATGTTATATTATTATGTTATAATTATAAACATATGAAACTATATGTTGCTAATAATTAAAAATGAAACAACAAATTTGTTATGCTAATTTTCATTTCGACAATATTTATATATCAGACAAATTATACATTTTTTTAAACATAACTAAATATAAATACTTTAGTTTACCAAAATTTTCATTCTATTTTATAATATATTTTAAATCTACTTTCATTAATATTACTGCAGGACAATATTAACTTTTATAACTTAAAAGAATTGAAATTTCTTTTGAAACTAATATGTGATAATAATATACCAAAAATGTCAATTGAATTTGAAAAATATATCATCAATTCTGTAAAAACAAAAAAAACAAGTGAACAAAATATTGGAGTGAGTTATATCCTCTGGCAATGTTGTTTACGAATAAAATATCAAAAAAATTTTTTTTTTTTTAATTTCTATCGTTGTGATGTTTGACATGTTTACAAAATATACACACACTTCCATAATTATTCATTCATTCTTGGAAACATGTTTTTGTAAAGAAAAAAAAGGATTCCTAAAAGGATTATGAAATTAAATGATGATGCTTTACGCTGTTTGATTTTCAAAATAAATAAAAAAGAACGAATATGTCAATGTCTCGACAATTACAATTACGTCCATACAGAACTAGAAGTATTAATATACCAAAGCTTGAACATTTTTAATAAAAACCTTTAATTAATACCAGTTGTGCAGAGGCTAAATACCAGTTGTGCAGAACTACACAAGTTGTGCAAAGACAAAGTACCAATTGTTCGGAACTATACCAGTTGTGCAGAGACAAAATACCAGTTGTGCAGAACTATTCCAGTTGTGCAGAGCCTAAATACTAGTTGTGCAGAGCCTAAATATCGTTGTGCAGAACTATACCAGTGGTGCAGAGACAAAATACCAGTTGTGCATAACTATACCAGTTATGCAGATACAAAATACCAGTTGTGCAGAACTATTCCAGTTGTGTAGAGACAAAATACCAGTTGTGCAGAAATATACTAGTTGTGCAGAGCCTAAATACCAGTTGTGCAGAACTATACCAGTTGTGCAGGTACAAAATATCAGTTGTGCAGAGTCTAAGTACCAGTTGTGCAGAGCCCAAATTCTCGATCGTAATTAAAAACTTAATCATGATTAATTAATTAACTTAATTCTGTTAATTACAAACTTATTTAAACATCAAATTGAGGCAAAGAAATATTTTTAAAATAATATTTGAAATTATATAATATTCGTATAACTAATAAAAGAACTATTCAAAACTAAAAAATAATTATTAAATTAGGATATTAGGTATATATCCTAATATGTCTATTAATTATCTGAATATTTTTAATTTTACTCAAATGGACTAAAAATTATTGTTTTTTTTATTTAATAGTATAGGTTATTTTTTGTGTAAATACTCAATTATCCTTTAAAAAAAAAATATTGGCACATTATTGAAATAAACTTAATTGCATATTAAGTAAACATTGAAATCATTGCTATATGTAGTATGATACTCCATTTTATATTAAGTAATGGTCAATGGTCAGTGGCACTAAAAATGTCACACTTTGATTATTACTTTTCATACATTAAAATGAGTCATCATGTATCTATATTTTTCTTCAATTCTACATTAATGTTTTATATTATTTTCTTTTTATAAACATCGGTTCCAAGAGATTTTACCACAGCTTCATTTTTATTACCATCTTGGGTAATAAACTTTATTATTGTTAGTTAATTTTCGTTCGCATACCCACAAAAAAAAGGACGAATAAAATAAAAGAAAAAACTTTATAAAACTTAATCAGAAAATAATTTTCAATACTAAGATTTATTTTTATTAATTTTGCTATTTTTTTTTTTTTTGATAGTTATAACAGAAAACTGACATCAAAGCAACTGTTATAAATGAGGGTTACATTTTTGTTGACCTCACAAACATGTTCATAGTGTAATAATATTTTTAGTGCTTACTATTTATGATTTATTCTTTTTTGGCCTGTTTTCCACAAAAAATAAAAAAACGAACTATAAGTTTTGAATCAGTTTTACCGTCTGTCGTCGATTTCGATTGTTTAATTAGCAAAACATATGCGCAATCTTCTTCAGTTTCAGCCAAGCCAAAGAGTGATATTCTCAGATTGCGGAGAACGCAGTTATAAGCTCCCAAACGACGAAGTGTCTAAATTATTTTCATATAAATTTTAAATTTTGAATTTTAAAATGGGTTCTGATGAAAATTTGTATGTGGAGAGATCGACATCGATAAAAGAAAACTGAAAAACGTTTATGAGTTGATGTCAATTAAGGAAATGTAGAAAAAAATTTACCTCGATTATGACTAATATATAATATCTATATAAATAATTTTTTTTTACAAATGTATCTATTATCTTTCCATATATATATTTTGATAATACTATAATTCGATTTATTTTCAATTTAAAATAAATTTTTGTGTGGATACCTGGGAATTTAAAATTATATCCATTTCATTTTAATATTATATAGAGAAATAAGGAAACCTCAAAAGAACTGCCGAATGTAATCACATAGTTTATTTTATTATATTCCTTTTATCTTGAAAACATATGTATATGCTTAATCTATAATAGCTCCATTATTTTAATGTAGAGAAAATGTTATTTTATTTTTTTCAAGATTAATGTCTCTACATGAAAATTTAATATAAAAAACCACAAAAATACAGGAAAATTGTGTGTTTCATTTTACAACATAATTAACTTTTATTTTATTTTATAAAAAAAAAAAATAGATCGTATATTATATTCAGCTGTTATTCATTATTTTCGGATATATGTTTAAGTTAAATTTAATATATATTTTACAATCAGAATAATTTAATATTAATATGCTTTTTATAGTGTGCGAAATATTTTTCTTGAAGTAAATACACAAAGTACAAAGATTATCTAGATTTGCTGCATTATGGATTCTTTACCTATTTTATAGCATACTAATCCGTCAACATTCGACAAAACAAATGTAAGAATGCATTTGAATACAATGTGTTATAATATGGATTATATAAGATCACAAGTATATGAAGCGAGATATGCTCACAGAACTGAAATTATCATTATGACGAGTTTTCCAGAAACTGTTACAGGCCGTAAATACTTTTAAGTGTTTTTTTTTTTTTAATTATTTATTTTAAATTTTATAGATTTTTTTTTTAAATTTGTTATAAAATTTTGTTTATATTTTGAATATAATTTTTTGTTAAAAAAAAATTATAATGTTAAATAGAGCTATGAACATGAGTAAACAAAAACTTTTTGAATAAATTCTTCCGATTAGATTAATTTTTTGTATATATATGTATACATAAAATGATGGTATAATAAAGTCATAAGGCCTCGAGTTAAAGGAGAATTTTTTTTTTTTCAAACAGGATAAATCATATTTATCCTTAACAAAAAGAATTAAAAAACAAAATTAACATAAAAAATGACTATGATTTCCCTTTTTTTATTTTTTTTTTCTAACAATATAAATGTAAATGTCATTTAAAAAAAAAATTCCAGCCAGTATATTTTTAACAAAAAATAAAAAAAAAGAAGTTATTTATAAATAACAAAATAATCTCATTTTTATGATTATATTTATATTGTATGTAATTTAGTTTTATTTTATAAATTTCATAACAAAAAAATTAATTTGCATAATTTTTTTCATTGAATGAGCATTAAGAAAAAATATATATATTTTTCCTTCGAAGTCAAATTGAATTTTTTTGTTTTTTTTTTTAATAATTGAAGAGGGTGAACAATTTTTTCGTTTTTTTGGATCATTGTCAAAATTATGAAAGTTTTAAAGTCAACGTATGAAAATATAATAATGAAATTTATTTTTCCTAGAAATATAAACTTTATTTTCTTAGAAAAAATTTCGACGACATCATCGTAAGTTTAGTGGTTTAATGGCCTGAAAATTGTTATTTCAACATATATTTTTATTTATATAATACTTCTTATGGTATTGCTGAGGAAATGTTTTTTATTTGAATTTTTATTTTTCAAAGGAAATTTTTACCACAAATCTATAGATTCAATCGTTTTTGAATCTAAAACTAAACCAATAAATTTTAAACAGCATATTTTTGGAACAAAGATTAAGAATTTCCTGAAGCTACAATTTGTTTGATTTCAAATCATAATTTTTGTTCTCATTGTACATTGTACATTTCATTTTACTTCAAAAACTACTATTTTGACTTATAATTTCAACTTATGATACACAGAAAAAAAAGAGTAGCCTTTTCATCTAAACTTTAAATAAAATCATTTAATGTTTGTGATTGAATTTTAGCCATTTAAACTGTTTA
Organism: Hybos culiciformis; assembly: GCA_964007475.1. Taxonomy (NCBI): domain Eukaryota; kingdom Metazoa; phylum Arthropoda; class Insecta; order Diptera; family Hybotidae; genus Hybos; species Hybos culiciformis. Next base: position 43,531,658 of record OZ023275.1, read on the forward strand.
ATTGAACCAGCTATTCTTAATTAAATGATTTGCTACAAATCGTAATTATTTGATTCATTTAATAATTTAAATGAAATATCTAATTTGCATTATCCGTTTTTGACCCCTCAAATACAAAAAAACAACTCAAATGTTTTTTTTGATTTTTTTTTGGTTTTTTTTAAATTTTTTTTTTTTAACTTTTTTTGTTTTTTTTTTTTGTTTTTTTTTTCTTTTTTCTTTTTTTTTTAAACTTTTTTGGTTTGTCACACATCTAAGTACTATCCACTACGAGACATTGCTTTTTTTTTTTTTAGCTTTTTTGGTCGGTCAACCATCTAAGTTCTATCACATCGACGCGTTGCTTAACCGTTTTGTTCAATGTTATGAATTCTTCCACTGAGCTATGTCAGTGATATACAACAATGTATTAATAGACAATATAAAATCGGTTTCTATGAAAACTTTCTACAATTGTCAAAGAATGTTATTGTACAATTCTACTATTTTTGTAGTTGATATATTGAAATATTTATTTCAAATCAAATAATTAAATTTGTTGAATCACATAATGTTTAGATAATTTTAAAATTTACCTTAATTTTCATTTTAACAAATTTGTTTTAATATTTCAAATAAATGAATTGTTAAAAACAACTATTGAATTTAATAATTCTTTCAATTAATTATTTGTATTTTAAAACTTAAATCAATGAATTTTCATTTGAAAAATCATTTAGTTTTGAATTTTTTTTCAACTATTTAAGTAATTAATTTGTTTAAAACATTAGTTAAATTAAAGAAAGCTGATTCATTTAATTATGATTAGTCAATTATTCTAATTTATTTCTTTCTGTGTAGAGTTGCATTAAGAAAAGTTAACAACAAAATTTGTATTGAATTTTGATTATTATTGGAATGAGACTGACTATGTACATATATGTGCAATGTACATTTATGTACCTTATGAAACTTTATAACTTTATTGTGAAAAATAAATCTTATTATTACCTTTCTAGAAGCGAAATGAAATACTCTACTATATACTGTTTTCATAAATGATTTTAAAGTTTTTAATCCTTTTAATGGAAACACACTGATTGATTTTTAATCTTTGTTTTGCCCAATAATTGCAATGTGCTGATAAAGATCTTAATTATATAACGAAGTAGATTTTAGAATTAAAAAAAAAAAAGAACAGTAAAAAAGGAAACAAAAGAGAAAATAAAGAGCTTGAAAAGAACTTTCCTATTCAATGAGCATTTTCTTTTTTATTGCATTTTCCTTTATTCATTCAAATGGATGATTCTAATTCATAAAATTTAAAAATGAACTGATAAAAGCTTTATTTGAAAATTATTTCAAATTTAAAGGAAAATGAAAATGTGAATAAAGTTATGCTTGTAATTCTAGTTTCCAATTCGATGTTGTTTTGTTTAGTTAAGTTGTGATTAATTTAACATTGCACTTAGGTATAATTTAACAATGAAATAAATTACATGATGCAAGATTTTCTTAACTTTTCATCCTTCCTTGGGAAATTCGAGAACAAGATTAGATGAACTGAAGTTATTAGGCAAAATTAATATTTTTTTTTCTGAATATAAAATTATTTTTTTATGTAAATTGTTTTAAAAGTGTTTAAGTAGGTGCCGGGATAAATAATAATACATAATAAAAAAATATTAAAAATTATTCAAGGGTCTAAAAATTTGTCAAGTTCTTAAAAAAAAAATGTTATTCAATTAGCCTTTTTAACATTAAATTAAAAAAAAAACAATCCTTTTTGCTTGCGAAAAGAAAAGATTTATTAATGAATTCTTTAATCCTTCCAAAATAAATTAAAAAAAGCTGAAATTGAAAAAAGAAAATTCAGTAAAAATAATTAAAAATATTTTTTTTGTCATAATTTGAACCTTTTTTTTTCATCAAATTACACTAAGCCAATAATTGAATATAAATTATGGGTAATAACATTGGTCAAAAAAATATAACTGATTTATATTTATAGGATGAATTAGAAAAATTTTTTAGTTAAATTAAGTTAATTTTGAGAAATTGTTAATTCATGGGTTCTATGTGGAATGTTGATTAGTCACGACAAAAATTGATTTGTTGGATGATGCTCTGAACATTTTTTAGAATATACTGTCTACAAAGTTCTCATTAATTATTGTTAATTCTTAAAGTGGATTGACTTGAAACGAATAAGCTGCTGAGCCCCAACTTCACTTTTTACTTATAGTTTTTGATGTTTATTGCAGAGCATTTCCGGTTACAATACGATATTACTCCTTGAAAGAACTTAAATAACTCTTTCAGTTCACTATACTGTGACCATAAGGTCCTTGTAAATTCTTAGAGGAGTTATGGACACTAAGTAAATTATTCGAAATTCATATTTTAAATTAAAATTCAAAAAATGTAAATAAATATTTTTTTTTTTCTTTTTTTTAATTTTTAGAAATTTTCTATTTTATTCTTGAAAATATTTATTACCGAAAATTTATTAAATTTTTTTTTTTTTTTGCCATCATTCTAATCACGTATGCCACTGAGTGTTTTGTTAAAAAAGAAAAAAGAAATTTTTTTTTTTCAAAGAGAATTTTTTAAATGCCAAATTTTATACATATATTTAAAAATAAAAGTTTTTTATTTTTATTTCTTATTTAATGTAAACAAGAAAACATTTGAATACAAATAAGCCTTATAAAAAAAAAATTAAAAAAGAAAATTCATTATGTAAAAAGGACAATAACTTTGAATTTTATTTACTATAGAGAAGAAGAAAAAAAATGTACATATCTAGTTGTCAAATAAATGTGTTGATAGTCATAAAAGCGTACAATAATAATAATAGTAAAAAAAAAAAAGCAAACACAAACAATTTTCTTAATATTAAGTAAACATCAAACATACCAATTGACAATGAAGCACGTATAGTATATTTACTATTTTAATATAACGATATTTACAGTATTTATACTTAACATATACAAAATGATAATAACACAAAAATTAGTTTTTGGGTCGGGGGGTATAATTCACTATTTATACGAGTATACTATATACAAATTAAAAAAAAAAATAGGAATAAAATAGGAATAAAAGCTGAATAGAGAAATCTAAGATTTTCCAAATCTACAGTATTTGAAAAAAATTTCCAACAAATATCTTATTCAAATTAAAGTTTATATTCTAAAAATATTGTTGCTTCAATAATTTATTATGATATTAATTTTCATTAAAACTTTCACTTTTAATAGATCGATAGTACCAAAAAAAGAAAACTTAATATCTACTATTCTTTTTGATTACGAACATATATTAAGTATTTTCAAGTTATCTTTTCGTGACTTGTCAAATAAAAATAAAAGAAGAAAAACTTATTAATTTAAATTTTACGATATCAGTATTTCAAGAAACTTTTGATTTTCCCAAAACAAAAAATTAGTTTATTGTATTTCAAATTGATTTATGATCCAAAAAAAAAGAGTACAAGGACATTTAGGATATGTTATTTTTCTTTTGATACTTTAATTTTAGCAAATATTCGTAAGATAAATGAATATTTTAATAACTGGTAGCATTTGGGAATTAAAGTTTAATTCTTTTTAATTTCTTGTATTTGTCTCATTAATTAGAATGGACAATTGTCTGACAATTTCTTAATAGACTGACAACAACAACAAAATTTTAGTGCGCTTCTATGAATATATCGTGAGTGAAACTCACAAACTGCGTAAGTTGGAAGAACGATTATAATTTTGAGCTTACTCATTCTGTTAGTTTTAACGACCAATACGCAGATTCCATCTTGATACAGTTTTTCCGAAGTGAATTTGTTATAATAAAATGAAGTTTTAAATCTGTTTAAAGTTCGCACGTATTCAATATAGTACTCATACAAAATTATACCATTTTTGTGGATACTTTAAAAATGTTCCCTTCAAAACTTTATTCTCCTAACATGATAATAAAGATTTATTAAATTTCAAATAAGTTTTGATTCATTTTCTTTTTTTTCGTTTTTTTACATTAAGAAAACGAATAAAAAATGAATAAATAAAAAGATCTGGATTTTTTGTAAAATTCTAAATTTCTTTCCCTTTTGTAAACTGATTTTTAAGAAATTTATGTTTTTTTTTTTTGAGAAAATATTAGGAATATATATATGCTATTTTACATTTATGTATACATTTATTATATATGTTCAAATTTTACTTCGAAATTTTATTTTATTTTTATATATTATGTACATTTCCTTTCAAAAACATCATTGATATTCAATCCATTTTTCTTTCGGTATTATTTTACCGAATTCTTTAAGAATGAATAGAAAATTAATTTTCACTTGAGATAGTCAATTTTTTCCAATTTACAAATTTACACCCTGCTTAAGAAGTATTTGCAGGACAATTTTTGCCTGCTAAGAAATTTTTCATATTTACATTTCCATACGTATATTTTTGTTTATACATTTTGTATACATAGAGATGAATAAGAAAATATACTTAGGTATATAAATATTCGTAAATTTGTAAAAAAAAAAAAATCGAAGAAATATGTATAAGTATGCATACAATACATATTTGTATGTAACGTATCAAAAGAAAAACTTAATACGTGATTAGAATTTAATATGCAGTTGTTTTTTGTATAAAAATGAAAATGTCTCCTTTTTTTATTTTTATATAAGCCTAATTAATGCGTTAATATTATAAACTGTTCATTTTGTTTATTCGTTATTTATATGTAATATTTTTTTATTTACTTATCAATGTAGCGCAAAATCAAGATAGCTAGAGAATTACTTTATTACAAGTTTTGAGCCAAATAAATTAATTTATTCAAATTCGGGAAATTTATTTTGGATTAGTTTCAATTCATCTTAATCTAGTAATTAGAAAATTTACAAATTTGGCATATAGAAATATTTGAAAATGGTGCTAAAAAGACAAAAATTCCTGTCATGAAAAAACAGCGTAAAAAGATTTACCATCAATTCAGGTTACACACAAAAACGAGCTTTAATTTTCATATATATAATATATAGAAGATAAATTTAACAAACTAATTTTTTCTTTATAATTTTAACATAAATTCACGAATCAATCAGTGTCTCAAATTTACAATCAAAATTACTTTATAATATATTTTTATCATGACTGTGAAAAGCAAAAGTGATTGACACATTCAAAAAAATAAAGTTGCTACATATATTTATATTCATCAACTTGGGAATTCAATAATCAGAATAATAATATTATAAAGACAGAAGTAAACTATCTTATATATGTATATATTAGAAATTGAAAGCAAGATTATGTTGTCTGTTAAAAAGTGTTGATAGTTCTGTCTGACATGGAATTTTGCAGATAGTAATGTTATTATAAAAGCCAACAATATTTTTGCATATTTTTGAGAAAACGCTATCGTGAAATTGAGTTCAAGAAAACTTAAGTTAACATATTATGTACATGTGGTTCTCTAGTTTTATTTAATAAAATATTAAGTTCTCTATCGGACAATATATAATCACAAATATACAATATTGACATCTAATCGTATTGAAATTTTACAAATTTGAGAAGTTATCTGGACTTTTTGCGGTGTTAAAAATAGTTATAAATAAAAAAACATTATAAAAAAAAAAAGAAAATTCCAAAGAACTTTTATTAAAATATCTTTATCAAGTTATTGTGTTTCATATGTTTTTAAATTACGATAAAAAAGTTAATTATTGCAAAGCTCAAACTATATATATCTATATGTTATCATAATAAGATTTAATTCAACTTCTATTTTAGTAAGTATTTTTCAAATATTTCTAACTCAACCAACTATGATTCACTTAATAAAAACTTTTTATTAGATCATTCAATATTCAATTTTTCATTTAAAAATGTTTCCCTTCCATTCCCAAAAAATTATATCACTTTCTTTTTTATTATTTCTTCTTTTTTTTTTAATATAGATATGAACAATTTTCCATAATTTGAAAATGTTTTCATAATTTAGAAAGCAATAAATTTTCTATTCTATTATACAGAGAGAAAGAAAAAGATGGAAAAAAAAAATAACATGAACATGATATCAATAAAAAAACTATATTCCCAGGAAAAGTAGAAGAAAAAAAATAAAATGTATTTCACGGATATGTAACTTAAATGATTTATTAAAAAAAAATCTTTTCGTTATATTTTCCAACATGTATGCAGCAAAAATTTCATGACTTGGTGCTTTGAAAAATATCAAAATCTTTTTTTCAATATTTTTCCACCCCAAAATTTTTATACATTTTAAATAATTTACATTTTTTTTTTTGATTATTAACGCAACAGCCCAATTTAAATGCAATGAATAGTGACAGAAATGCAAAATTATTATTTTTTTTTGTTTCTGACAACAATGTCAAACTAATCAAAATATGAATTGAATATGAAATTTTTTTGTTTTTTTTTTTAAATAATTTGAAAGTTTTCAAATTGCACGTTTCAAACTTAATCATGCAGAAGAAGAAAAATTCATTGGTTATACCAAATTTGAATTGAAGAAAACATATCGCTTTAATATTATTACTATACTATAATATTATACAATAAAATCATAATTTTTAAATTATATACATTATTTTTAAAGTATAACGAAGAACAGGACGAAAAGATACATAATATTTTGAAAAATGGAAAACAAAAAGAAAATGAAATTTGCATTTAAATTGGAAAATTTTTTCAAAAAAAAAAAATAAATAGAAAAAACTTTCAATGCTTTACATATATTTATGAAGTGTATAAATATTATGATAGAACAAATGTCAAGTTTCTCCAGACTATTGTTTTAAAGTAATTCTTTTTTTAATCAAATGTCATTTTCATAATATAATAATTTTTAAATTCATAAAAATCTTCATTTATTATTCTTACTGAAGATTTCTGCATGTCGGCTTAAGTGTGATAAAGTTATATAAGCTTCACTGACAATTCAGCTGAAGTTATTTGTGTATTTTCTTCTTTTTTTTTTGTATACCACATAACCTTATTTTTCAGGACTTAATATGTTAATCAAAAAAAAATATTGATTGAGTGATGATGATTGAGATCGTATGAAAATTGAAAAATAATGCAATTGTTTATTATTCTATGATATGAACAATATAGAATAGCGTCAATTTTACATTTTAAGTAATATGCACTTTGAATTTCGTTTGAAGTTTTTTTTTTCATAGTACAATTTAAAATCTGTTTTATTATATAAACAAATTTCATACTGCCAAGAACAAAAACATTATTTTTAAAATGTTGGAAAAGGAGCGAAAGCAACTGAATGAATTTTACCCAAATTTTATAATCACCAGTTTTATTAGTAGAAGAATATAGTATCGTTATGAAACAATATATAATGGTAATATAACCAAACCATATATAATGTTTGAATATTTAGATATTGAAATTACACATTTGTAAAGCTACTTGAATTTTATATTCCATTTTGTGATGAATAAAAATGTATATATTTACATTATTTTTAATTTTAACAAACAAGTTTTAAATAATCAAAAAAAAATGTTTCCTAACTAATTAAATTTAGTTCTAAAATATGTGAAAATGTCTATGAAACTAATTAAGTACTGTGGCACTATGTAAATATTTTTCAACTGCAAATATTATTCTACAAAAAAAAAACATATACAAAAAGCATAAAAATTTATTTTAATTATAAAAATGAAAATTCTCTTATAATATTACGGGTATAAATTTTTGGTCAAATAAATGTATAAAAAAAATATTAATAATCGCAACGTACTGACAGAAAATTTAACATTACAATAATGTAATGGACATTATTTATAATTTTCAAGTGAAAAATTTAAATTATTTAAAATAAATAGTTATTTCGAATTTGATCACAGGCGTCCACAGACAAACTCTTGTTATAAACTTTCAATGATGGAATCAAGATGAAACTAATTGTTTCACATTTCCGCCACATTTTCTTTTACAACTGATTTCCTTTTTTAAACACTCATATCAAATTTCGGAGTTTTTCCATGAAAATCTTTGTGTTTTAACGTGACAAACTATATTATTTACAGGAAAATAATTTATTTAGAAAATATTGAAAAAAAAATGTTTTCAAAATTGTTGAATGTTTCCATCTTTCTATTTGCAAAACAACGTTTAACAATATTATCCTGAAATATAAAAAAATGAATAATATCGTAAATCTCTTCTTTTTTTTTAATTCATAGTTTGAAAAAACAGTATCTTTAAATTTATTACTTCCATTTCCCTTTGAAAAAAAAAAAAAACAAATAAAAAATCAATTTAAAATGCATTTTGTTGCCATTAAAAAATGAAAACCAGTATTAAATTTGCATAAATTGTCCTTCAGGATATAATAATTATTTTTTTTTTTGTGTATAATAAAAGTGTGCGAATCAGAAACACTGTCTTATATTTAGGATTTTCATTCCAGTATGATTATATTTTTATTTCATTTTAGTTAAATTCGCTGAAGACGAAGCTTCAGAATCTTGTTATGAATCTTTAAATTATTTTGCAATTATAATTTCAACTTTGGATCTAAGTTCAACATAAAAATAACGTCATTAAAAATAGGGAAGTCAAATAAATTAAATAAATTAGTAGTTTGTATTTTATGCAAAAATTATGCATTATTTATTTTTTTAAAATTATCATAAATTTATTATCGGAAATGCACAGAAAACTAAATTAAAATCAATTATCATGGCATCATTAAACCATATTTTGGGAATCTAAAACTTGGTCCGCTAATACGATCTCAGCTTCATATATGAATATCATTTGAATTTTTCTGTGAGAAAGAAAACTCTGTAGTTTTCAAATTAAATTTCAATTTCATGATTTAGAATTTAGAATTTTTTCGTTAATTTACAAAAATATCTTTATAATTGTGGCAAAAAATAAATTTATTTTTTTTTTTACTTTTTAGAATATTTTATATGTACTAACTTCCTAAATAATATTTTACCATAAAAAAAAAAAAAAAAATAATAGGAATTTTTCTTCTTTAAAAATTTTAATTAAATTTTGTATTTTTATGGCCCGCGAAAAATAAATTTTATTTCCTGAATAATATAGCGTTAAATTATGTTTTCATTCCATTGTAGGTAAAATTGATGTGAATATATATAAAGGAAGAAATAAAATAAAATTTTCAACGCTATATCCTGTTAACAGGAAAATAATTTAAAATTTTATAGTGTTAGGTTGTTTTTTATTTCCCTAACAGAGAATAGTATAGTAAAAATAAAATTTATGTTTATGAATATATATCATACATATATATTTTAGCTATGTCGTATTTTCATTACCAACTTAAAAAAATAAAACTTTGTAATATGAATGAAGTTGTATAGAATTAGTTTAATTTGTCGTAATTTTAATTCTTATTTTAAAATACACACGCAACACATAACCTTAAAGAAAGCCCATAAACAATGTAGTCAATATTCTATTAAAACTTTCAACCAATCATATTTTTAATACTCAGTATTTCTTAAATTAAAACAACCACTTGTCTGATTTTTTAGAGAATATGTGGGTCTTATAAAATTATTATATAGTTTAGTGTTTTCTTCTAAAATAACAATAAATTTTGTTTCTGTATGCAAAAAATAAACATAAGTTGTTGGGAAGGTAGATGTCCTATTTAAATTGTTATGTTGAGGTGGGCTTGTTAATGTAAAATTATTAGCAATGCCCGTCCGCAATTTCGGATATTTAAAAGAAAAGTTGGAACAGTGCGATATCTTCTATATATTTAGCTTAAAAACTTAAACCATTACTTCTTAAATAGAAAAATTAATATTTTATTATTTTATCTACATGCATTCATATGTGAGCATCATTTACTTAGAATATATGTTCTCTGCTCCAGAAAATAAAATTTTTTCTCTACTTTTGCTTTATAGGATTTTATCAGTATTGTATTTCAATAAATTTGAACATTTATAAATTATTATTTCAAATTAAATTTTAGTTTTCTTCATTTATAGATCTCCTATCCTTATCAATCAATAAATGGAAAGTGGGAAATATATGTAAATATTATATATAAAAAAACGACATTAAAATTAATAACAAAATACCTACAGTCAATTCTTTAAAGTGAACAAAATTGAAAATTTTTTCCCACATTAAATTCGAATTTATTTTCATTATAAATATGTCATCAAATAATAATAATAATAAAAATAATAATACACAATCTTGCAGCATAATTATGAATATTTTAAAAATAATCTATTTGTTTTCCTACAAAATTCGGTGTTATTCTATATCCAATAATATTTAAACCATAGGATATAATTAATAATATCCAAATGTTTTTAGAAAATTAACATCTTTTGAAAATAATTTTATAACAACTAACGCCTAATAATTGTAAACTTTACTACATACCGACCTACGAGATTATCAACCCAATAGAATAAGTGTATAATTTAAGTTATTAAATTAAATTTAAAATATTATTATACTTCTTTTAAAATATTTGTACCAATATAATATTTGTGTACTTAGATATAAGTTTGTATCACTTAGATCTATACTTAGACACAGTTTGTTACTTTGATTTCTAGTAAATATTATTTTCTTGAAGCAATTAAACATAACATTTTGAAAACATATTTTTTACAAAAAAAAAATAAAAAAAATTATAAAATTTTTAAGTTTAATTCTTAATGTTAAAATTAAAGAAGCATTTTATAAAATATGTTATACTTTTAAATGTGTATTTACATGTCTAACATTTTATAAAAATCTTATTTATGCAATTTCTCTGAGATGTAAAAAAAGAACTATATACTTTAGAATGAATAATATTATTGTGTTATTTCAAATTTCCAAAATAAATAAGTTGTTTTATTCGAGGAAAATTAATGTAGATATGTTCAGGATATTAAACCTTGTTTGAGAAAATGTTTAACACAAATTTCTGAACATTATGCACAAGAATGCAACTAAGTAGTTTGAAAAGAGAAAAACTTACAAATAAACTACAAGTATTTATTTTATATTGGATTCATTGTTTAATAAAATCATTCTTCGAAGAAAAGATTTTTAATTTTTCTTTCTTTTTAATTAACTAATTATTTATAAAGTTTACTAGATTTATTACATTTTTTAGCCCTTTGATTTTCCTTAAGAAAACGAAAAAATATTTTTGTTCTTAATTTATTTCAAAACAAAACAAAGTATATTTATATATTTGTTTTAATAGATTTAAAAGTTTCTGAATTGTATGAAAATAAGTAATAAAAGTACAATGAATTTTATGCTTTGTACAGAGAACAAACATTAGTTAGAAAATTTTTTTAGTCAGTTTTAGTTCGATATATAATTAATTTTACAGTCTATATAAAAAAAAATTGAAATCTAATTCAATTTTGACAATATTGTACATTGTATATTTTAATGATCTGTTCATTATTAAAGAAATTGAAATTAAATTCGTTTTCTTGAGTCTGCTTTAAATTACCTAATATTAAATAAAAATAACCACCTTTATCATTTTTTTTAATATAATTTTATATTTCTCACTTAAAAATTAGGCGGTATGTTTAGGCAAAACATTAAAGGTTTCAAAAAAAAAAAAAATTAAATAATACGCCTACAAAAATAATTTCTGAATGAATAAAAAAAAATTGAAGATTTCTGTCATGACACCACCTCTTTCAAAAATCAAATATAATAAAAGGATATCTATGTCAAATCACAACTATTCAAATGTTGGTTTGAAATTAAATTAATTTTTATTTTACCTTTTTTTTCGTAAGTCTTCACCTTTTTTTTTTTTTTGTTCTTTTCAAGGGAAAAATTTAAATATTCTACCTAGGGTTCGTTGTGTAGAACTGATTATTTTATGGCAGCACAATTAAATTTAAGAAAAATTAATTACAATTCGTATAATTATTTTTTATCATTTTGTTTGCAAAATAAGTTTATGAAATTTGTCGAAATTATACGCCATGGGCTGTGGGAAGTGGATATTAAGATAAATATTTTTCAAATATTAATTTCTTCAATTATAGAAAATTAACGCAGGATTTCTACTTTTTTTCAAATATTTGAAAATTGTTTTAAACTCTGTCAGCTCGTTCTGATAACTCAAATAATATTAAAAACTACATAATTTAAAGTTTAAAAAATAATTTTAATTTTTAATATAATTTTTATTTTAATCACACGAACATAATGTGTTCCATAAGTGCATCAAAATTTTCTAATATTAAGTTTTTCATGGTTTAATTCATTTCATCGAAGAATATTTTTATTATTAAATTCAGTTTTTTTTTCTCCGAAGAAGGTTTTTAATATTGTTAAAGTTATCAAATTTATGTTCCATTAATCATCATAATCATAAGTGATGCCAAGTTAAACATAAAATTAAGAAATTTGTAATATCATCCTTAATCTTTATAATTTATTAAGGATCATTAGAAATTATTTCATTAGAATTTTATTGTATTTACTTCGTACAGTTGTATAGTAGGTATCTGCACTTATTATTCATGCTTGAATTTTATTTTAAAATAACATAAAAATATGTAAAGTATGTTTTTGTATGATGATAAAATAATGTCTTTGAACACAATATAAAAAGAGTACCTACTATGGAGAATTTTATTTGTCAGAGTATCGGAAAACAAAATTTAAAGTAAAATTGAATATATTGTACCGGATAACAAATTCCGTTTATGCACTAATAATAATTTGTAATATTTTAATTTTATATTTTTAAACTGTTGATTCGCATGGTGTGACAATTATTTAAAATTTTTGAATATATTTTGCTATGGAAAGCCCACTCAACTTTACGGGAAATAATTTCTACGCCATTTTTAATTATTCGTCTTTCGTTAGATACTCTATCTTCTAATCATTCTCAATCCTAACGTTCTCATATAGCAAATTTTTGATTTAATTATTTGTTACGCTAATTAATAAGTTATATTTCACTTAAAAAAAAAATAATATTAGACTGTAATTCGTTTTATGCAGTCATTGTACAGATTTTAATGTCGCCTTCACTCCCTTCGATTCTCATAATTTTATTCAAAAGGTTAAAAATGCATTTTATAAAATTAATTGAATGTATATCCTGAAAAGAAATAAATTCTAGAAATTCTTTACCAAAACGAAAGGATAAACCCTCGAAAATTTTTCTTATTAAAATATTATATTAAAAATATTTTTGTTTTGATTCAGGATTATTCAACCGTAGAAAATCACCTAGATCCCTACATGTGTAATGCATTTTAATTTAAATGAAAAAAAGAAATGGATTTTTTCCATGTGTTACAATTTATCTTCACACTCACTATACAAAATACGTCGATAATAAATCTTTTAAAATATTGATCTCTGAAAATTGATAGCATTTTGTTACAAATTTTCACACCACTAAAAGGGATTTTCAATCTCTTTCTTTTTTAATAAATTGAAAGCAAAAATGTGTGATAAAATATATAATGAAAAAAAAAAAATAAAAATAAATCCTAGAATTGAAACTATAATTCGGCATATAGGTATATTGTAAAATATCTGATTTTGGGGTGAAATTTTGTAATAAATATAATGGAAATATAGTTAATATTAACCTGCAATAGTAATAGTGCACTTTTTTTTTTGAAATTAATAAGGTTTTTTTTTACATGCTTATTAATAATTCACCCTAATAAATTATTCCTTCTACCTAATTAACGAGAATTAATTCTAATTTAGAGTGAAATTTTTTTGCAAAATATTGGCTAACAAAAATATAATTCTGCAGAATATAAAACTTTTTAAATGGAAAACAAGTCTAGATGATATTGTTAAAGAAAAATGAGAAAAGTTTTGAATTAAATCGATGTTTAATGGGATATCTTTTTATGCAGTAGATTAAAGATGTAACATCGTGACGTTTTGACAAGTGATGACCATGTGTTGATTATGATTTTTTCTATCTCTCTTTTGTTTTGTTTTTAATTGAATTTTGGTTTCACCTTTTCTATTCTTTTTATGTTTATAATGTGGGTGTTAATTTCTTTGTAAATTATCAGCATGACGCAAAATAATAAATTCTCTTTTAATAATGGTGTAGTAGATTCAAAAAAGGAATAAAAGAAGGAAGAAAAATATAAACTAGAATCGGATATATAATTTCCAATTCTCTTTATTATATATTGTGTAGATAAATATACCTACAGATAAATCCTCTTTTGTTATGTTCACTTTCTATTTTTATGATTTACAAAGATTGATATTTTTTTGTCCCTTTTTTGCAGGCTATTTTTATAAGATTCAGTGGGAAACAGAATCCCTGCTTTATATATATAAATATAAATATATATACACCTACATTCGTTAAATTTGTATCATTTTGTCGAGTAAGCCGAAAATTTACATTATTTCTTATTTACATTATTGCATTAAAATTTTTTCCTGATTTCAACAACATCTACATAATATAAGTATCTAGTCGAACCAATTTAAAATTCTTCTGTGAATTGATATTAAAATCTTGTAAAATTTTCGCAAAAAAGTTTCAACATTTTAATACTACTGAAGTAAAACTTGCCTGTTATTTCAATATAATGCTGTCGGTACATTTTTATACATTTTATAGCTATAGATACTTATATTATGTTTCCGCAAAATAAAGCATATTTATGTTATCAACAAATTTTTCGCATCTTGTGCGAAATAAAAATGTTATATATATACAAAAAATTGTTTTTTACTTATACACCTATTTTTATTTCGATAAATTTGTATCTCAGTAAAAATTTAAATCTTACACTGAGGGAAAAAAATTTCTAGAATCGTGCAATACACTTTCATAATCACTAAAATTTATGAAAAAAACGAAATTTTCATAATTCAAAGCGAATTCACTTGATTTCTTAAATACTTGCTTGAATTTTGCAATTTTTTCTCGTCTGTTATTTATGGCTTTTTCCATGATTCAAGTAAACTTATTTTGCTAGATTTAATGGGCTTATTTTCATTAATCATATAATTATTTCTCTATTTATGTAAATATTTCTTAATTTAAGTAAATATTTACTTAATGTGATTCTAACACAGTTTAAGAATTTTTTTCCTTGGTTTGTGTATTTTTTTTTTTAACGAAACATGAAAATTAAAAACATGATTCTTTGCGAATACATTTCTTATTTGCTGATAATTTTTTCATATTATATGGTTACAGTTTTCCATAAGTTAAATAAATTATTCTTGATTGAATGAAATTTTTTAAATCTTAAGAAAGATATTATAGTCAGTATAGAATTTATATTTTCTATTTTACACACGTCCTAAATTTCAATTGCTTAGCCTAGTGGTAGAGTTGAACGTTTGCAATGCAAAAGAACAAGGTTCGAATCCCGAAGAGAGGGCATAAGAAAAATCAAATAAATGAATTAAATTTAATAAAATTAAATTTAATAAATATAAATAAAATAAATAAAAAAAATAAATAAAAAAAATTAAAATAAAAAAAAATAAAAATAAAATTAAAAAAAAAAAAAAAAATATAAAAAAAAAATAAAAAAAAAAATAAAAAAAAAAAATAAAAAAAAAAATAAAATAAAAAAAATAATAAATACAAAAAAAAATTTTTTTTTCGCATAATTGTCCTCTTCAAGATTCGAACCTGGGTCCTCAGCATTGCAAACCGGCATCTCTACCTATAGGCTGAGCTATTGAAATCAAAAATGTATCATGCGTTTCTTGATTCGTGTTTCTTTTACACGAATTATCAAAAAACTCGCACATTGCAATGTCTTATTATTTCTTCATTCACGCAAACAATATTTCTTTCATGAAGTAAAGTTGATTGTTATGTGCATGAAAAAGTTCTAAATATTATGTAAAACAAATACATGATTCCAGAAAAAAGGCGAACGGGTCAAAAACAAGTCCTTTTTTTCCATGATTTATTCAGATTTTACATGATTTTAGCAATCTTTTCTCTCCGTGTAAGTGTTGTTATTTTTGTTTTTGCTATTTGAACTTTTAATTCCGTGAATTTTTATTCTCATTTATTTTATTTTTAGATTTTCTACGTAAAATCATATTAATGAATTTTTTGTTTACCTGCTGCTGCAAGGCAAAATAAAAGTGTTTTTGTTTTCAACAATTTTCTCAGTTTCAGCAACAATATATGTAAAATGCAAAATTTTTCATTTCTTCTTGAGTTTATATCAACTAACGAACATAATATTTTTTAGAATTTGTTTTCTGTTTTTAATATTTTTTTTTTATCTTAACATTCTTCATCATAACTGATGACAGCATTCAGAGTACGTGTATACGATATATGTATATGCATATAAAATATTTTTATTTTAATAAATTTACGGCAGGTGGCCAAAATCCAAATCCCTTTAAATAATAGGATTTTAAGGAAAAAATTTAAATAATTTGAAGAAATTGGCAGATCTCTAGAAAAATTAATTCTCTTTTGCACTTTTTTAAAGAAGAATTATTTTATGTAAAAAAATTATGATAAATATCTTTAAAATCTATGTATTGTCTTTCAAATGGCATTCTTAAAGGTTCAACTTACAAATTTCTCTTTAATACGAAAATTCTAAATCCTGAAATAATGCTGAAAAATATTGGTTTAGTTAAATAACTAAATTTGCAGAAAATTTACTGTTTTTCACTTTTGGAATTCGTATAGATTCGAATCGTATCCAACAACGAAAATACAGAATGATATTTAACTCGAATTTTTCTGAAGCACCTGTTGAATAATTCAAAACACATTCAAAAATTTATTCTAATATATAAATACATATATCGTTCAATACACGCAATGCTTCATGCGACATGATACAAAATTTTCATATGATACAAAAAATGAATTTTACTCAATTCCATAGAAGGGTGTTTGAATGTTCGCTGGCAACATTCTCATAAATTTGTTGCAAGAGAGAAAAGTTAAAAAAAAACAGAAAAAGTTTTGAGTGATAATTTATTATTTTCTTTTCCATTCTGTAAAATTGTTTTTATTTACCAAAAAATATATTTTTCTTGTATCTGTGAGTAAAAAACAGAAAAAAAAGATATTTTATTTTGTTTATTTTATGTTGAGTAAATTTCATTATTATGCTATACACACTTATTTAATTTTTTGGAGTTTTATTTCTTATAATCTTTCAGTAACATTCAATTTAGTAGTGAATTGGATTTTGTCGTGCTTTGACTTTCATTGCGTTCTAGCGAAGGTATTATTGAAACGACCAAAAATATATAATATATATATTTTTTTTTGGAAATTTTTTATTATGAATATTATTTAGAAAAATTAAAAATAAAAAAAATAAATCTAATAAGTAAACTAATTTTGGCGCGATTAAGGAAAATTTCGCGCTAACAAATTGTTGAAACAAAAAAAAAAAAAAAACTATATGGATATAAATTTTCAAATAATATTTTGAAATTTAAAAATGGATACAAATATTTTTGGATTACACGCACACTAAAGCTTATGTTCAGTTTTTGAAAAATTGGAAAATATAAGAAAAAAAAAAAACTATTTTTGAAAACAAAAACAAAAAACAAAAAACCTAAATTAAATTCTAAAATTAAAAAAAAAAGATTATTTTCTATTTCTAGAAAAAAATTGTCAAATAAATTAAAAAAATATATATGTATAGATTTAGTTTTCAATTATTAAAAAAAATTAAAAGTGATCGTGACTAAAATAACTAAAAAAAAAATTTTTTAAAAACGTCACAGAAACTTTTTTTTTAGCGAAATTTAAAACAAAATAACATATACATTTTTATATTAATGAAGAAATAAGAGAGAAAAAAAAAGATACACCTTTTTTTTTTAAATAATTAAATTATCTAAAATCAAGAGAACGCACTTTTAATTTCTTATATTTCTTAAACTGTCAAGATTTTAATTGAGAAATTTCGCTGTTTCAAAATTCCAGATTGTTCCTATTTGTTACAAGCAAAATTTTACAAAATATTTCTGGCATCACCTCTGCAGCGACTTGGCGCATCATATTGATTGTCAAAAACTATAAATTTTCTAAAGTGAAAAAAATAAAATAAAAATAAACAAATAACTTCAAAATCGTGAATAATAAGTTTGTCTCATTGAGATCAACATAACCGCACCATAAAGGGATTCAATGTTTGCTAGCAATTTTCAGTTCGAGATACAAACATTAATCAGTTCATAATCTGAATTCTAATAATACGAATTAGTTAATTTTTTTAGAGTACACCTATCCAAATCTTTTAAACAAACTCTTTAATTTTTTTCCTAAATATTTTCAAGTGTTAAATTTTAATTTTTTATTTTCAACCTTTATTTTATTCTCTCTAATAAAACAAAAAAATAAAAAATAAAAAAACGCTTCACAGGTTAATTTTTTAATACATATTATTTTTTTTACTTTAACTATACATGTAACCACAATCTTTACCTCTCTCTGCATATCTAAATCACCTATATTCATTTTCTGTATAATACAATGTTATTAAGTAAAGGTATATTTACTATATATGTACAATTCGTGATCAAAATTTTTCGAAAACACAACTTGTATTCATAAAAAAATTGTGCAATATACTGGTCTTTTACTATATATTTATATTTATGTTTTAATGAAAATGCATTATAAAAAAAAACAACTAAAATGTTAATAATAATAATAATAATAAAAAGAACCATGAAGTGAAGGGAGTTATATTTTATTTTTAATTTATACCTGTTCTCTCATTCGGGTTAAAAAACCACGTTCTACCTGACTACGTTTTCAATTAAAATTCTCACAAAACAAAAAGTAGTTAATAATAACAGAAAAAAATAAGTTTTATTTGTAAACATAACGTTAAGGACTTTGAATTTTAAATTTCTAAGTAAGAAAATTTATAAAATTAATTAATTTTTTTTTTGTTTAAAAGTAATTTCGTTGGCTTTTAAACTGAGTAGAGATATTATTTTAACTTTGTTCTAACTACTTTTGAGTTACTTTGAAATCTTTAATTCTTAATTATTGTTATTGTAGCTCGACTTTCGTTGCATCAAAATTATTAGTACCCTTAAAATTTATCTTAATTTGAGTACTCATTTAATCCAAAAATATTTATTGGAAAGAATTTTTTCTTCAATATATTTCAAAAATAGGAAATATTCCAAGAAAATAATCAAAAAAAAAATTAAAAATAGTTAATTTCAAATAAAATTCAAAAAATTTTCTAAACCAAATTTTTATTCTATGTGAAAATGAAATGATATTTTGTTTTTGAAACAAATACTTATGTGAAAAGCTTACTACAAATGAAGCTTATAGATATTACAACAAAAAATTGTAAAGTAAAATACCAATAAAGTAATAAGAATCTCTTGAGTTAAAGTTAAAATTGTATTAACGTTCAAACAAAATATAATAATATCGTTGTGTAGTTATAAATTTTCATGGTCAACCAGTTATTAAGACATATTACTTGAGCTTAGAAGAATATTATTTATACTCGGGTAAAATATATTATCACGCACGTTTTGAGTTTAATAAAATTTTGGATTTAATAATTATAATAATTGGGGTTTTCTACAAAATATTAAGAAAAAAAAAAAATTTCACGATTTGATGATCGTAATTAATATAATATTTTTGTTATTATTTTTATAAAATCTAAAATTCAAAGATTGTGCTTTAAGATTTAATTTATTATACGATTTTATTTTGAATAGGATTATTGACTCTAAATTGAATGTAAAATTTCAGTCATGACTAAGAATGTTTTATTTATAAATTCGTGATTAAAATTTAATGAGAGTTATTGTGGTTGTATGTGGTTTATATTATTCTAATATGGATATATAGATTAAATTTGATATTAAATGTGAAATAAATTTTTTTGATTAAATTGTTTATTATGATTAATATATTAATTAATTATTTTGTGCCATACTTTGACACGTCTCGGTCCTAAAAAAAACATTTACATCTTCAAATCAAGTTCTTATTTTAGTTTGGCTTACACAATTTATATTTGAAAAAAAAAGGTTATCTTTACTCTGTCACCTCCGATGAAGACGTCGATATTAAAGTTTAATAAAAAAAAATATTTTAATGTCATATTAATATAATTTAATAAATTAAATAATGCAATATTTCACAAAAAAATATTGTATATTAAAAATCAAATTTTAAATTCATCTTATTAACTATTTTTATTTTTTTACAGAAAAACATAAAAGCAGTAAAATCATTCGGTGAAATAAGTAAGAAAAAAATTAATATAAATAAAAAAAAAATTACAAAATTATTTAATTCGAAAAAAATTAAAAGAAATTTCTTAATTGAGGAGAACATTATATAAAAAATTGTTCATTATTTTTTTAATCAATAAAAATAATTTTTTATTTACAAAACAGCTGAGAATATTGATAATGTATTAGTCACAATCAATACTCATAAAATATTAATTGTAAAACAGCCACACTTCATTACTTTAAATGAGTAATATATATATTTTTTTTTGATAAAAATATATTCTTAACAGAAGAATTTGATAAAAAAAACCAATATAAATATTAAATTTTTTTTTTTGATAATAATATACCTAATCTATTATTATTATTATTATTATAGATAGTGATTTATATAAAAATTAACATACTTAAACCGAGTAAAAAAATTAAGAAAGAAATTTGCGTAAAAAAAGTTATACATAATATTAAACATTTATATATATATATGTATGTAATTAAATGTTATTTATATGTCAATAAAATATAAGTAAACAAAACCAATTAATTAATAATTATAAAATATATATATATACATTAAAGTATATTAAAAACAAAATAAAAATAAACAAAAATGCCAAAATTAAATAAAAATTTTATTAAATTTAAAATGTCTGACCAATGGAATAATTTATTAATTTTAATTTATTTAACGAGCTGTTTAATAGGTAAGTTAAAAATTATGTAAATTTTTTTTTTTTTTTTTCATTTTAATATAATTATTTTGTTAATTTTTTATGCTGAAATTAAGTTCATTAAGCTGATTAATAATAATAATATAAATCTTGATGACGAGTAAACACAATTTAAGTACTTAATAACATTATACCTATACCCAAGTACTTAGTTATCGTTCATGTTTGTCCAATCCCAATGCCTGGACGTATATTTGATTTTGATTTTTATACTTAAAAACGAATCTTTAACAAAATCAAATTTGTGGTAAGCTGTTATAATTTTGTATTTCATATAACTCTTGTTTAGACATTATCCAGCGTATAGTTAAATAAGTAAGTGAACAAACTAGAAACCAATAATTTTCAATCTGAGTTAAAAAAATGTAGTTAGAGAATTATTTTATGACTGAAAATATATATTATAATATAAATTTTAAATTATAAATAAAAACCTATACACTTCCGACAAATACCACAATTTTTAATACAAGTATGTTTTACATCGAAAACAAATTTTATTTTCCGTTTATATGGAAGTACTTATAGTCTGCGATTCATTCCTAAATTTAGGTATTAGTACTTTTATGGTTTTATCACGTTTACCAGAATTTTAAATTTTTAATTACAATGTTAATGTTATTGTTTATTTATATAAACATTTTTTTTTTCTTGCAAATCAGCTGTTACGTGGTTTTAATTTAAAGAAGAAAGTTTTCCTGACAACGACATTGTTATAATTAAAATAAGATTATCTGGCAGCACTCTAGTTACATATATTTTACTATACGGTATACATGAATATATTCAAAATACAATTTTTTTTTTAACATAATATAAATAAGGAAATAGCTAATTAAAATTTACGAGAGGAAGAAAGCTTTTTATATCTTGTTTGAAACAATAATGAAAAATAAATTTACTAGAATTAAAAAAAACAAAAAAGAAAGGAAAAAACGTGATTGAAAATTGAAATTTTCAATCTGTTTCATCGTTTTCTTTTTTTTTTTTTTTTTTTTTTGACTGTTTGAACAAATTAAAATTATGAATTATGTGAAAAAAGAACACGATGAATAATTGCCACACGTATTTTTTTTTTTATTTTGTTTCAAAATAAGATGATAAATGTTGTAAACGAACATCAAATTTATATTTCAAAAATCAGTTTGTTGCAAAACCAAATTTTTCGGCTTTTTTTAATACGCAAGAATGGGTCAGTTGTTATGTTTATATCGTGACTAGAAACGCTGGGGATTCTAGAACTTAAAAGTATTTTTTGACCAAGACCTATTTAAACAATTTATTTTGATTTTGATATCAAAACTTGTTTATTAATTTTATTAATTATAAAATCTTCAGCGTTACCCAAGTGTGGACAACAAAATCGAGATATAAATAATCTTGATTTAGAAACGGCAAATCTAATGTCAATTTCAATAGTATCACCTTTAAACTGAACTATAATTTAAATATAAGTATTAACTTTTTAGTGCCCAAACCGTGGAAATTAAACTTCCGCCAATTAAAATATTTAATAACTATTGAAAAAAAAAGCAAAAAGTTTTTAAAAAATTATTTATAATTATTTATTATATTTTTAATAATTAAATTTAATTGAAAGTGAAAGCACAAGTCATCAACACAAAAAGAAATTATTATATTTTAAATTTAATGTTTTTGTTTTTTTTTTACGTCTTTCAGAAAAATAAAAAACAAAACCATTTTAAGATTTGATTTGTTTCGATTAAATTTTAATTTGAAAACGATTAAATTGTATATAGTGTATTATATAGTGTGTATCGTGTTTTTTATTTCCACTTCTTTCAATACATATAATGATTATTCCCAAAATAATAATTTAAGGTTATCAAAGTTGAATGAACAATATGTATATATAAAATAATTCCGAGTATAAATAATTCATTCTAGTTAATTCTAATTAATTATATAAAGTCATATGAAGTCATATGAAGTCAAAAATATTGTTATTGTTTATTTAAATTAAGCTTATCAAAATTAGTTTTTTTCTTTTTCATATTTTTCAGCCTTCACTTTCTTTGTACTTAAATCTAGTTGTAAGGTTCAAGAATATATTTTTTAATTCCTAATCGGCAAATGGATTTAATGTAAAAGCAGACTTGAATAACATTTCTAATTTTTTCGCCTTAATGTTTATCATCATCACTATATACACAATGTTGCTCATTGCTAAAATATTTGAAATTCTTGTTTTTTTTTTTACTTTAAATACAAAATTATACTTTAGTGATTTTATTTTTTTTTTTTGGCTGTAGTATATTTTTCAAAATTTATTTACCGTAAAAAATTATTATATCAAACCAAGTATAAGTTAAATTAAATTAAATAATTGAATTATTAATGGCAGTTATGTATACACATAAATATTTGTATATGTATATTTTTTATCAAATTAAAAACCTACCCTACGTAAAAATAAATTTATCCCAATTTATTAACAAAAATAAAAAATAAAATAATACGATTCTTATTTCCCTTTTTTTTCACCCTGAATTAAGTGAAAACTGTATCTTGTGCCTTTTTGACTTATTAAAGTTTTTTGCTACTTTAAACGGTTCTCAATGAATTTTTTTTTTACCACTCACAATTTTGATTCACTTAACAAGTTTTAAAATAATTTTTTTACACATTGTTATACTTGGATTCTTTCAGAATTATCGTTCAAATAGGATTTTTAAAAATAGCCATCTGCACACTCATATTTTAAATACTTATACCCGCTGCGACAATAAATGAATTTCTAATATTTATCATGAATTGTTTTAAGCTAATTTTAAGGACGGTTTATTTTATACTTCATTGATCGAAAAATTACAAAAATTTTGGTCAAACCTTTTTTTCTTCTTTT
The DNA here is from genome assembly GCA_964007475.1 of Hybos culiciformis. Classification (NCBI taxonomy): domain Eukaryota; kingdom Metazoa; phylum Arthropoda; class Insecta; order Diptera; family Hybotidae; genus Hybos; species Hybos culiciformis. The sequence continues at coordinate 43,555,513 of OZ023275.1, forward strand.
TTATTATAATTTCTTTCATCCAATTTTAGTTCAAAGCTCACTTATTATAATTTAAGTATTTTTTACGCTCATCATTTTTATTCCATTTTGAATCAATTATAAAAATATTTTTCATTTTTATTTTCAATTGAATCAAAAATTATTTCCTGCAATTTTTTTTCACTCAATCATAATTACCTTCACAATTTTTTTTTTTCTTCATTATTTTTTTTTTTAGCATAACTACATATTTTATGATTCCGATTAAAGGTTAAAGAGGGTTAATTATGATTATTTTTCGTATATTAAGTGGATTATAAAAAGTTACAGCTAACTGTTACATAAATCTTTGAAAATAAAATATAAAATATATACCTAGAAGTATAGCCTGCATCTTAAATTCTAGGTAATTTATGTTTCGGATGAAATTTAACATTAAGCTATATTTGTCGTCATTATACGTTCAAGACAATTTTTTTATTTTTTCCATTTTATTAGCGAATAATTTTTAATTAATTTTAATCAAAATAACAGGAAAAAAAAATAACAAACCTTATTTTTGCTAATTATACTTTCATTTGTAATAAATTATAGTCTAATCTTAATGAGAATTGTGTGCACAGAGTACAGACCGAGGTACCGATATACTTATACATGTTGTTATATATATATTTTTTTAATCAGACTAAAATTTATTTTAATTAAAATCTAATTCATGACTTAAGCGGTACGAATAAGAGTTTCAAAAAACGGAACAATTTATCCTGCTGAAGAGATTCTTGAAATTATAGGAGGCAAATTTAAATATCTATCCCATAAAAAAATAAAAACTTTTAATTTAATGTTTGAAAACAAAATTTATTTCAAACTTTTTTTTTTAAAATAAATTATTAAAACCTGAAACAACAATTCTATGTAATTAGAACTTATTAGACCATAAATTTTTCGGCTCATTATGTTTAGAAAATTCTTTAGTCCACAAAAAAAAAAAAATTAAAAAAAAAAATACCCAAAATTAATAGCAAAATAATTCAAATTTTTTTTTTGGAAAAAACTAATTTACATGTTAAACAAAATTTCCGGAAAAACTAACTTCCTGTTACAAAAGTTTACAGCTTTTATTTAAAGAAAAAAATATATAAGTATATAATTGTATTAAGTGATAGTATCTTATGTGCAAAATATAAACATCTACCTAATATTTATTTTAATTTATCTGTTTTCGGTAATTATTTGTATTTTATGTTGATGGAAAAAATATACGTGATAAATTGAAATGTTTTTTTTTTTTAATAATTATTTATTTTTTCGTTTGGTTTTTATTTATTTTTTTAGAAAGTTAAAAATGTTAAATCAAAGAAAAGAAGTTGAATTCTTTTGTTAAACTCCAATTGAGCGTGAAAATCGTTATCTCTGTTTTTTTAAGTCAAATTTTGTGTATATGAATGGTAGCTAAGCCACATGAAAAATCGAATAAATCTTAATAATTTTCTTGCTAAATAAAACTAATTTTTTTTTTTTTTGTTTTTTTTTTTTTAACAAACATTTCATTTTTTGTTTTGTTCATTTTTTTTTTATTTATTTTTAAATAAAATCTAATAATAAATTGGGGCCGCTCTCTTTATTTTTTGTAAAAATAAACTATAAGAAAGTACGCAATAATTTGGCATTTTTCCAAATTAAACACTTTATATTTTGTTGATTTATTATTTTCATTCTTTTTTCCCTAAAATATTTTTTTATCAAATAATTAATATTAAAAAAATAAAAAAATAAAACTTGCGAGAGAAAATTAAATTTTAACGCGGTCATTATACTATACAGTGAAATTATGTGTTTTTTTTTTTTTTTTTTAAATATTAGGTATTATGAACTTTTGAATTAAAATTTTAAGGTTGAAACATTTTTTTTTCTTTTGTGAGTAGGAAATTGCTTAAATTTTTCGCGGAAATTTTTCATTTGGACATATTATTAGATAGATAGGTATATATTGAATTTTATTGTCCAACATTAGCGGAGATCAATGATTTTTTTAATTAAGAGAACTATATTTTGTGACATGCTCGTAAGTTACATCGAGTTATTATGATTCATGTGAAAATAAGACAAAAAACATTGTTTGGCCTTAATTTTATTTGGGAAATAAGTAAATTATGTAATTAAACTAATAAAAAAAAACAAATAATAGTTTAATTTTTAAACTATCAAACATCAAAATTTAAATTAGGTATTATTTTATTTTTATATCATAGATGTGTTAAAATCAGTATTATTTATACTTATATTTGTTTAAAAATTTATTTAAATGTATATAAATAAGTATTTGTCTTAATTTCATCAATGTCATTTTTTTTTCTCTTTTATCCATAACTTTTCTTCTCTGATAATTTTTTGTATAAGAAAGGAAATTAGTATTAAAAAGAAAAATATTGTTAATATGGCCCTTCAGTCGCAAATCTACATAGAAAAGTTTTGGGATGACTTTAGGGGAGACTTTTTTTGTGTAAGCCCTCAATTTTTAAGTTTGTGATGTAAAATCTGAAAGCAATTATTTATATAGTCACAAAAGAAACTTTCGAAATCTATTGTATCTTTATTAATTCGCTTTGACGTCAAGCTTCAAAGTCACACCGAATAATTAACTGGACAGTTATCGAGATATTGCATAATATCCTTGATGAAATTTCAAAATTGATGATTGAAATTAGGAAAACAATAAATTCTTAACAATTTTTCAATATTTTTTAGCTACAATAAAAACTATAATCTTGAATAATAATAATTTTGTTTGTAAACAAATGTATATACTTATTGTCAGAAAAATATTTGATCTTCAAAATAAGTCACTGATGTTTTAAAATAATTTGTTCTTCAAACGTCAATGAAATAAAATTTATGAAGTTATAAAAATTTAAAACAACACGGTTTCAAAAATTAAAAAATAAAACATTAAACTCTCAATGCATATTCCATATCAGGACTTAAGTAATAAATTAAAAATTTTTATTTGTTTTTATTATTTTTATTTCTTTTTTGTGGTTTGACACTTTTATTGTTCGACCCCAGCGAATCTTAATTGAATTTTTTTGAACTGTTGAAATTTGAATACCATTGGAAATATTAAGAAAAACTAAAAAAAAAATACAAAATTTGTTTATTTGTTTCTTTTTATTTTTTCTTTTTGATATATTTATCCCGAATAATGCTGTTGAAGCGAAATATAATTTGTACATAACACAAAGATGAACTCAACTTTTAAAATTCCATTTCTTTTTGTTTTCGATAATAAATTTATATTGGAATTTTATTTTATTTTAAACTCAAAGGACAGAAAATAAAAAAATATTTATAAAGATTGTATATATTAATAATGTATATATATAAAGTATGTAAATGTTTGTATAATATTTTTTTGAGAAGAATTTTATATATTTTATGAATCGTTTCAGGAAATTAAACAAAAAAACTTTATTATTTGTTTTAAAAATTTTTTTTTTAACATTTTATAATTCAAGCTAAATGTTTTGAGATTAAATTAATGATCTCAAAAAGTAATAAAAATTTAAATAATTCTTTTTCTTTGCTAATTTAGTAGGAGTAGTATAAATGTATATTTCGCTTTCTAAAAAAGTATGTTCATTAGATATAATTAATATATATTCTAAAAATAATTTTTTTTTTTTGAGAATAGAATGTTTAAGTTCAAAAACCGGAAGACTAAGTTTAAAAATATACTTAAGTTTAATAAAAATGTCTATTATTTGTGTTCAAAAGATAATGAATTTCATTATAAAGTTGTATAGTATCTTTTTTGATTTGCAGGATATTATTTTAATTATTCCAACGCAAGCTAACCGTTGGAATAAATAAAATAATTGCTTGTACAAAATGATAAAATAAAAATATTTTTCTATTTACCTAAGTACTTAGAGTAAGAATTAATACTTTAGTAAGAAGTTTATAAATATACATATAATAATTTTTTTTGTATCTAGGAAATTTTCACAATTCTTTTTCCTTCCGAAATTTATAATTCTATATTTTTTTTACAACATACTTATTAATATCTTGTATTTATCTTTCTTGAGAAATATAAAATTAAAAATAACCAAAATTAGGGCTTCAAGTGAACAGATGTTTATTAATACAATATTTCTGTCCACAGACTGTCCATTCAACTTCAATTCGAAATGTATATATGTAACATATTTTTTAATTATGTATTTTAAAATTTTTACAACACTCATAATTTTTGTGTAAAAATTTATAAAAATATAAAATTTTAAAAATAATTAAAAATAAAATAAGAATTTTTCCTTAACTAGTTTTATATGTATAGAAAAAAGATATATTTCATTGATTAAAAATCTTTATTTTCTTTATCTTCTAATAATAGGAAACTTTATCGAAAATAAATTTATTTTCAAAAAAAAAAACTTTCTCTTATAATTCTAATTTTCAAAAAACAAACTTAATTTGTTATCCATTGAAATTAATAAAAAAAATAAAAATAAAAATGAAAAATTAAGTCTTTTTGGTGATCATAAAAGAAAAAGCTATTGAAAATTCCTATTATTTTTTTTCCTTAAGATTCAAATAAATTTTTATTTAACTTTTTCCGCTTATTTATAGAATGTAAAACTTTCAAATAAATACTATAAGCTTTTTAATAATTTGAAGATTAAATAATGAAGATAGAAAATTTTTTGTAACAATAAAAATTAATCTGATCTAAAGTAAAGTATAAAATAATAAAATATGTTATTCGCTAAAGAAGTTTTTTATACAAAATAAATATTGTATAAAATGTAATATAAATAACCCTCATGAAATTTTATTGCAGTTAGAGCTATAATTTCTGTTTATTCCCAGTCACATCGATCTTTTGGATAACTTAGCAAGGTTAGTTATTTTTACATATAAATGAAAAATAGCGCGTACTTTTACTTTATAATATATCTGTATATTACAGATATCTAAACACAATATTTCACGACTTTGTAATAATTAAAAAAAAAAAACAAATAACATAGCTTTCTTCCTAGTTTTTAATTTAGCCTCAGTACAAACGCCAAAAGTAATATATTCGTACAAGTACACACCTAAAGTATACAAACTACACATAAAATATTTCCGTATGGACAGAATCATAAGAAAAACTTTTAAATGTTTAATAAGTATGTGCATTTGAAAATTTATTTTTATTATTTTCGCATTTTAACATTGTTGAAAAGAGTTAAGCAACTACTTTATTTAGCCACAGTTTTAAAATTCACAAGCATTATAAATATTTACATATTTAAAATTATGAACAAAAAAAGGTCAATTTTGAATGAAAAATCCTTTTAAAAAATATATACTTAATTATTATCTGCAAGCCCACAAAGTCGTTATTAAATATTTAAGTAAGTACCACCTACTTGTGGGTGATATATAAATATTTGTTTTTTTTTTACCAGAAAGTAAGCATAAAATTAGATGACAAAAAATTTCTATAGTTTCTTTAACGAGGCAAAACTTTAAAAAGGTTCAATTTAATTTTATTACAATTCTCGTTAAATTCCCCATAAAACAACAATATTATAATATGAAGATCTAACTATGTACATAGAAAAGACTATTTTAATTTCAACAGAGGAATAAAAATTAATTGTTTTGTACTTAGAAAGAAATAAATAGAAAATATTGAATTATGAAAAATTTGTATCTTATTTCAAAGAAATTTATTTATTTTTTTTTTAAGAAAAATATCTATCAAACACAATATATATATATATATATATATATATATATATATATATATATATATATAATTTTTTTTTATTCGCTTTTTTAAAATTTATTTATTATGTAGACACCTACATTGTTATTATTATTCTTTTGCTTTAAGTAATTTCATAAAATAATTTATTAAATAATAGAATTGATTGAAAATTAACAAGCTTACATTAAGTTGAAATAATAAAAAAAAATATTATTATTGTTAAACAATATCGATAAAATTTATTTAATAAGTAATTGTTAAACTTTCTTAAAAAAAAAAAAAACATCCAAACAACATTAATCTTTCTTCTGCAAAAAAAAGAAATAAAATTTATGTTAGCGTCGGGCGATCTTTATTCTTTATTTTCACCGGAGTACGGTAACCATAAAATAGTTACAAATTAAAATTGATTTTCTGTTCTGTATTTTTTAATTCATATTTTAATTATACTTATGTCTTGTTCGGATTGAGATACTTAAACATTGTTCGTTGTAGTTTATAAAGTTGTTTTTCTTAGTTGACCGGAAATAGACTCAAAGTAAGTGACGCGCGTAATAGCCACGAGTTCTTAACCGTGGCTCAATGTCATGTATTTTAATTTCATATTCTCCAATTCTAGATAATGTTTACTTAAGTCTCAAAATTAACATTATCTGAAAACAAATTTTTAGATCAGATTATGTAAAACTATACAATAAGCGAAATATAATCATAATACTTACATATTTGATATTTCCCATTCTCCAATATCGCTTATTTTTTTTACAATATTTAATTAACGTTTAGTTAGCTGTGCGTCGTCGTTTTATTTTTTTGCACATAAAAGCAAAAAAAAAATTGTAATTTATAACTTGAATTTCATGTTTAATTTATTAAAAAAATATATGTATATATATATATGTATGTATTATATATTATGCAAAAAAAAATGCAGTTTTATTAAAAATATTTATCTCTATGACTCATTTTTTGCCAATGATTTTTTGTAACAGAAAATAAAAAAACTTTACAACATTTACATAGATTTTTTGCTAAAAGAATTTTTATGTTTTCTAACATATATTGATTAAAATGTTATATTAATAAATATAAAATAAGACTAACTATAAATATTTAAACTATAAATTGTAAAATAAAATATAAAAATAAATTAATCAATGTTGAATTTAAAATTTCCCAATAAATACTAAATTCGAGTATTAAAACTATATACAGAAATACTATTTATACTTTACTATAATAATAAATTTTAAGAACGAAGAATGAGGAAAAAAAATTATTTTATTTTTATTTCCGTTTACAAATCTAGCTGTACTTTATATAAGCATAGGTATATATGTACTAACGGTAAACATAACATAAATGCAGTTATTAAATTAAGTACCTGTACACAGATAACAATGATTATTTATATTTGTAATGATACCTTAGTAATAGATCTCGTTTACAAATTAGCAAATTTTTTTATTTATCATTTCCTGAATTTAAATTTTATTATAATTTTAATGAAAAATGTTGACAGTGGACAGCTTTTTTTTGTCATTAATGCAAAAAAATAAAAATACAGTCGATATTCTATTTTATCTATTTGATGAAATTCAGATTCGATTTTTAAAGAAGATTATTTCAATGCCTCATAAGACCATTACATATTTTCCTATTATTATTACATTATACAGAGAAAATATGAAAAAAAAAATCGCCCTTGATATAATATATGTACATATAAATATGTTTATTTCTCACACATATTTTAATGTACTTATATAAATTTAGTTATTTTGATACATTAATGCCTAATTGGCAATGTAAATTGAAAGTTTAAACAAACTTTTCTACACATAACTATATAACGTATACTTTGTTACATATACATCTATATTACATAGAATAAATGACTTATATTGTATACAAAATTCATTTAAATTATCCAATAATCTACTACAAAAACAAAATAAAACCTTGAAGTTTTTTATATCTTGCATAAGTTTAACGAGAATAAAATGCAAATTTAAGCCCTAACTGCAATATAAACATTTTTGAATTAAATTTAATTTATTGAAGAAAATAAAACCTTAGATAAGCTTTTTTGTTTTTTTTTTGGTATTTATAAGAACTTATTGATTTTCTTTTGATTCCAAATTATGTCCTTGTTATTACATAAGTAGATAAATTTTCTTATTCTTATAATCATACATATAATGTTAAGTACAATGTTATGTAACAAACTGAACATTATATATGGCAAATTCAAGGAAATCCTTAAAGAACATTATATATTTAAGAAAATCGAGAAAATTAAATGTTAAAAATAAGTTATTAAGTACATACAACTCGAGATTTCACTGATCAGTTTTATATGAAATTAATGTTTAATTAAATTCTTTTTCAATATAGTAAAATCTATAGATTTTCAATTCAATTGAAATTAGCCATAAATTATGCTTTTATTATTTAGCATTATGCATAATATGATTTACTGACTATATTTACATTATTATATAACTTAGATATAATTTTTTTGAAATTTTTTTTTAACTTTTTATGAATGAAGCTAAATTGTTTTGAACAAACTTAATATTTTGAATAAAATTCCTTATACATATTTAAGGTGGATATGCATAAATTTTCAAATAATATCTATTGTTAAAATTTTCGAAAAAATTTCAACTTTTAGCAAAACAATTTTCAATAAAATTTGAATCATAAAAGAATTCTAGCATTACAGATATAATGCAGTTATATATACCAAAAAGACATGATGGTCTGTCTATCTCCGCCTTTATGAATTCTAATGGATTATGTATAAAAAAATGTTAGTACTTAGTGAAAAAAGTTTATTAAATTATTCTATATTTATACTTGTAGACTTACAAAGCTTTAAAAATTAAAAATTTTTCATATATACATCATATACTTATGTACAGTGTTCCATTCACTTTGATTAAAATTTCATTCCGGCAACCTAAATTTTGTGGGTGACCATCAAAAGCTTAAATTTATGTTATAGTTCTTTCTTTTTTAATTTGGATAACAGCCAACTGGAACAAATATATATATATATACATATAAAACTAGGAATAACTTAAATGAAAGTGTATCATCTATTTTGGAGATGAAATTTTCATTTCAATTGCATAATTTATCATAAAGTCATTTTAATTTTAGATAATGCTCTCAAAAATTTATGACTGATGTTATTGTGCAGAAAAATTAGGTTAAATTTGAAAATCATTTGATAATATAGTTTTTGAATGGAATAAAAATTAAATTTCAAATATGAATAATTTATTCGTATAACATACTTGAAAATTACATACCGCGAATAATAAAATCTTCATGAGAATTTTTTTTTTATTATAAGTTTTATATTATAAAAGTACCAATTAATTTATAAGAAACAAGTATAGATTATTAAATTTATTTCCGAAAATTTTCCTATGGACAATATTGTTCTAAAAAATATATAGTTTACATCCACAAATTTGCATTTTAATTTCAGCATTTTTTACTGAATGGACCACATAATTATAATAATTATGCAGTTGAATTTTCTTCATAAGTAATAGTTATTAAAGTGAATGGAATCTCAGATAACTATAATTATGTATAGAGTTGAATTTTAGTATATTTAATTATCTACATCCGTACCAGAAAAATATACCATATAATAATAATTTAAGTATTCATAGAAATAATGAAATAAAAATTTTTATCACCACCTTGTTGTTAAAAAAATTAGTTACTCAATATTTTTATTATTTCAGAATTACTTATTTAAATTATGATAAAATTTATGTACATTATCTTTTATTTATCCAACTTTATTCGCATGCTATAGATATGCATATAAATGAAAAATAGTGTTATCTTATCTTTCATAATAATTTTATTTTTAACCTCATTTGTTGACATTATAAATTTGTATAAAAAATCTGATAACGATATATAGTTTACGATTATTTTTTATATTACTTTACTACTCTTTTCTTAGTCTAATATTTTTATGTTGTACCTGTATTCAATTTTATGTATTTTAGTCACCTGTTACGGCATAATTTTAATTTTTTTTTTTTTTAATTTTGTACTTATCATTTCCATCAATGTCAGGTGAATTTATTAGAAATTTTTATTTTATTGCTATACTAAGAAGTTAACATAGTTTTTTTTTTAAATATTTTATGTAATACAACTTTTCATCAGTCATGCCTTATAATCGATTCAATTAAACTAGAGACCATTGACGACCATTGTTATATGTTTTTGGAAAATTATAATAATTTTAATTCATTTGTTTTCATGTTAATCTTAATAATATCGCATTTAGTGTGAAGTTATATATAGTTTTGTCATTATATATAAAATTGCCATTATTTAAAATTGGGGGAATGAAAATTCGAATTTTTTATATTATACCACTTCTCATGCTTATACGTTCTATTTATTCAATTTTACAACTTAACTTTTACTTTGACCTTCTTGAAATTATATAATCTCAGTTAAATTTTTCCCAAAATTTAGAAGGTCAAAGATAAAAACTCTTAAGTTTATTTCATGTTTTTATTTTTATTTTTATTTTATCCACTAAACAAGAATTTTTTTTTGTGGTTTTTATTTCAGTTTTTTAAATAGAAAAACATTAAATAAATTTTTTTTTTTTATACATATCCCAAAATTTTTCGGACACAAAATTGTAACAAATAAAATTTTTTATTTCTTCTTTTAGAATAAAATCTCCTAAAATAGCATTAAAAAATATAAATATTAAAAAATTAATTGCGTAGTATATATTTTGGGTAATTTGGGTTATTATTTCGGAATTCTTTTAAAGTGCACTTGAAAAAAGAAAATTTTGAAAAAGGCAAAGGGTAAAAAACAAAATTTTATGTGGAAATATTTTTTTCTATTTTTATTTTGATTTTTATTCATACTTCCAAAATACAACAAAAATTTAAATATTAAGACTGTAACGTAGATGAGTTTTAAATTTTGGAGAAATATTTTTATATACATGAAAAGACATCTCAAAATCGAAAGATATTTTATAAATGTCATTTTTAATTGAGTCAAATTTAATTTAAACTTTTTCTAAGGAAATGTCAAACGAAAAATATATTAAAACTGTCCTATACCAATCATCATTTAATTAAGATAATAAAGTATTTTTTGTACCTTTTAAATATAGTATGTATATACTTATAGTAGATTATTGTATATGTAAACTAAATTCGTTATTAATTAAGAGTTCTGTATACACAAAAATACATTGACACGAGTCAATACTTATATCACGAGACCGAAGGTCGAGTGATATAAATTGACAAGTGTCAATGTATTTTTGTGTAAATACAGAACGAGTTGTATAACAAATTTTGTTTACATATCCAATATACTGTTTTAATGCGTAGGGGAGAGGTAGTTGCAAAGAGAGAATATTTTTTCTTCTCATTTTTTCTCTTTTTTTTTTTGTATTTGGCTGTATTGAAATATTGTGATAGATATTATGTTTGTTTAGGTAATATTCAATACGAAACATCTAAATGATTTCATTATTTACGCTGATGCATCTAAATTTTTTCATTATATACGCTGATGCATCTAAATTTTTTCATTATTTACGCAGATGCATCTAAATGATTGCATGTGTATTGACGCATATAATACTCCATTTAGTGATCTAAATTCTATAGCACTAAATACAACATAACGATCCCCAACGCATTAAAATATTTATGTTCACTGATCACGCAATCAAAAGCTTTAAATTTTTTTTACTCATCCTGTACTTATAGTATTTTTCAAATTGAAATTTCTAGTTCAACTATCCTTAAAGTCAGTCACTCTACGTATAGAATATGTCCATAATCCATAATATTTATTCTGTTTTTAATTGATCAAGTATAAGAATGCACTTTCAAACATATTTGGAGAACTATTTTTTTTTTGTATCTTATTGCTTGACATTTTTGCACAACTTGTCTTCGTATTGCAATATTTTCCTTTATTGGCATTTTAAAGAATTTTCTACTGCACGATTGGTTTTTGTTTTCATTATTCTGTAGTTATATATATATTTTTAAAACTTCGTCACTTTTCAATCGTGACACAGCGAGTAACTTTTAAAGGCAAATAAAAAATTAAATTAAAATTATTACATTTAAAGAAGATACACAAAATACCTGATAAATATATAAAACAAAACATTAGTTAAAAGTTTTTTTTTTTGTTTTGGTTTTATTTATTTATTTTTTTTTTTTTGTTATTTTTATTTATGATTGAAGTTATGTTCGTGGGAAATTTTTAGTTTTTCCCATAACATCAAGGAATCGCTTGATTGCAAAATAGTGTATATAAAAAAAAAAGAAACGCTGAATACAAAGAGGGAATAATGTATAAATGTTCATGGCAGAAGATAACATGCAAAATAAATTTGATAGAATCTAAAAACATTTTTCAATTATATGTACTTCTTTTTTGTTTTAAATTTAAGTTTTTGTAATTTTAAAAATATGTACATAAATATGAAGAAATATAATAAGTGATAATTTAACTTTGTTCTATTGCTATTTGAATTTATCAATTTTTGTGAAAAATTTCTGAATATTTATTTCAATTGATAAAAACATTTGCCACTGCTTTCAATTTTTCCAAAGTACAAAACGAATTATAGAATTGGACAATAAATGATTTGGGACAAATGAGCATATTAATTAAAAATAAGAAGAAATATTTTGACAATCTTGCACAGAAACCACAGAGTTCAATATACAGATTCTGGAAAATTCAACATTAAATATATTTTTATGTTGCAATTGGAAGACTATAAAATTGTGTTACCTAATTTTAACAAAACAAAAAATAATTTTTAAAATGCTTTTTTTTCACAAATCAAAAGAATTATTAAAAATATAATTAAAAGTTTATGAAAAATTTATGAAAACAAAACCTCAGAGAATTTTTTAAAGACAATTTAAAAAGGAAAAAAAAAACTACATAAAAAATCCTTTTTTTCTCTGGACAAAAGATAAATAATCTTGTGAAAATAAAAAAATATTATAAGAAAAATAATTCTAGTGGAAGAAAGAAATGACAAAAATTAAATATAAAAACTTTTTTTTTTGTCCTTTTTTCTACAAATTATGTTTTATGTGATAATTTTTGTGCATTATTACAGTATGGTTGACATAATAATTCCTTATAGTAAATTTAATTCTCTCGAGAGTGTCATAACATTTCTTTAAAAAATTTATACGGCAGAAAATCTCTAGGAGTTCATAAATATAATTTATAATCATTAATCTTTATATTAATTTAAACTATATGTAGCCCTACTTTAGTATTCAGATTTCAACTTAATGCGCCAGTTAGATCTTTGGCAATCATTTTTGCGTTGCATGAAGAGTTTTCTCGCACCAACTATGGCCAATATGGTCCTTTGTCATAGTTTATTAAATGTATATATAATATTTGTATTATCCTATTTTTATTAAATATTTGTGTAAACAAGAAAATAAATATATTATTTACTAGAATTCGCAGTACTGGCTTTTGTAGCAACTGTACATTAATCATTTTCTTTAAAAAAAAAGTTAAATTATTTTCATTTATTTTTATCGTCGAAAGTGTTTTTAAAGCATAGAAACATTAAAATTAAACAAAATAAAATTAAAAAAAAAAAAAACAAGAACTAATTATCACTTTATCAACATAAAATATGCGTTTTTAAGTTACTTGTATAGGTTTTAATTACGTGAGAACTAGAACAATTTCATTTATATTTATTTTTCTAGTTTCATATTTTTTTTATAAAATGTACTAAAAATAAAAAATTAATAGGTTTTTTTTTTTAAATAATTAACATTTCTAGTTTAAAGAACAACTGTCGTTGTTCGTTATCCAAAGTATGAGTAAAAAAAATTTCGAACGATAACTTAATAAATATAGCTTTAAGATTATCGCCATTCGTATATATCTAATAATGTACACCAGACCTAGTAGCAATTAAAACATAACTAGCAATTATAAAATTTTAACAATTTTTTTAATAAAAAATTATTTATTTTTCTTTTCAGGTAAGAAAACTTATTCATATTGACATTTAAGCATCGAGGGTAGGTAGAAAAATATTTTTTAAATCGGAAATTGTAATAAATATATATAATTTATTTATAAATTTTTCACATATATAAATATAACATATAACGCACGCGCCTAAAACGTACCGATATTATAATTAACTAATATGTAATGAGTCAGTAATTAATAAATCAAATTATGTTTTCTTTACTTATCCTACTTTTGAGGTTTTTTATATTTTAAAGAAAAATTCGACCCCTTTTTTTTTTTTTATTTCCTGAAGACAATTAATTAATAAATTGCTTTTTAATATATTAAGGTACTTAACTTTATTTATAGAAATTTATTTCTGTACATATTTTGTTTTATTTTTGTTGCGCCAAAAATAAATTTACCAAAAAAAAAACATCTGTTCTCGGCTGATATCTATTATATACATTATAAAGTCATGTAAATGAGGAACTCTTTTACGCCCCTAAAATTTGGAAATACAATTATCTAAATATATTATATTTTTTTGTATTCTCTAATAATTAGTTCTTTTCTTTCATGACAAGGCGAAATTAACATAATCAAAATAACTAAACTGTAATTATATAGTCTTTGAGCCCTAAATTTCTATTAATTGATTTTCTATTTAAATTTAATTACAAATTGAATACAACTACCTAAATTGGTTAATGTTCTAGGAATGAAATAAAAAGAATGTTATTGAGCTTCAAATGCGGTGGAAGTAATGGAAAATTTTGTTGATTTGTAAACTACCTAAAATTATAATTTAATCATTCAAAGAACTCTCTCACAGAAAACATATAAATTTTACTTTTTTACGAAACAATTCAGAATAAATACCTACTGCAAATAAAACATTTATTGGATTTATAGATTTTAAAATTCAATTAATTTAACTGATTTAAGATAGTCGTTTCAAGAATATAGATTTACACTAGAATTAGATAATTTGTACTAACAAGCATTATTCAAAGTATTATTACTATTCAGCCGTATATATTTTCTTAAAATTTCTCATAAGTACAATAAAATTCTTTGATTTTATTTATAAATCATCTGAAATTTTTATTTTTTTTTTAAATTATTTTTAAATACTTTTTGTAAATAAAGTATCTGTAAGCGCTAAACAATTACGGGATGTAATTAATTACAATATACTGCTTTCTAGCGTCCTATAAAACGTGTAACTTTTATCATCAATGGCGGTCACGTGTTAGGGTTGATTTATATACAATTTATACAAATGAATTCTTATAAATTTTCTTCTTCTATAAAAGAAAAGCAATAATTTATATAAAAAATAATAATAATAATAATATTAAACAGTGTATCCATCCAGACTAAACAATAAATATTTTAGTGTTTAATAAACAAATTTATTATTTTGTTATTTCTTTTTTTTTTTCAATGTTGGCGGGCTTCAACACAACCCTGAAAAAAAAAAAAACAAATTCTCACTATAATGTTGGGGAAAAGTTATAATAAGAAATTTATTTTCAAGTTAAAGAAGCAGACGTTCGAAAAGAATTTTGTTACTTTAATTCAAGCATAGCAATCCTACTCAAGTTTCGACTGATTTTCAGCCGTAAAAAAAAATTGTATCATGGTTAATTCTCACTAACATTCACAGCTCATTCATCGTACTTCGGATAGAGACATTAATGGAAGACCAGTAGTTATTACGCCAGGCAAAAAAACACCAAGTTGAATAAAATCTTTACACTTGGACGTTATTGGAATTATTCACATGACTGGCTATCGCTACATTTTATATAATGGTATCGTAATATGAAACCATCATGTAATAACATTTCCTTTGAATTAGTATTTTAAAGAAATATGTTGAAAGATTTTTTTTGTAACACTTAAAATATTAAAAAAAAAAAAAAATAACAAAAAAAAGGAAATATATATGTATTTCGTTCGTGTTTTCAACTGAAGTATACGTAATTCTATGTATTTACCTAGTTTCAAATAAAAAGAAAAAAAAATACTTATTACTTATAGCTAGATTTCATTTTCATTTGTAAAGTATGTTCTTTGAAGGATTTATTTTTAACAAGAAGCAAATTTGTAATAAAAACATATTTTTTTTTTCTTTTTTGATATTTTCTTGCTGAATATATTAAATTTTTAATTAGCTCTTAAGATAAAATTTTGTCTGTTCATGAAAATTTTGCTTCAATAAAATAAACAAAATTGAAACCTTCCAGATGTCGAAACGACATCTATTTTTAAATATTATTTTTTTCTTTAATAATATAATAAAGACAAATATTCCTTATTATTCCTTCATACCATGGTTAATTTAAGAAACAAATGAGTTTAATAAATTCTTATTCCTTGTTGCATCTTTTAATGTTAATTTCATTTATGATAAGACATTCTTTAATTGTTATTAGTTAATATTATAAATTTATTAACGCCATTTAATACGTTTTTTGAAATTAATCACTTTAATGTTCATTGTGTCTTTTTAACATTAAAGGGTAGTTAATTGGAGAATTAATTATAATATGTGATGAAAAAAATTTAAATATTCCAAAATTACTAATTTATCTTTTTATATCTACAGTTCTATTTTTTCATTATCGATCGCTTAAATTTTCTAATAGCCTATATTTGAAGGCAATATTTTCAATGTTACTTATACTGATGGTGAAAAAAATTACAATGCCTTACTTCGTCTGCAGAAATTCATATCATTTAGAAACAAAATGGTTTTAATAACAAAATAATATTAATCTCAAAAAATCTATGTATTAAGGAACAAATTTAAGATAAACAAATTTAATGTTAATGAAAAATTAAAAGGGTAGATTTTAAAGGCATTAAATGAAATTTTAAAGATAAATATTGAGAAGTAATTATGTCTTCTGAAATTTTAATTACAAACAGGGGTTTGATAAACTTTATTATTTTTTTTTTAATAAAACAATATGAATTTTTTTTTTTTTGTTTATGTTTATAATCAAATGCAATTATTTTTAGATAAATTTAATTAAAAAAAAATATATATAAACAAAGAATATATTATAAATGAAAAGCCCCAAATTTGATACAAATTGTAATATAAACTTATTAATAATATAATAGAAAATATTATTATTTACGATTCTCAAAAAAAAAAAAAACATCTGGTTGGGGATAGTAGCTATACTCATCAAAACATGTTGCATTTGCATAATTTACCTTTACCTACATTACGTAAATATAATATTTAAGAATTATATGAAATATATAAATATTAATATACTTTAGGGTTAATAAAAAGGAAAAACAAATTATACGGTTTGACTTTGACTTGGCAATAAATTTTTTTTGTTCTAACGATAACACCATATCTGTCATGTTTTCTGCTTATTACACAGAAATAACTATTAATTTACTATAATTTACATATTGGCTTTTCCTGCCTGCTTTTCCTTGTTAGTTAGATATATTTATTTTTTAACATATATTTATATTACAAAACCTATCTATAATAAATTAAGAAAATAAATTTTATCCAATATAGATATTATGAAAATTCCCAAACCTACCATTAACTTCAAATAACATGAATGTAAACATATTATAGATATTTATCGTAAAACAAAACAAAATTCATATTCACCTTTTTCTATGTATATAGCTTGAACGAAAGGAAAGTTCAGAAATTAATAAATATATCAACAATATAACGTTTAGAAATATATTTACCTATTTACTTTTTGAAAAAAAAAAAAATGTAATTAGGAATTTTACATATATATTTTTATCTCTCTAATCCTAATGTGTTCTCATCGTTCAATTTTCCCCCAAAAATTTCCATATTTTTATTTAAACAATATCAACAGTTACTTAACATTTAATTAAAATTGAAGTCATACATTCAAAAAATTTTATTGCACCTTTTTGTTTTATTTATGCTATTAAAATACATATTACAAAAAATTAATGTCTTTAGTATAATTTGTGATTTACATTTGTAAAATTTACGAATCAAAAGTGTTAACATGAAACAAAGGCTTGCACGACACAAATCTACAATCGTCTTGCGATAAAATGATGGCTCACACAAAAATGTGAATACTATTTGTATCGTACTGTCACATTTTTCCTTATCTTTTGAACCTAACAAAGCATAGAAAGATTTCAGGAAGTATAAATGACAGATTTATCAAAAGACATTTTAATTAGATAAAATGAATAATGGAATAAAGACTTCATTTGTAACATAATATTATCCTATTTTTTTTCCTATATCTAAACATATGATTCATTTATCTAGCAACAATGTCAAGTTAAAAGGATGATATTTATAAACTAAATAGTAGTTCGTTCGAAAAGGGTAATCTAGGATTTCTTTTTATTTTTATGTTTGTTTTGAATTTTTAATTAAATGAAATGAAAAAATACTATTAAAATTGATATCCTTATTTTGTTTAAGTATATATGTACATACATTTATTGAATAAACAGGAGATGGGGAATAAAATTATTGATTTGTTTGATTCTTTCAAATTATTTCCATTAAAAGTAGTGTATAAGGCAAAAAAAAAAGTACAATTCATTTCCGATAAACTATAAAATCAAAAAAATCATAAAAACAAGGAAATATTTCGTATTCTTTTTTTTTATATAAATGGAAATATCTTATATGTGGATGCTATGATGTTGATGGAGATAATTCATTGATTTATTAAGAATATTGAAGTATAGTTTTTCATTTTTATTTAAGATTTTATACAAAGAATAAACATAAAACAGTTGTCCCTTGTACTCTGTAATTGAAAGGGTCTTGTTTTCATTGTTTTAATTTTTCTATATTATTATTATAATGTTTTTTGTATATAACTAAGATATTTTAATTATGGAACAATGTCTTAACGCTATATTCCAAAATTTTATAACTGCCATATTCTGGTATGATTTATTTTAATAAAATATTCAATTCCAGCTCCAAATAAAATTGCAGATGTAATTAATAGCAATGTACAAGTACATGGCAATTTTATTAATTGGCCTGGGATTTGCATGCACGCAATCAAATTTTAAATATAATTTTGATATCCGTTTATAGGAAACGAAATCACTATTTTTAGAAAGGAATTCATTTTGATACAATGAAAATTGTAAACATAGTTTTGTCAGTGTTGTAAATAGTTTACTTCAAAACATAATAATCTTTTCTTTTAAACCATAACAATAAATAGAATTAAAAATTAAACTTAGGGTAAAAAGTTAAATAAATATAGACACAAAATAATTTTTATTGCTCAAAGTATTTTTATAAATGGAAATAACAATCTATATGTACATACATTATTTGGATTTCAATGAATACTGATTGGATTCACACATTCAGATTTGTACATATAAAATGTTTTTAATCATAATATGTTCGATACTTTTTGTTATGTTTTTTTTTTATTATTAAAATAAAATAAAATTGCAAATTGACGGTTTTGAATATAGAATGCAATTTTTTTTTTCATTCACTGACTTAAATAATATGGTTAAAAAAAATTAATAATGTCCATTTTTCTAAAATTTCTTCCAATAACATTGAACTTTGAACCAAATAATGAGTGCCTCTTTTTCATGCAGCAAATGTTTATTTTTAAGCCCTCGTTGAAGATTTTTATACTTATCAAATGCCTTTGAAAGTAAATGTTCTTTTTATAAAAATTGAATCCTTGATTAGGATTATATTTACTAAATTTCTTAGAAATTTTATTCAAAATTTTCTTCAAATTAAAATAAAGAAAATAATTCTACAATTTTTCGAAATTTTTTTTTATAAATTCAGAAACAATTTTCAAAGTATTTTTCAGCAATAATTAATATTGTTTAACTTTTTTTAAATGGGAAAATTTATACTAGATTACAAGTTTAAAACTTTTCATACAAGGTATATAAAATATATTCAAATTTAATTTTCAAAAAATTGAAATATAAAATAAAATTTTATTATATAAGTACTAATTCAAAAATTTCTTAACAATATAATTTAATTGTACATATAAGACAAAACATTTTTTTTTATCTACATGCAAACATCATCATGATAACTGATAATATGTCAAATAAATATTTCATTTACATATAAATAAAATTTACAAAAAAAACAAATAAAATAAAATTTATTTAATTTTTTTTTATAATAATTCTATAAGCTTAAAATATTATTTATTTTTCTAATCAAAATAATTTACAACATAAATATAAAGTTTAAGAAAATTTTTTTTTTTTAATTTTATATCACATGAGTTAAACTTTTAAAAGCATATACATTTATAATATAATATTGGTATATATTTTTTTTATATTGTAACATGAATTAATTGCGAAAGCTTAAATTGTAGTCTCTGATTGCATTGAAAATATAAAATAAAATTATTAAAAAACAAAAAAAAAGAAATAAATTCTTTGTTGATTTTTATCAAATGATTAAAAATTATGCTTTATACTTTATACTAAATATATAATGTTCTATCAGTATATTATTCATAAATGATATATGTTTATAAGTTAATTCATAAGATATAAGTAATTAATTATTTAAATTTTTCAATTTTATTTTGCAAATTTTCAAATTTAATTAAATTCTTATATAAATTATTTTTATTTTTTATGTTCAGAATTTTAGTAAAATGTACAATTAAGATAGTATTGTAAACACTGAAAGAACATATAACTGCGGCAGCTATAGTTTCTGTATATTTTTTGCTATGTATATATATATATAGTTCAATTGGAACTAGTGAATGACGTTATCTAAAATTTGCTATTTATCTATATTCTATAGCAAGGAAAAAAAGCAAAAAAAATTTTTTTAATATGTATATCTGTATGTATGATTATATAACAATATTTGTCATAAAAATTTCAGAAATATTTTTTGTTATTAATTTTTTCGAGAAAAAGCAATTTCGAGTAGCAAATTTTGCTGCAACTTATTTGATATATATTCTTGGACAGGTTATTATGTATTTAATAATAAATGCAAGATTTTAGAACATACTATACCAGAAAATAATGCAATTTTAGTTATTACTTTATAGTTTTTATAGCTAATTTTATTTTTCAGTATATAAAATAAATTTCCACTTAATACATATAAGTATATTATAATAGTATGGTAAGTCGAAAATTCGTCTGCCGCATCGCCGACCACACAAAGAAAATCGTGTTTCATAATTGAGGAAATTAGTTCTTAATTAAATGAGACTTCAATTATGAATTATTTCTTTTTATATTATATTTGTAGGCTACTATAATGTACGGCATAAAATATAAAATAATCATCGAAAATATATATTCTATTCTTCACATATCATGCCCCAAATCACTCAAAATTTATTTTATTATTAAAAATGTTTAAAAAAAAAGTATCAATTTCATTAAAAAAAACAATTTTTTTTTTTCTTCAACATTAAAGAAATTTGAGAATTTTGTATTCTTTGTCTAAACAAAATTTTTAAGTGGAGTTTTTTTTTTTTTGGCGGAAATTCTTCAATTATGCGGGAATCTTAAAAAAAAAAAATCAAGAAATTTTTAATAGAAACTGATGAACAAAAGAGATGAAAAGTTAACCCTTCTTCTTTGGTCATAAATTAAAACAAAAGATGGATTTTTAATAACTCTTTTCCTTTTATAATTTTTTTTTTTTTTGTTAATTTTTATTTTTATATTTTTAAAGGGAAACGTCATCTACCATTATATCTATTTTATTAAGAGAACAAAAAAAAAACTTGATATTTTTAGCACCAACCGTCTATAATTTTTAAAGCAAACGAAGAATATTGTTGAAAGATAATTTTTTTTTTCTTCTTATCTAAAAGATATAATTATAACATTGTCTTACTTAACTATATAAGAATATATTCAAGAATCAATTAATTATAAATTCCAAATTTATTTATCTAAGAAATTACTCATTCAGGTTTTAGTTTCGACTATCTTGGTTCTCTTGAAGTATAAAACTTTAAGATTATTCTCAAATTTGTAGTTCAAAATAATTTAGATTTTTTTAATACTGAATATTTTTATTTTTGTTATTATTTAATTTTGTGTTTTTGTACTTGAGCAAAAGATAATGGTTTTCATTATCAGGAAGTTCAAAGAAATGAACCTTGACTTAAAACCGTAATTAAGTCAAAACTTAAAAATTATCTTTTGTTTCAAATTTTCACAAAATAGAATTCTGAAGATCTTGAATGAAGTATTTCAATTTTCAATGTTTTCATAGGTTTTACTATTCAAAACTTATAGCGAACACCACTATCGCCGTTCAGGGCGTTATAATATTATTATTTCCCTTCATACAGTTGTCATTTGTAACAATTTCTCAACAGAGAAAATAAATATTTAAACTCTAGCAAATCTTGATAATGTTTTAATGATCTAGATCCTTTTTCTTTTTTTTCTATAATCTGTTAAAATGTGAACAAAAAAAAAAAAAGAAAAAAAAATGTTCTTAGCTGTCCTTCCTTAAAAATAAATGCAGAAATTATGAGAAATAATGAACTTTAAAGAAAAAAAAAACCTTAAAAGGAAAAAAAAAATACAGGAAATTAAAAAGACTTTTAGATAGATGATTATTATTTGATAAGATTAAGAAAGTTTTAAG
>OZ023275.1:43578160-43650734 GCA_964007475.1 Hybos culiciformis
GCCAAAAATAATATATTCGTACAAGTACACACCTAAAGTATAGAAACTACACATAAAATATTTCCGTATGGACAGAATCATAAGAAAAATAAATGTTTAATATGTTCATTTGAAAATTTGTTTTTATTATTATCGCATTTTAACATTGTTGAAAAAAGTTAAGCAACTAATAATAGCACTTTATTTAGCCACAGTTTTAAAATTCACAGCGTCCATTAAGTTCTTTTATAACTATCATTATAAATATTTACATATTTAAAATATCCAACAAAAAAAAAAAAAGCTTTAATTTTGAACGAAAAATCCTTTTAAAAAATATATACTTAATTATTATCTACAAGCCCACAAAGTCGTTATTAAATATTTAAGTAAGTACCATATACTTGTGGGTGATATATAAATATTTGTTTTTTTTTTACCAGAAAGTAAGCATAAAATTAGATAAAAAAAGAAAATTTCTATAGTTTCTTTAACGAGGCAAAACTTTAAAAAGGTTCAATTTAATTTTATTACAATTCTCGTTAAATTCCCCATAAAACAACAATATTATAATATGAAGATCTAACTATGTACATAGAAAAGACTATTTTAATTTAAACAGAGGAATAAAAATTAATTGTTTTGTACTTAGAAAGAAATAAATAGAAAATATTGAATTATGAAAAATTTGTATCTTATTTCAAAGAAATTTATTTATTTTTTTTTAAGAAAAATATCTATCAAACACAATGAATAATATAATTTTTTTTATATTTTTATATATTAAACAAAGTCTTAAGCCCCCCATCGATATTGCGATTGGCGACCATGTGTGTCTGTTTGGAATTTTTTATTAAACGGAATATAAACATTTTATATATTTTTACATTACATATTATTTCTTAATGCTTTTAGCCAATAAATAAATTGTTAAACAATGATAATTCACCTTTCAATTATTATGTTCATTTCATAATAAAATAAGAAAAAAAATGTATATTATTTATATATATATATAATTTTTTTTTATTCGCGTTTTGAAAATTTATTTTGATCAGATGTTTCATTATGAGTTTGACGATAGGAATGTAAGAAAGAAAAAAAATTATAAAACAGGAATAAATAAATCAACTCTTTTTAAAAGTTATATCTATGTAATATTTATTATGTAGACACCTACATTGTTATTATTATTCTTTTGCTTTAAGTAATTTCATAAAATAATTTATTAAATAATAGAATTGATTGAAAATTAACAAGCTTACAACAAGTTCGAATTTAAAAAAAAAATATTATTATTGTTAAACAATATCGACAAAATATTTAATAAGTAATTGTTAAACTTTCTTTAAAAAAAAAAAAACATCCAAACAACATTAATCTTTCTTCTGCAAAAAAAAGAAATAAAATTTATGTTAGCGTCGGGCGATCTTTATTCTTTATTTTCACCGGAGTACGGTAACCATAAAATAGTTTCAAATGAAAATAGATTTTCTGTTCTGTATTTTTTAATTCATATTTTAATGATACTTATGTCTTGTTCGGATTGAGATACTTGAACATTGTTCGTTGTAGTTTATAAAGTTGTTTTTCTTAGTTGACCGGAAATAGACTCAAAGAAAGTGATGCGCGTAATCGCCACGAGTTCTTAACCGTGGCTCAATGTCATGTATTTTAATTTCATATTCTCCAATTCTAGATAATGTTTACTTAAGTCTCAAAATTAACATTATCTGAAAACAAATTTTTAGATCAGATTATGTAAAACTATACAATAAGCGAAATATAATCATAATACTTACATATTTGATATTTCCCATTCTCTAATATCGCTTATTTTTTTTACAATATTTAATTAACGTTTAGTTAGCTGTGCGTCGTCGTTTTATTTTTTTGCACATAAAAGCAAAAAAAAAAACTGTAATTTATAACTTGAATTTCATGTTTAATTTATTAAAAAAATATATGTATATATATATATGTATGTACTATATATTATGCAAAAAAAAATGCAGTTTTATTAAAAATATTTATCTCTATGACTCATTTTTTGCCAATGATTTTTTGTAACAGAAAATAAAAAAACTTTACAACATTTACATAGATTTTTTGCTAAAAGAATTTTTATGTTTTCTAACATATATTGATTAAAATGTTATATTAATAAATATAAAATAAGACTAACTATAAATATTTAAACTTTAAATTGTAAAATAAAATAGAAAAATAAATTAATCAATGTTGAATTTAAAATTTCCCAATAAATACTAAATTCGAGTATTAAAACTATATACAGAAATACTATTTATACTTTACTATAATAATAAATTTTAAGAACGAAGAATGAGGAAAAAAAATTATTTTATTTTTATTTCCGTTTACAAATCTAGCTGTACTTTATATAAGCATAGGTATATATGTACTAACGGTAAACATAACATAAATGCAGTTATTAAATTAAGTACCTCTACACAGATAACAATGATTATTTATATTTGTAATGATACCTTAGTAATAGATCTCGTTTACAAATTAGCAAATTTTTTTATTTATCATTTCCTGAATTTAAATTTTATTATAATTTTAATGAAAAATGTTGACAGTGGACAGCTTTTTTTTGTCATTAATGCAAAAAAATAAAAATACAGTCGATATTCTATTTTATCTATTTGATGAAATTCAGATTCGATTTTTAAAGAAGATTATTTCAATGCCTCATAAGACCATTACATATTTTCCTATTATTATTACATTATACAGAGAAAATATGAAAAAAAAAATCGCCCTTGATATAATATATGTACATATAAATATGTTTATTTCTCACACATATTTTAATGTACTTATATAAATTTAGTTATTTTGATACATTAATGCCTAATTGGCAATGTAAATTGAAAGTTTAAACAAACTTTTCTACACATAACTATATAACGTATACTTTGTTACATATACATCTATATTACATAGAATAAATGACTTATATTGTATACAAAATTCATTTAAATTATCCAATAATCTACTACAAAAACAAAATAAAACCTTGAAGTTTTTTATATCTTGCATAAGTTTAACGAGAATAAAATGCAAATTTAAGCCCTAACTGCAATATAAACATTTTTGAATTAAATTTAATTTATTGAAGAAAATAAAACCTTAGATAAGCTTTTTTGTTTTTTTTTTGGTATTTATAAGAACTTATTGATTTTCTTTTGATTCCAAATTATGTCCTTGTTATTACATAAGTAGATAAATTTTCTTATTCTTATAATCATACATATAATGTTAAGTACAATGTTATGTAACAAACTGAACATTATATATGGCAAATTCAAGGAAATCCTTAAAGAACATTATATATTTAAGAAAATCGAGAAAATTAAATGTTAAAAATAAATGATTAAGTACATACAACTCGAGATTTCACTGATCAGTTTTATATGAAATTAATGTTTAATTAAATTCTTTTTCAATATAGTAAAATCTATAGATTTTCAATTCAATTGAAATTAGCCATAAATTATGCTTTTATTATTTAGCATTATGCATAATATGATTTACTGACTATATTTACATTATTATATAACTTAGATATAATTTTTTTTTAACTTTTTATGAATGAAGCTAAATTGTTTTGAACAAACTTAATATTTTGAATAAAATTCCTTATACATATTTAAGGTGGATATGCATAAATTTTCAAATAATATCTATTGTTAAAATTTTCGAAAAAACAATTTTCAATAAAATTTGAATCATAAAAGAATTCTAGCATTACAGATATAATGCAGTTATATATACCAAAAAGACATGATGGTCTGTCTATCTCCGCCTTTATGAATTCTAATGGATTATGTATAAAAAAATGTTAGTACTTAGTGAAAAAAGTTTATTAAATTATTCTATATTTATACTTGTAGACTTACAAAGCTTTAAAAATTAAAAATTTTTCATATATACATCATATACTTATGTACAGTGTTCCATTCACTTTGATTAAAATTTCATTCCGGCAACCTAAATTTTGTGGGTGACCATCAAAAGCTTAAATTTATGTTATAGTTCTTTCTTTTTTAATTTGGATAACAGCCAACTGGAACAAATATATATATATACATATAAAACTAGGAATAACTTAAATGAAAGTGTATCATCTATTTTGGAGATGAAATTTTCATTTCAATTGCATAATTTATCATAAAGTCATTTTAATTTTAGATAATGCTCTCAAAAATTTATGACTGATGTTATTGTGCAGAAAAATTAGGTTAAATTTGAAAATCATTTGATAATATAGTTTTTGAATGGAATAAAAATTAAATTTCAAATATGAATAATTTATTCGTATAACATACTTGAAAATTACATACCGCGAATAATAAAATCTTCATGAGAATTTTTTTTTTATTATAAGTTTTATATTATAAAAGTACCAATTAATTTATAAGAAACAAGTATAGATTATTAAATTTATTTCCGAAAATTTTCCTATGGACAATATTGTTCTAAAAAATATATAGTTTACATCCACAAATTTGCATTTTAATTTCAGCATTTTTTACTGAATGGACCACATAACTATAATAATTATGCAGTTGAATTTTCTTCATAAGTAATAGTTATTAAAGTGAATGGGATCTAATATAACTATAATTATGTATAGAGTTGAATTTTAGTATATTTAATTACCTACATCCGTACTACAAAAAAAAAGAACATATAATAATAATTTAATTATTCATAGAAATAATGAAATAAAAATTTTTATCACCACCTTGTTGTTAAAAAAATTAGTTACTCAATATATTTATTATTTCAGAATTACTTATTTAAATTATGATAAAATTTATGTACATTATCTTTTATTTATCCAACTTTATTCGCATGCTATAGATATATGCACATATAAATGAAAAATAGTGTTATCTTATCTTTCATAATAATTTTATTGTTAACCTCATTTGTTGACATTATAAATTTGTATAAAAAATCTGATAACGTATATAGTTTACGATTATTTTTTATATTACTTTACTACTCTTTTCTTAGTCTAATATTTTTATGTTGTACCTGTATTCAATTTTAAGTATTTTAGTCACCTGTTACGGCATAATTTTTTTTTTTAATTTTGTATTTATCATTTCCATCAATGTCAGGTGAATTTATTAGAAAATTTTTATTTTATTGCTATACTAAGAAGATAACCTATTAAAAAGCATAGTGTTTTTTTAAATATTTTATGTAATACAACTTTTCATCAGTCATGCCCTTATAATGGATTCAATTAAACTAGAGACTATTGACGACCATTGTTATATGTTTTTGAAAATTATAATAATTTTAATTCATTTGTTTTCATGTTAATCTTAATAATATGTTGTTTAGTGTGAAGTTATATATTGTTTAGAATTGTCATTATTTAAAATTGGGGGAATGAAAATTCGAATTTTTTATATTATACCACTTCTCATGCTTATACGTTCTATTTATTCAATTTTACAACTTAACTTTTACTTTGACCTTCTTGAAATTATTTAATCTCAGTTAAATTTTTCCTAAAATTTAGAAGGTCAAAGATAAAAACTCTTAAGTTTATTTCATGTTTTTATTTTTATTTTTATTTTATCCACTAAACAAGAATTTTTTTTTGTGGTTTTTATTACAGTTTTTTAAATAGAAAAACATTAAATAAATTTTTTTTTTTTATATACATATCCCAAAATTTTTCGGACACAAAAATTGTAACAAATAAAATTTTTTATTTCTTCTTTTAGAATAGAATCTCCTAAAATAGCATTAAAAAATATAAATATTAAAAAAATTAATTGCGTAAGTATATATTTTGGGTAATTTGGGTTATTATTTCGGAATTCTTTGTAAAGTGCACTTGAAAAAAGAAAATTTTGATAAAGGCAAAGGGTAAAAAACAAAATCTTATGTGGAAATATTTTTTTCTATTTTTATTTTGATTTTTATTCATACTTCCAAAATACAACAAAAATTTAAATATAAAGACTGTAACGTAGATGAGTTTTAAATTTTGGAGAAATATTTTTATATACATGAAAAGACATCTCAAAATCGAAAGATATTTTATAAATGTCATATTGAATTGAGTCAAATTTAATTTAAACCTTTTCTAAGGAAATATCAAACGAAAAATATATTAAAAGTGTCTTATACCAATCATCATTTAAATAAGATAATAAACATAAGTATTTTTTGTACCTTTTAAATATAGTATGTATATACTTAAATATTTATGTTCACGTGATCACGCAATCAAAAGCTTTATTTTTTTTTTACTCATCCTATACTTATAGTATTTTTCAAATTAAAATTTCTAGTTCAACTATCCTTAAAGTCAGTCACTCTATGTATATAATATGTCCATAATCCATAATATTTATTCTGTTTTTAATTGATCAAGTATAAGAATGCACTTTCAAACATATTTGGAGAACTATTTTTTTCTTCTTTTTTTTTTTTGTATCTTATTGCTTGACATTTTTGCACAACTTGTCTTGGTATTGCAATATTTTCCTTTATTGGCATTTTAAAGAATTTTCTACTGCACGATTGGTTGTTGTTTTCATTATACTGTAGTTCTATATATATATTTTAAAAACTTCGTCACTTTTCAATCGTGACACAGCGAGTAACTTTTAAAGGCAAATAAAAAATTAAATTAAAATTATTACTTTTAAAGAAGATACACAAAATACCTTATATATATTTATATAAAACAAAACATTAGTTAAAAGTTTTTTTTGTTTTTCGTTTTGGTTTTATTTATTTATTTTTATTTTTTTTATTTTTATTTTTATTTATGATTGAAGTTATGTTCGTGGGAAATTTTTAGTTTTTCCCATAACATCAAGGAATCGCTTGATTGCAAAATAGTGTATATATAAAAAAAAGAAACGCTGAATACAAAGAGGGAATAATGTATAAATGTTCATGGCAGAAGATAACATGCAAAAAAAATTTGATAGAATCTAAAAACATTTTTCAATTATATGTACTTCTTTTTTGTTTTAAATTTAAGTTTTTGTAATTTTAAAAATATGTACATAAATATATTAAGAAATGTAATAAGTGATAATTTAACTTTGTTCTATTGCTGATTTGAATTTATCAATTTTTGTGAAAAATTTCGGAATATTTATTTCAATTGATAAAAACATTTGCCACTGCTTTGAATTTTTCCAAAGTACAAAACGAATTATAGAATTGGACAATAAAGGATTTGGGGCAAATGAGCATATTAATTAAAATAAGAAGGAATATTTTGACAATCTTGCACAGAAACCACAGAGTTCAATATACAGATTCTGGAAAATTCAACATTAAATATATTTTTATGTTGCAATTGGAACACTATAAAATTGTGTTACCTATTTTTAACAAAACAAAAAATAATTTTTAAAATTCCTTTTTTTTAACAAATCAAAAGAATTATTAAAAATATAATTAAAAGTTTATGAAAAATTTATGAAAACAAAACCTCAGAGAATTTTTTAAAGAGAATTTTTTAAAGACAATTTAAAAAGGAAAAAAAAAACTCCTTTTTTTCTCTGGACAAAAGATAAATAATCTTGTGAAAATAAAAAAATATTATAAGAAAAATAATTCTAGTGGAAGAAAGAAATGACAAAAATTAAATATAAAAAAAATTATTTTTTTGTCCTTTTTTCTACAAATTATGTTTTATGTGATAATTTTTGTGCATTATTACAGCATGGTTGACATAATAACTCCTTATAGTAAATTTAATTCTCTCGAGACTGTCATTTCTTTAAAAATTTTATAGGGCAAAAAAATCTGTAGAAATTCATAAATATAATTTATAATAATTAATCTTTATATTAATTTAAACTATATGTAGCCCTACTTTAGTATTCAGATTTCAACTTAATGCGCCAGTTAGATCTTTGGCAATCATTTTTGCGTTGCATGAAGAGTTTTCTCGCACCAACTATGGCCAATATGGTCCTTTGTCATAGTTCATTAAATGTATATATAATATTTGTATTATCCTATTTGTATTAAATATTTGTGTAAGCAAGAAAATAAATATATTATTTAGTAGAATTCGCAGTACTGGCTTTTGTAGCAACTGTACATTAATCATTTTCTTTAAAAAAAAAGTTAAATTATTTTCATTTATTTTTATCGTCGAAAGTGTTTTTAAAGCATAGAAACATTAAAATTAAACAAAATAAAATTAAAAAAAGAACTAATTATCACTTTATCAACATAAAATATGGGTTTTTAAGTTACTTGTATAGGTTTTAATTACGTGAGAACTAGAACAATTTCATTTATATTTATTTATCTAGTTTCATATTTTTTATATAAAATGTACTAAAAATAACAAATTAATAGGTTTTTTTTTTTAAATAATTAACATTTCTAGTTTAAAGAACAACTGTCGTTGTTCGTTATCCAAAGTATAAGTAAAAAAAATTTCGAATGATAACTTAATAAATAGCTTTAAGATTATCGCCATTCGTATATATCTAATAATTTACACCAAACCTAGTAACAATTAAAACATGACAATCTATAATAAAATTTTCATAAATTTTTTAAATCAAAATTCTTTATTTTTCTTTTCAGGTAAGAAAACTTATTCATATTCAAAATATTGACAATTAAGTATTAATATATCATATTTGTCTCTTTACAAAAGGGTAGGTAGAAAAATATTTTTTAAATCGGAAATTGTAATAAATATATATAATTTATTTATAAATTTTTCACATATATAAATATAACATATAACGCACGCGCCTAAAACGTACCGATATTATAATTAACTAATATGTAATGAGTCAGTAATTAATAAATCAAATTATGTTTTCTTTACTTATCCTACTTTTGAGGTTTTTTATATTTTAAAGAAAAATTCGACCCCTTTTTTTTTTTTTAATTTCCTGAAGACAATTAATTAATAAATTGCTTTTTAATATATTAAGGTACTTAACTTTATTTATAGAAATTTATTTCTGTACATATTTTGTTTTATTTTTGTTGCGCCAAAAATAAATTTACCAAAAAAAAACATCTGTTCTCGGCTGATATCTATTATATACATTATAAAGTCATGTAAACGAGGAACTCTTTTACGCCCCTAAAATTTGGAAATACAATTATCTAAATATATTATATTTTTTTGTATTCTCTAATAATTAGTTCTTTTCCTTCATGACAAGGCGAAATTAACATAATCAAAATAACTAAACTGTAATTATATAGTCTTTGAGCCCTAAATTTCTATTAATTGATTTTCTATTTAAATTTAATTACAAATTCAATGCAACTACCTAAATTGATTAATTTTCTATTAATAAAAAGAATGGTCAAATGCGGTGGAAGTAATGGAAAATTTTTTTGATTTGTAAACTTCCTAAAATTATAATTTAATCATTTAAAGAACTCTCTCACAGTAAACATATAAATTTTACTTTTTTACGAAACAATTCAGAATAAATACCTACTGCAAATAAAACATTTATTGGATTTATAGATTTTAAAATTCAATTAATTTAACTGATTTAAGATAGTCGTTTCAAGTATATATTTACATTAGAATTAGACAATTTGTACTAACAAGCATTATACAAAGTATTATTACGATGCAGCCGTATATATTTTCTTAAAATTTTTCATAAGTACAATAAAATTCTTTGATTTTATTTATAAATCATCTGAATTTTTATTTTTTTTGAAATTATTTTTAAATACATTTTGTAAATAAAGTATCTAAGCGCTAAACAATTACGGGATGTAATTAATTATAATATACTGCTTTCTAGCGTCCTAAAACGTGTGATTATTATCATCAATGGCGGTCACGTGTTAGGGTTGATTTATATACAATTTATACAAATGAATTCTTACAAATTTTCTTCTTCTATAAAAGAAAAGCAAAAATGTATATAAAAAAATAATAATAATAATATTAAACAGTGTATCCATCCAGACTAAACAATAAATATTTTAGTGTTTAATAAACAAATTTATTATTTTGTTATTTCTTTTTTTTTCAATGTTGGCGGGCTTGAACACAACCCTGAAAAAAAAAAAAAATTCTCACTATAATATTGGGGAAAAGTTATAATAAGAAATTTATTTCCATGTTGAAGTTGCAGATGTTCGAAATGAACTTTGTTACTTTAATTCAAGCATAGCAATCATACTCGCGTTTCGACTGATTTTCAGCCGTCAAAAAAAATTGTATCATGGTTAATTCTCACTAACATTCACAGCTAATTCATCGGACTTCGGATAGAGACAGTAGATATTACGCCAGGCAAAAAAACACAAAGTTGAATAAAATCTTTACACTTGGACGTTATTGGGATTATTCACATGACTGGCTATCGTTACATATTTAATGGCATCGTAATATGAAACCATCATGTAATAACATTTCCTTTGAATTAGTATTTTAAAGAAATATGTTGAAAGATTTTTTTTTGTAACACTTAAAATATCAAAAAAAAAAAAAAAAACAAAAAAAGGAAATGTATATGTATTTCGTTCGTGTTTTCAACTGAAGTATACGTAATTCTATGTATTTACCTAGTTTCAAATAAAAAGAAAAAAAAAAATACTTATTACTTATAGCTAGATTTCATTTTCATTTGTAAAGTATGTTCTTTGAAGGATTTATTTTTAACAAGAAGCAAATTTTTAATAAAAACATATTTTTTTTTCTTTTTTGATATTTTCTTGCTGAATATATTAAATTTTTAATTAGTTCTTAAGATAAAATTTTGTCTGTTCATGAAAATTTTGCTTCAATAAAATAAACAAAATTGAAACCTTCCAGATGTCGAAACGACATCTATTTTTAAATATTATTTTTTTCTTTAATAATATAATAAAGACAAATATTCCTTATTATTCCTTCATACCATGGTTAATTTAAGAAACAAATGAGTTTAATAAATTCTTGTTCCTTGTTGCATCTTTTAATGTGAATTTCATTTATGATAAGAGATTCTTTAATTGTTAATACAGTTAATATTAATAATTTATTAACGCCATTTAATATGTTTTTTGAAATTAATCACTTTAATGTTCATTGTGTCTTTTTAACATTAAAGGATAGTTAATTGGAGAATTAATTTAATATATGTGATGAAATAAATTTAAATATTCCAAAATTTCTAATGTATCTTTTTATATCTACAGTTCTATTTTTTCATTATCGATCGCTTAAATTTTCTAATAGCCTATATTTGAAGGCAATATTTTCAATGTTACTTACTGATGGTGAAAAAAAAATTACAATGCCTTACTTCGTCTGCAGAAATTCATGTCATTTACAAACAAAATGGTTTTAATAACAAAATAATATTAATCTCAAAAAATCTATGTATTAAGGAACAAATTTAAGATAAACAAATTTAATGTTAATGAAAAATTAAAAGGGTAGATTTTAAAGGCATTAAATGGAATTTTAAAGATAAATATTGAGAAGTAATTATGTCTTCTGAAATTTTAATTACAAACAGGGTTCGATAAACTTTATTATTTTTTTTTTTAATAAAACAATATGCATTTTTTTTTTTGTTTATGTTTATAATCAAATGCAATTATTTTTAGATAGATTTAATTAAAAAAAAATATATATATATAAACAAAGAATATATTATAAATGAAAAACCCCAAATTCGATATAAATTGTAATATAAACTTATTAATAATATAATAGAAAATATTATTTACGATTCTCAAAAAAAAAAACATCTGGTTGGGGATAGTAGCTATACTCATCAAAACATGTTGCATTTGCATAATTTACCTTTACCTACATTACGTAAATATAATATTTAAGAATTATATGAAATATATAAATATTAATATACTTTAGGGTTAATAAAAAGGAAAAACAAATTATACGGTTTGACTTTGACTTGGCAATAAATTTTTTTTGTTCTAACGATAACACCATATCTGTCATGTTTTTTGCTTATTACACAGAAGTAACTATTAATTTACTATAATTTACATATTGGCTTTTCCTGCCTGCTTTTCCTTGTTAGTTAGATATATTTATTTTTTAACATATATTTATATTAAAAACCTACCTATAATAAATTAAGAAAATAAATTTTATCCAATATAGATATTATGAAAATTCCCAAACCTACCATTAACTTCAAATAACATGAATGTAAACATATTATAGATATTTATCGTAAAACAAAACAAAATTCATTTTCACCTTTTTCTATATAGCTTATTAAACGAAAGGAAAGTTAAGTTCAAAAATTAATAAATACATGAACAATACATAACGTTTAGAAATATATTTACCTACTTAGATTTGTAAAAAAAAATATGTAATTAGGAATTTTACATATATATTTTTATCTCTCTAATGTGTTCTCATCGTTCAATTTTCCCCCAAAAATTTCCCTATTTTTATTTAAACAATATCAACAGTTGCTTAACATTTAATTAAAATTAAAGTCATACATTCAAAAAATTTTATTGCACCTTTTTGTTTTATTTACGCTATTAAAATACATATTACAAAAAATTAATGTTTTTAGTATAATTTGTCATTTACATTTGTAAAATTTATGAACCAAAAGTGTTAACATGAAACAAAGGCTTGCACGACACAAATCTACAATCGTCTTGCGATAAAATGATGGCTCACACAAAAATGTGAATACTATTTGTATCGTACTGTCGCATTATTCCTTATCTTTTGAACCTAACAAAGCATAGAAAGATTTCAGGAAGTATAAATGACAGATTTATCAAAAGACATTTTAATTAGATAAAATGAATAATGGAATAAAGACTTCATTTGTAACATAATATTATCCTATTTTTTTTCCCTATCTATAAACATATGATTCATTTCTCTAGCAACAATGTCAAGTTAAAAGGATGATATTTATAAACTAAATAGTAGTTCGTTCGAAAAGGGTAATCTAGCATTTCTTTTTATTTTTATGTTTGTTTTGAATTTTTAATTAAATGAAATAAAAAAATACTATTAAAATTGATATCCTTATTTTGTTTAAGTATATATGTACATACATTTATTGAATAAACAGGAGATGGGGAATAAAATTATTGATTTGTTTGATTCTTTCAAATTATTTCCATTAAAAGTAGTGTATAAGGCAAAAAAAAAGTACAATTCATTTCCGATAAACTATAAAATCAAAAAAATCATAAAAACAAGGAAATATTTCGTATTCTTTTTTTTTATATAAATGGAAATATCTTATATGTGGATGCTATGATGTTGATGGAGATAATTCATTGATTTATTAAGAATATTGAAGTATAGTTTTTCATTTTTATTCAAGATTTTATACAAAGAATAAACATAAAACAGTTGTCCCTTGTACTCTGTAATTGAAAGGGTCTTGTTTTCATTGTTTTAATTTTTCTATATTATTATTATAATGTTTTTTGTATATAACTAAGATATTTTAATTATGGAACAATGTCTTAACGCTATATTCCAAAATTTCATAACTGCCATATTCTGGTATGATTTATTTTAATAATATATTCAATTCCAGCTCCAAATAAAATTGCAGAAGTAATTAATATCAATGTACAAGTACATGGCAATTTTATTAATTGGCCTGGGATTTGCATGCACGCAATCAAATTTTAAATATAATTTTGATATCCGTTTATAGGAAACGAAATCACTATTTTTAGAAAGGAATTCATTTTGATACAATGAAAATTGTAAACATAGTTTTGTCAGTGTTGTAAATAGTTTACTTCAAAACATAATAATCTTTTCTTTTAAACCATAACAATAAATAGAATTAAAAATTAAACTTAGGGTAAAAAGTTAAATAAATATAGACACAAAATCATTTTTATTGCTCAAAGTATTTTTATAAATGGAAATAACAATCTATATGTACATACATTATTTGGATTTCAATGAATACTGATTGGATTCACACATTCAGATTTGTACATATAAAATGTTTTTAATCATAATATGTTCGATACTTTTTGTTATGTTTTTTTTTTATTATTAAAATAAAATAAAATTGCAAATTGACGGTTTTGAATATAGAATGCAATTTTTTTTTTCATTCACTGACTTAAATAATATGGTTAAAAAAAATTAATAATGTCCATTTTTTAAAAGTTTCTTCCAATAACATTGAACTTTGAACCAAATAATGAGTGTCTCTTTTTCATGCAGCATACAAATGTTTATTTTTAAGCCCTCGTTGAAGATTTTTATACTTATCAAATGCCTTTGAAAGTAAATGTTCTTTTTATAAAAATTGAATCCTTGATTAGGATTATATTTACTAAATTTCTTAGAAATTTTATTCAAAATTTTCTTCAAATTAAAATAAAGAAAATAATTCTACAATTTTTCGAAATTTTTTTTTATAAATGCAGAAACAATTTTCAAAGTATTTTTCAGCAATAATTAATATTGTTTAACTTTTTTTAAATGGGAAAATTTATACTAGATTACAAGTTTAAAACTTTTCATACAAGGTATATAAAATATATTCAAATTTAATTTTCAAAAAATTGAAATATAAAATAAAATTTTATTATATAAGTACTAATTCAAAAATTTCTTAACAATATAATTTAATTGTACATATAAGACAAAACATTTTTTTTTATCTACATGCAAACATCATCATGATAACTGATAATATGTCAAATAAATATTTCATTTACATATAAATAAAATTTACAAAAAAAACAAATAAAATAAAATTTATTTAATTTTTTTTTATAATAATTCTATAAGCTTAAAATATTATTTATTTTTCTAATCAAAATAATTTACAACATAAATATAAAGTTTAAGAAAATTTTTTTTTTTTAATTTTATATCACATGAGTTAAACTTTTAAAAGCATATACATTTATAATATAATATTGGTATATATTTTTTTTATATTGTAACATGAATTAATTGCGAAAGCTTAAATTGTAGTCTCTGATTGCATTGAAAATATAAAATAAAATTATTAAAAAACAAAAAAAAAGAAATAAATTCTTTGTTGATTTTTATCAAATGATTAAAAATTATGCTTTATACTTTATACTAAATATATAATGTTCTATCAGTATATTATTCATAAATGATATATGTTTATAAGTTAATTCATAAGATATAAGTAATTAATTATTTAAATTTTTCAATTTTATTTTGCAAATTTTCAAATTTAATTAAATTCTTATATAAATTATTTTTATTTTTTATGTTCAGAATTTTAGTAAAATGTACAATTAAGATAGTATTGTAAACACTGAAAGAACATATAACTGCGGCAGCTATAGTTTCTGTATATTTTTTGCTATGTATATATATATATAGTTCAATTGGAACTA
Organism: Hybos culiciformis; assembly: GCA_964007475.1. Lineage (NCBI taxonomy): Eukaryota > Metazoa > Arthropoda > Insecta > Diptera > Hybotidae > Hybos > Hybos culiciformis. The sequence continues at coordinate 43,593,515 of OZ023275.1, forward strand.
GTGAATGACGTTATCTAAAATTTGCTATTTATCTATATTCTATAGCAAGGAAAAAAAGCAAAAAAAATTTTTTTAATATGTATATCTGTATGTATGATTATATAACAATATTTGTCATAAAAATTTCAGAAATATTTTTTGTTATTAATTTTTTCGAGAAAAAGCAATTTCGAGTAGCAAATTTTGCTGCAACTTATTTGATATATATTCTTGGACAGGTTATTATGTATTTAATAATAAATGCAAGATTTTAGAACATACTATACCAGAAAATAATGCAATTTTAGTTATTACTTTATAGTTTTTATAGCTAATTTTATTTTTCAGTATATAAAATAAATTTCCACTTAATGGTAAGTCGAAAATTCGTCTGCCGCATCGCCGACCACACAAAGAAAATCGTGTTTCATAATTGAGGAAATTAGTTCTTAATTAAATGAGACTTCAATTATGAATTATTTCATTTTAAATTATATTTATAGGCAACTATAATGTATGGCATATAATATAAAATAATCATCGAAAATATATATTCTATTCTTCACATATCATGCCCCAAATCACTCAAAATTTATTTTATTATTAAAAATGTTTAAAAAAAAAAGTATCAATTTCATTAAAAAAAACAATATTTTTTTTTTCTTCAACATTAAAGAAATTTGAGAATTTTGTATTCTTTGTCTAAACAAAATTTTTAAGTGGAGTTTTTTTTTTTTTTGGCGGAAATTCTTCAATTATGCGGGAATCTTAAAAAAAAAAAAATCAAGAAATTTTTAATAGAAACTGATGAACAAAAGAGATGAAAAGTTAACCCTTCTTCTTTGGTCATAAATTAAAACAAAAGATGGATTTTTAATAACTCTTTTCCTTTTATAATTTTTTTTTTTTTTGTTAATTTTTATTTTTATATTTTTAAAGGGAAACGTCATCTACCATTATATCTATTTTATTAAGAGAACAAAAAAAAAAAACTTGATATTTTTAGCACCAACCGTCTATAATTTTTAAAGCAAACGAAGAATATTGTTGAAAGATAAATTTTTTTTTCTTCTTATCTAAAAGATATAATTATAACATTGTCTTACTTAACTATATAAGAATATTTTCAAGAATCAATTAATTATAAATTCCAAATTTATTTATCTAAGAAATTAATTCAGATTTTAGTTTCGATTATCTTGGTTCTCTTGAAGTATAAAACTTTAAGATTATTCTCAAATTTGTAGTTCAAAATAATTTAAATTTTTTTAATACTGAATACTTTTATTTTTGTTATTATTTAATTTTGTATTTTTGTACTTGAGCAAAAGATAATGGTTTTTCATTATCAGGAAGTTCAAAGAAATGAACCTTGACTTAAAACCGTAATTAAGTCAAAAATTAAAAATTATCTTTTGTTTCAAAATTTCACAAAATAGATTTGATCAGACAATAACTTCAAAAATTCTGAAGATCTTGAATGAAGTATTTCAATTTTCAGTTTTACTATTCAAAATTTATACCGAACACCACTATCACCGTTCAGGTGAAGATAGCTTATTAAGGGCGCCATAATATTATTATTTCCCTTCATACAGTTGTCATTTGTAACAATTTCTCAACAGAAGAAAATAAATATTTAAACTCGAGCAAATCTTGATAATGTTTTAATGATCTAGATCCTTTTTTTTTTTTTTTTTTCTATAATCTGTTAAAATGTGAAACACATATTTGAACAAAAAAAAAAAAAAATAGAAAAGAAAATGTTCTTAGCTGTCCTTCCTTAAAAATAAATGCAGAAATTATGAGAAATAATGAACTTTAAAGAAAAAAAAAAACCTTAAAAGGAAAAAAAAAATACAGGAAATTAAAAAGACTTTTAGATAGATGATTATTATTTGATAAGATTAGGAAAGTTTGAAGAAATCAATTCTAGAAGGGGTAACTAGTAATAAAAAAAAATTTTCTTGTAGATTGAAATTTTCTGTTAATACGACGATGTCAGAAGGAAAAAGTTTAAAAGAATTTCTTTTATAAATCGCTTCGTGAGAAAATGCTCTACGTGGTCAAAAAATTTTTTGGTTTTCATTAAGTGTTTTTGGTTTTCATTAAGTGTTTTAATAAAATTTCAATGTTCCTTACTTTTGATTAATATCTCTTGGTTCAGAGTTTGGTTTCCGTTAAAAAAAAAGAGCAGGGATAGAAAGAAACACATTTCGAGCCATAGGCCAAACAATATCCCTGCTGTGATTGCCTTGAATTTTCATACATAGGGATTGTGTTAAATAAAATTTCAAAGAAATATTTTTAATATTTTTATTCAAGAATTAAAAATTGTATATATTTTTTTAACATTTTACAACGATATGTTTTTTATTTTTGTTTTGTTTCCCTTAACGCTTAACCTATCTAAAATAATAATTGAAAGAATATAAATTTTTATTTTTTTTATAAAAATAAGCATACTTTAATTCTTAACATTTTCATGTTATTATGTAAATATGTACAAATAAAATTGTCATACTTAAGTTTATAAAGAACCTTATTAACCTTTTTTTTTTTATTAACTCATAAACCTAATGAAATCTCTAAACAAACATATTCATTTTGTTAATAATAATAATCATGGTTCAAAAACCTTTCAAAAGCTGCTACATTTTAGATATATATATATATATATATATATATATATATATATATATATATATTTTATTATGTATGTATATATATAATTTTCATTTTTCTAGGTTTGTATGCATAAGTTGAAAACAAGGAAATATGCATATTTTGTATATGTATATATATTAATATATGTTGTATCAGGATGACGGATGAGGCTATCCATTTGAACTATCATGAAGAATGTATATACATAAATATTAAGAATAAAGAAAAAAAAAAGACTTAAAGATAATTTACATTTTTGTTTATTTCAAAAACTGATTTCGGTGTGAGATAATTATAAATGATTTCTCTTTTATTTTTGAATTAATATATTTAGTTTGCTTTCAAGAAAATTCTTTATATTTTTAACTAAAAAACTTATGAATAAATCTTTAAGTTTTAAAACTTTTTAAAAACTTTAAAAACTTTTTTTGTCAATCAATTCAAACTGGAACATGAAATTTAAAACTTTCGTAAAAGCTGAAAATCTATAATTGGTAAAAATTACAATTTTTCGAGAAAGACCAAGTTAGTTAAAAATACCATAACAGCACACATTCTATAATACAACAACTATACTTTATAAGAAAATGTTTGAAAATTCGCCTTGAAATTAAATTTTTTTCACGATCCCGTATTTCCTTGTTCTTAACTTCTAAAAATCAACAAAGTAACCAAGTTTTTTTAAGTTTGTTGAATCGTAGACTTATAAGGCTAAACAAATGTCTCATGTTGTTGTATTCTGTTTCATTTCCTTTTCACTGCCTCATTACACTGATTTGCTTCGGAGTCTAATTTCATAATCTACTTAAACATTATATATGCACATCTTAATAAACCTTGGGCCCAGTAAAGTCATAGAGATTCTTTTTAATAGATAAAACACACAAATATTAATGTTTGTTGTAATAAAATGCTACCAATTTTCTTATTACAATGTAAAATGATGGATGAGGCCACCACCAAAGGTTATTAAAAAATATGATCCCACCGCAATTACTTATGGAAACAAAGAAAGAAAAAAAAAAAAACAGAAACAAAAACTCTTAATTCCTCTCGAATGAAGGATTTACGTTTTTCCACAATTTTTGTTTGATTAATTCCTTTATTTATGTTTCCAGTAAATAAGATTTTCAACAATTGAAAAATTAAAATGTTTAAAAGAAGAGAAAAAAAATAAAATAAACAATAACTGAGAAAAAAAAATTTAGGGATTTTAAATGAAATATCGTATGTACAATTTATGTAAATAAAAAAAAATAATGATTGAATACAAGATTTATATCTTTCAAAAATGTCTACTATAATATAGGGTTAACAATTTTTGTAACAAAATAAACTCAAAAAATTCACTTCCGGATGGTCAACACAGTTAAACCATAATTTATGTTTCACGATTATCAAAAACTACTATTAGAATTTTTTTTTTTGGCTTAGGAAATTAAAGAGCATTAAATTAATAATAGTGCAAGTTACGACGAAGGTCTTTTAGTGCTACCTTTATATTTATCCAATCTATTTTTTTGGCTGTCAAACTTATGTTAAATTTTAAGAATTTTACCTTTTATTAGGTATATCTAAACTTCTTTAAAAAAAATAACGATCAAATATAATTCTCCATTTTCATTTTATTTTGTGGTGTTTTTTTTTTAATTTCCTAAATCCCTCTTTATATATCTTCTGTTTTTTTTTTGTTTAAATGACATTTTTATCTTTAAATCTTCTAGACACTTTTAATTTCTCAGATTGATTACATTTATCCCAATAAAGAAATGACAATATATATTTATTTATAAACTTATATATATTTATCCAATTTTGATTTTGAATTAAGTTATTTCCTTTTATGTTTACTTTGGTCGTTGTTGGATGTTCAAGAAATTTTTCATTATTATTTCTTTAATAATAATAATTCTTTTTTTTTTTGTTGATAATTTCAAAAATCGTAACAGTTGCTGTTAGAAGCTTGAAAACAAAACAAAAAATGTCTGAATCAATCATTCGATGCTTCATTTTAACAAAAATTAAGAAAAAAATTAATAATAATTCTCGAACGCTGTGCAGCATGTTATAAGAATTTACTTTTAGTTCTTATTAATAACTTATGATTGATTATACATATTATTATATATTATTGAATAAAAAAGACATTTCCAATTTTTGACATAAAAATTAAGAAAATAAATATTTTTTTTTTTTTTGACTGATCGATACATATTTAGTAAATACTTTTCATTATAAATCTTCTTATAATTTTAATATTTTTTTTATCTGATAGAAGAAGTTAAAATTTAATTTTCACAAAAATATTTTGTTTTATTTTGTATAGGTAATAAGTAGAAATAATAGTTAAAAAAAATTTGTTCTAAGCGTGTCAAATATAAGGTAAAAGGAATATCTATCTTAAAAAACATAAAACTAATTACCAATGTCTTGAATAAGTCTGACATTCTATGATTTTCGGAATAGGAATTACTAAGCTCTCATTCAACGATCTGACTGAATAATTATTTAATATACAATTTATATAATTTTAAATAATTGTTTGAAATGTTTTTCTTTTATGAAATCTGATTGGAGGAAATTAAAAAAATGGTTAAACTCAATTGATCCCAAGAATTCAGAATGGGGTCCAAATTTCGATAAAATTTTTATATTTTTATGTTATATTACTAACTAGTATTGGTAATAATGGTAAAATGGTATTGAAGGAGCCTAAAATATAAATTTAGCCCCTGGTTGTGATCAAGTTACCTTAAAAGTACCGTATTTTTAAATGAAATGTTGAAAAGAGATCACATACTTCGTTTATAAGGCATTATTCTATATATATTTTTAATTTCCTTTATGTTTCTGAGTTCATAATTTTTTAATTAACAGATAGTATAATTAGGAAATTTTTATAAAATATCCTTTAATAACTTCAAATCCTTTAAGACTTTTTCTCTTTAATTTTTTTTTTTTAATTTTCATTGAATAAATAATTATAAAATCTAACTAGGTATATGCAGGAACTAGGTATTATGAATCAGTGAATATTTTTCTCTGGAATTTGATAATCAACAGCCCAGTACGAAAAACTTTATAAAATATTAAAGAAAAAAATAAAAAAAAATTTTTAAAACTTTTTCTATCAATTTCCTACCGCATTACCACATTTCCTGTTAAAAAAGTCAGCAGATCAGAAATAATTGTTAAAAGGTTATATCCTGTCCACCTAAAAAATTTCATTCAATTAATTTTCTTTTTTTTTTAAGTTTATACTTCTTTAGGCGCGGTGTATGATATAAATGAGTAATTCTGTAAGGGGTAAAAATTATTTTCGAATTTCGAGTTAAAAAAAAAACGACATGCTGTACCGTTTGAATACTCAAAAAAAAATGAGTCCACTCAATAATCATTTGTTATTTATAAAAACAAAATAATTTGGCGAGAAAAATTTAAATTCAAATTATTTTTAAAAATCTTTCGTTTACAAATTATTTAACAACTAAAATTTATTTTTCAAAATAGCTATGTAGGTCCGGTGAAATAAAGATTACCTGCCGAAAATTTTTTGGGCAGGGACCTACGGTTAGGTCGTGCCGTCTCAAAATATGTTAAAAAATATTTTTTCCTCCGGTGAAATAATTAGATTACCTGACCAAAAATTTTGGGTACGGAGCTACAGTTAGAGTCTTCCCGCCTCAAAATATACGAAAATAATTTTTTTTTCAAAATAGATAGCTCGGGTGAGAAATAAAGATTACCTGCCCAAAAAAAAGGAAGGAAGTGAGGGCGTCAGTAAGGGCTGAAGAGAGGGCGGCAGTAAAGGCTGAAGAGAGGGCGGCAGTAAGGGCTGAAGAGAGGTCGGCAGTAAAGGCTGAAGAGAGGGCGGCAGTAAGGGCTGAAGAGAGGTGAGAAGTGAGGGCGGAAATGAGGGCGGAAGTGAGGACGGAAGTGAAGGCGCAAGTGAGGGCGGAAGTGAGGGCGGAAGTGAGGGCGGAAGTGAGGGCGGAAGTAAGGGCGGAAGTGAGGGCGGAAGTGAGGGCGGAAGTGAGGCGGAAGAGAAGTTGGTAGTAAGGGAGGAAGTGAGGGCGGAAGTTAGAATGGAAGTGAGGGCGTTAGTGAGGGAGGAAGTGAGGGAGGAAGTGAGGGAGGAAGCGAGGGCGGAAGCGAGGGCGGAAGCGAGGGCGGAATGAGGCCGGAATTGAGGGCGGAAGTGAGGGCGGAAGTGAGGGCGGAAGTGAGGGCGGAAGTGAGGGCGGAAGTGAGGGCCGAAGTGAGGGCGGAAGTGAGGGCGAAAGTGAGGGCGGAAGTGAGGGCGAAAGTGAGCGCGAAAGTGAGGGCGGAAGTGAGGGCGGAAGTGAGATTGGAAGTGCGGGCGGAAGTGAGGGTTGAATTACCTGACCAAAAATTTTGGATAGGGAGCTATGGTTAGGGTCTTTACTGCTTAAAATATGCAAAAAAAAAAAGTTTTTTAAATAGGTAGCGCCGGTAAATAAAGATTATCTGCCCAAAAGTTTAGGGTAGCTAGCTACTTTTAGAGTCGTCCTGGCTCAAAATATAAAAAAAAAACACACGAAGCAGTCATAAGAACTGCCGAAAGCTTTAAAAAGCTTTAAACTATGAAATAACAATGACTACAAATAATGGACTGCTTTTGGACTGCTGGACTGATTTTTATTTTAATTTACATTTTGTACTGAGCAGCCCATCATTTATAGCCACTGTTATTTCATAGTTTAAAGCTTTAAGTATAAACTTCTTTCGGCAGTTCTTATGACTGCTTCGTGTGTTTTTTTTTCCTCTTTTCTTAATCCCATAATATATATATATTTTTTTTTTTTAAATGAAATTAAAACCTTTTTTTATGTGAAGAAAAAAAAAAAGAATTATCCCAGAAGCCAATAATAATAATCTGACATTGCATTGTCGTGTTATTTTCAGTGGGCATTGAGAATTTTTTTTTTTAATTATATTTTATATTATTGATGTGAAATTTTATTATTAGAAATGCCTGTTCCAGAGGATTCGATTAAAGTTCTTAAAAGTCAAAAAACCCGTATTGTTTTTCCTTTGCTTAGTATTAGATTTCCTGAAGTTGATTTTATCACAAAACTAAACATATCAAAGTTCTGGCCCGGAATGCTTACCAAAGTATAAAAATATTCAATTACCAAATTTCAAAACGAAGAAAAAAGATATAAAACGCTGTCCACAAACTAAAAACTAGCTTTTCTTAAAGCTATAGAAGAGTTTCATCATACTGCTTGACTATCATATAATTTGAATTTTTTTGTTTGAATTCACGAAGGTATGAAAATTCATAGCTGTACACAATTTTCTTGAAGATTAAATTTTTCTCTTGCATTGATAATGCAAAAAAAAAAAAAAACAAAGTCATTCCATCTGGAGAATTGACATTTTATAAAATTCTTTAAAAGAAAAAAATTTCTTAACACCTGTTTTATTAAATAAAATTTTATATTAAAAAAAGTTCTACTAAATATACAAAAACAAAATAAAAATTACTAAATGAAGCCATAAAATAATGTTGAATATTTAACAATTTTTTTTTGTTTTTTTTTTTTGCTTCAGTCATTTATCAAATTACAAAAATTGTATAAAAAAATTGCATAATATAAAGATTAGCTATAGAAGAGTTTTAGTTGCTGTGCTGAAATGTATATTATTGTAAAAAGTTTTACAATCAAAAAGGATTATGCAAAATAACATAAAATGTACAGACATGTAATTTTAAAAGTTCATATAATAAGGAAATTTTTTTTTTATTAGAAGCATTGCTTTTCAAAAATTTAATTCCTGCAAATCGAAATTAAGGATGGAATCCTTCATTCTTTAGCATTAAAACGTATAGCGACGTTAATTTCCCCCAAATTTTCTCAAATTTTTTGTTTTTTTACACGCTTTTGGGAAATTTTAAGTATTTTACTCCTTTAATCAGATCTTTAGAACGAAACACACAGTTTTGTATTAATAACTTGACGGCATATGTAATTTAAGGAAAATGCTGTTACCACAGAAAAACATAATTATATAGTTTTTCTCATAAATTTAATGTTTTCATTTTATCGGCTGACTCGCGAAAAATTTACACCACAGAGGTTTCAAAGAACACTTATTAAACAAAAAATTTTTTAAAACAACTTAAACGTCAAAGAGAAAAAAAAAATTAAGCGAATTTTTGGTTAATGGAAATTTTCTTGTAAGTTTATAAAAGTTTTTTTTTTAAATAATTTCCTCCGCACTTAATTACTTCCTTGAAAACTACTATATATAAAGAATTCAATTTTTCAAGTCGATATTGTGCAATTAAAAAAGTTTTTTTTTTTTGTTTTTTTCAAAATTATTATGTTTGTAGAAAGTTTCTCTTAATGGGAATTAATCATAAATTATTTCTTCAAAAAGTTCGGAAAATGGTACTTAAGTAAAAAAGTCAAAAAAAAATGAAAATCTTCAAAAAACTAAAGAAAAAAAAATTAATTTTTTTCTTTTCTTTTATCACTCTAATAGATAAATCTTGAGATATTTTGTGTGCATTGTTCTCAACGATTGTTTGAGAACTTTTCTTTTTTAGTTAGTTATTTGTTTGAAAGCTTAGAGGTCCTTAAAAATATCACTTTTTTTTTTGTTTTTACTACAATCAAGTTTTCATCAACATTTTTATTTTTTTATTTTTGTTTATAACATTTTTAGTTTCTCTTGTTTGAGGATTTTGTTATAGCAAAGTAACTCTAATATACAAAATATAAAATTTTTTATTAAAATTTCTATATCAGATTTTAAAAATAGAATTTTTCTGTTTAATGAAAAAACTTTATTAATTTTTCTTATTGTTTTTTTTTGTGCATTATTTTAAAGTTTAATATAAAAAATGCAATTGAAAAATGATATTTATTGAAAGAAACAGTATAGCATAAGTGAGTAAAAAAGTTTGGACTCAAAGAAGTATATAAAGTGAGCTTCTTGCTAGTAGTAGGTATTAATAATGAATTTCGTTTTTCTAATAAAAATAAAAGGAAGAAAAGTTAATATAAAATGTATTCTGGAAGAAATTCACGTAATTCGAGCATAGACTTGTAATTAAGCCTAGAACTTTCAATAATATCTTCAGAAATGCAAAAAAATAGTTTTAGATAACGAAATATTCTTCTTCTAAATAAGATGACAGTGCTGGTAATTGGGAATTATGAAAGATTTGTTGGATTGATAAACGACGAACTCAACAGAAACGCCTTCACGAACTTCAGAAAATACCGAAAAAATCAGACTTAAACATCGGATTTAATATCGAGCTGATTTTAATTAAATATTGGTAGTTCTATATATAGTGTACACTGCACTCTACATATTTACCATGCACTATTGAAATAACATTATTAAAAATAAAATTTACAACTTTTCTTAAACAAAATATTAAAAAAATTAATAACAATCGCATTATAATATTTTGTTATCGCCGTGGGTACAATAATATTGAAAACAACTCTAATTCAATAATTGAGCTAAAAAAATACGTATATAAAAAATTATATATATATACCAATGTTAAAGAAATTATTTCTGTTCTATTTGACAAGTTGAAAAAACTTAATTTAAAGAAGTCCTTAACATTACTATTATTATGAATTCAATGGAAAAATATAAACATTTTTATTTTTATATACAGTTCTACTCGTTAAAAAAAAAAATTTCATTCAATAAAAAGGTTTCTTTAGAAAAAATAAAGAAATAAATAAATATTACATTGAAATGTAATTCGAGCTTTTATTTAATTTTTTTTTTTTTTCAAAAAATTTTTATTACTTTTAAAATCTTTTTTTTTACAACTTAATTTTATTTTTTTTTTTTTTTTCAAGAAAACGTCAGTATAGAAAAACACTTGATTGTTTTATATTTCTAAGAATTTTATTACCAAAGGCACGGTATTATAATAAAAATAAAATTATTTACTTTTTTTTGTCCTTAAATAAAAAGAATCTTATGAAAAATATAAACAATTAAAATTTCATACAAAAATTCTGGTTTGATTGGTATGAACTTTACTTTTCGTAGAATTCCAGCTACGAGGTACACATATCCTATTTCCATTGTAACCAGAGAGAGAGAGAAAATTTAACAATAACTAAGTGCACATATTACTATTATATAAATTTATATTAATTTAAGTTGAATACTGTTCTATTCAGTTAAAAGATAATTTATGTTAAACGAATTAATTGATACATTAAAAACATATACCGGTGTAATGATTAACAAAATTACTATAATTGTACTATTACCGTCTCAAAATTATAAATTTCAATTGAACCATTTATACTTTTAGATCTTAGGAAATTAATATTGTGTGAATAAACTTGTATGTATCCTAAATTCGTCTATAAAGCATAGAAAATAAATGTAAAACAATTCGAAAGTATATATTTTTTCATTATTTTATTCGTAGTGACGAGACTAATTATTTATTATCGAATTATTATTATTATACACGTTGAATCAGCATCTTATTCTTAATTTTGAATTAATTTTTTTTTCTTTTTTTTTTTTGCAATAGTCATCGTTATTGCGGTCATTTGAGAATTTTACAAACTTTATGTAGTTATGGATACATACTTAAGAAAATGAAAAAAAAGCCATCCACTAAAATAATAATGAATAAAAAAATAAAATTTATTTTCGTATATACATGTATTTGTCGAACGTTATAAATTTATATAAATTTTTTTATGTCAACAATATTATATGTTGAATCATCAAATTACCCCATCTGGTAATAACTGTACCAGAAACATTACAAACTTTTTTATTTGCTTAAATTGGAAATTCTTTCTTATGGTTCTTTATTTCAATAAAAAAAAAAAAACTTCAAAAATATATGTATAGTATATAATGCATATTTATGTACATATATGTTAGAACATAATTAAGAAGACAGAAAAAAATATAATTAAGTATCTTTTCATATTAATGAGAATATTTTTTTATATATGCTATAAATTTTATTTTTCTTATTTTGCGATCAAATAGTTTTTTTTCTTTTTTATTTTAAGTACATTTTTGTCTAAGTATCGTCTTTGAGAAAAACATTTTTTTTTCACATTCTGGTTTAAATTCTTATCGTCATCATCATTGAATATTATTACATGTACACATTATGCGTATCTATTGTATATAAATTTATTTTAAATAATTTAAAAACATTTTTTTATGCAAATTCTCAAAAACAAAAATGTATATTTGTGTATATTTTATATATGGTTTTAGAATAGAGAAATGTTAATCTCTCCTTTTTTATTGATGATTTCCAGAATAATTTTATTTTTTATTTTATTTTTCGAAAACAAATTCTTTTTAGAAATTCAAATGAGGTATATATATATAAATGTACATAATATTTAGTAAAGATAAAATCCTTTGGTCAAAAAGTCATAAATATATATTTATTTATATTTTTATTTATTTTTTTTTTTCTTGAATTTTTAATAATTTTGATAAATATAACTTTGAACATCAATATTATAAAAAAAAAACAAAAGTAAATTTGAATTACAGATTATGAAGAATAATAATAATAATTTTATTTATTTTCATTTTTATAAATTTAGTAACAAACATTTAACATAAATAATTTTCGTTCGACAGAAGAATTTAATTTTATGTATATTTTGGCCCAACTTGAAAAATATAAATCATTTAGATTCAAAAGTCTGTATATCAAAGAATCGGCGAAAAAGGAATAGTATATCTTCAGCAACATACTTAGATATATGTATCTCTAATAAAAGATATCTCTTTTATTTTATTTTGTAAGCTTTTGACGATGAAAATCTTTGATATATATAGCTATATAACTATTTTAATATATATTATTCAAGCGATAAATTTTATACAATACAAAATCTCGGAAATAATATACTAACTACGTGATTAAAAAAAAAAGAAGAAGGTAACAGTTCTGTAAATAATTTTCAAGAAGAAGCAAACATTTCATCAATTTTCATTCAAAGACCATGAGTTTAATTTTGTGAACAAAAGGAAAATCATTTGATGAAAAAAACATTTTTTTTTTTACTGATGTTTTTCCTTGATTGAACATTGAAAAAGAGAAAAAAGCAAAAAAAAAAAAGCATAATGAAAACAGTTTTAAATTTAACATTTTTTTGTCTACATTACTTCCGTTTTTTATTTAACTTTATCTTTTTTTTTTATTCTTTTTTTTTTTTTTAACAATATAAACTCTCCAGTTTCTATGCATTTTTCCAATTAATTTTAATTCAAATAATGTTAAAAGAATTTTTCCAAACAAATTTACAAAAAAAAAAAAAAAACAACCAAGAATATTTCTTGTTAATTTTACTGTTTTAAAATTGCATAATGTTGATGTTAAAAAAAAAATGATAGTTAAATTTTCCTATACATGATGTAAAATGAATTTTTGTTAAGTGAAAATTAAATGAAATCATGTTAAATGTTATGAATATATAGTTATTTGGGGGTAACCGCTTAATGGTCGATAATATACATTTTGAATATATATTCAAATAATTTTGATTATTTATAAAACATAAAACAAAAATTTAATATTGAGCGATTTTGCCGACTGCAAAACATATGTGGGATAAGAATTTGGTCTCTTCAGTTGCGCTATCAATCAAAAGGTTTTTAAAAGTTTGTATATTGTACATAAAACGGAAAAAATTAAAGTGTTCTGAAAATTATTTCTAATTTTTTATTAAAGATTAAAGATTCCGAAAAACCATATAAATTTAATATGCGCCCATTCTAAATAAATTTATTTTTATTTTTTTGTTACATTACTTATTTTCTTTTTTATTTTTATTTTTTTTGTTAAATTTAACATTTCTAAGAGTTTTTATTTTATTTTTATTATATATATTTTCATTTGTTTATGTTAAATGATGATCTCAATTAACTCTTTTTTACATAAAAATTTCAATATCGATAATAATGATGCCATATGTTCAACTTCCTCTTTTTGTTTTCGGTAATTTTTTTTTTTTTTGCTGCCATATATACAGAAGACATTTGTTTGGCTTATGAACATCAAAAAAATATAACAAAAAAAGAAACAATTATTTTTTTGATGGAATTCAATGAATCATATTCCAATAAAAAAATTGTTTTTTTTTTTTGATAAAATAAATAATTAAAGTTTTTAGGATGATTGAGCAGTAATTAACTTCCCCTAAAGATCATAATATTTGCTTGCTATTTTGTTGTTTACCCTTTGGAAACTTTCTCAGGCCTTCATTTATATTTCACAAAAAATATATATAAACTTATTGTTGGTATGTAATAAAAATATGAGTTTCCAAGTATTGTAAATTATTAAATTTTTTACTTTCATTATATCGATTAAATATCAAGTTAATAACTTTAGGTACCTATAGTTGCAGTAATTAGAAAAGATTTCAGAATTATGCACTTTTTCAATGTTCATACTATTCATTGCTCTAAGTTTCCTTTTTCATAAAAAATATCTATTGTAGGAACTTTTTGTATGTTTTACAATATATACATAAATATAAAATATTTATATGTATAGCTTTTGATAAAAGTTCTTTATTCCCAAACGATGAAATATTAATTTTCGTTGCAATTAAAAAAAAATAAAAAAAAATAAAAATATGTTTTTTTCCCTTTTTCTGAATAACTAAATTATATATGAATTACATTTTTAATTTATTTGTGCTTGAATTTGTTAAAGAGCCAAGGCAAAATATCTGTAGTATAGATACATTAATGCCATAGGCGCCCGCAAGGTTTTATCTAGGGGGGGGGCAAGAAATTTTTTTTAAAAAGCTTATAAATATGTTTTTCTTGAACGATGAAAATAAAAAAAATGTGTTGAGTATTAAGTTACATGTATCTTATATGAATCTTTTCTTTTTAAAAGTAAAAAATAACAAACATAAATTAACATTTTTAATAAACGAATTCACTTGCTGGATTAGATAATAAAAAACAAATAAAAAATAAATAATATGTAATACATATATAAAGAAAAAAAAACCAGATACCTTCCGTCTTCCGAATCGTTCCAAAACTTTCAGTAACTCGCCAAGTAGAAGAAAAACAAAACCAACGAAGATATTTTAGACGTAGTTCATGCACGTATGCGACATAAAAAAGACACATTATATGAAACTTTATGAGGCGTATTATACTCAAACACGTAAATTGAACATCTCCGGCGTAAAAGTTAAAAAAATAATCTTTAATATTTATACACCATAGATATTTCTACACCATAAATATTAAGAAATGCAATTGCTTTATTTTTTTGTAACTGAACAGTTATTTTTTTATTGTAACTGAACGATGATTTTCTTCTTATAAAAAAGTTATTGTGCGAGATAATAAGTTTTTTTTTTGTTTGAAAAATGACAAACATTCTAATATTATTTAAATTAAAATCGGGTTTCTAATTTGTACGAGTTTAGTGTTTAGGTCTCATCGCTGATTAAGTTTTATTTTCTTCATCAAAGCCAGGGGGGGCCAAGGCCGCCCCTTGCCCCCCCCTCCGGGCGCCTATGATTAATGCTATGATGTGAAAAAATTACCAATTTTAATTAAAATAATAATTCATCTTTTGCAATATGAATATCGTATTATTATAGTTTTATGAATAATGATATTTTTTCTACTCCACATTTTCATGGTTGCAGTAGAAGTAATATAAAAATTATACCTTTTTGTCGTAAAATTTTGTGTTTTTCTATTTTCTTCTATATGAAATAAAAGAAAATATTTTTCCAACATTTCTTAAAAAATATTCTTATGATACCTATATAGTTAAATAAAAAAACTTAACTTAAATGCTCAACTTATAGTTTTTATGGTGACTCTGACATATTAATATAAATTTTCATCATCATCAGCTTAAAAATAAAAAAATAAGGTTCTTTTTGTTACATTTCCCAAGAGTGAATAAGTTTTTATGTTAATGTCATAATATTTCTCTAATTTGTTTTTTTTTTTGTGCTTCTTTGGCTCTTTAATGTAGCCAATCTTTTATTGTCAAATATGACATATGTTTAAAAAAAAAAAAACTAATTTTAAAATTTAATAAATTTCTCATAATTCTTGACATGTTTTAATATTGGAAACATAAATATTGAAAATAATAAAAAGAATAAAATTTATATGTATACATATATAAAGAATAATATAACATATTTAATATTGTAAACAAAAAATTATATTTACAAAAAGAAATTATATAACAAACTTATATGTACAATCATTTATTTTACTTAGTAATAAGTTAAAAGTTTTGAATTTGTTTATAAAAATAAAATAAACAAAATAAAAAAAAATGAGGCAATAATAATAAAATAAAATTTTAAAAATTATTATTATTAATTTAAAAATGGTTTAAATTTATTTCTCTTCAAGAATGTAAGAAATTACAGTTTTGAGCAAAATATCAAAATGATATTAATAATAATAATTATTATTACAAATTTATATGATGTATTTATTTTGAATGATATAGCAAAAAAACTTAAATTGTGGTTTTGAAAAAAAATGTTAATTAACCATCCAGAAAAATCCATTTAAAAAAAATATATAACTAATATGTAATTAGATCACTTTTAAAGGCCTACCCAACTAGCAAATTATTCTTGTAAATAAGTGTTATACCAACTATAAGTTGTATAAGATTCTAGTAAAACGATTCGTGATACTGAATCAGTGATCTTGTTATGCAACATTTATAAGAATTCTATAAAAAAAAAATATTTCATCAAAAACTATAATCAGCTCTTTAATGCCGGTTTCGGTCTTCCTATTAGAATTTATTATATCACAAAATTCTTCATCTCTTTTACTTTGTACATATGAGTAAAAAGGAAAAAAAATGCTCTTTAATGCCGGATGTGGTCCTGCTATTAGCTTTTATATTTGTTATAAAAAAATTTTTTTTCTCTTTCACTTGTTATATATGAGTAAAAAGGAAAAAAAATGCTCTTTAATGCCGGTTGTGATCCTGCTATTAGCTTTTATATTTATAATAAAAAGATTTTTTTCCTCTTTTACTTCTTACATATGAGTAAAAAGGAAAAAAAATGCTCTTTAATGCCGGCCGTGATCCTGCTATTAGCTTTTATTTTTGTTTTTAGTTTGTACTGTGAGAAAAGAGGACAAAAATAGTTTGATGCGTATTTGCCGTACGCTTTTAAAAATGAAAACAAAAATGATATTAATTCCGTGTTGCCAGATTATTGCACTAATCCCCTAACCATATAAATATAACAAGGACTTGAGAAAGTTTATTGTTTGTGAAAATTTTACTTTACTTTCTTTACGTTGAAGGATTTTTTAGTTAGACGTATGCTTGGGTGAAATGTGTGATAATTATTATTTTCTAGATTTTTACGTTGTTAACAAAATACTATTTATTTCGGGAAAATAAATTAAACTACTGACTGAGAGTTTAACATCATTCTTTATTGTAAGGTTGACTTTTTAATGTCTTCCGTTTTGTCTAAAAATCCGCAGTTTTATCCTAGTTAATTGCATAATACCAAGATCTCCAAAATGTTCCTTTAAATTATCTATAGACATGGCAATACAGACAGGTTGTTAACCATTTTAGTTTTTTTTCTTTGTGTAATAAAAAAGTTATAGTGAATGATACCAGTGAATAGTTTAACTTCACTAGATCTCTTTCATGTAAAATATCACAAACTATTAATTAAAAAAAAATTCGAATCAAATAAGGAAAATTCGTTTTTAATTATTTTTCCTTCAAAAATGAAAAATTGACTATTTCTTTTTTTTATTTGTTATTTTATAGTTTCACAAAATTAAATTAATTTTTATCCCTATGAAACATTTTTTTAGTGCTAACAATTGAAAAAATGAAAAATAATACTTATCTCTAAAAATAAAAATCAATAAACAAAACTTAAGTATGCTGCCACTTCCAAACAGGAAATAATTTAAAATTTTGGGATTTATCTATAAACCTTCCTAAAAATGTCAAAGCTTATCCGAATATAGGAACAAAATACTTTATGGAAATTAAAGTTATTTAAACACACAATGTGTTTGGAAGAACTAAATATTTTATTATTTGGAAAATTGTTAATTCTTTTTGAAAAAAATCAATAAATTAAAAAAGTACATAAAAAGAATTGAACATCAATTAAATTTTATTTATTTCTGCCATGGAAAACTATATTTTGCATATTTTGCTTATGTGACTTTAAAATTTATCAAAATTATATCATCAAATTTAATGCTTGTTTTAATTTAAAATTATTGAAATATCATAAATTTTACTAGGATCCCTTATTTTTCAATCCTACAATATTAACAATTACATTATTTTTACAATTGCATGAAAAAAACATTTTCTATTTAATTTTTTCTTCAATAATTATATTTTATTTAATATCTATCTATAACAATAATTTTTGTGAATACATAATTTAATACACATATTTGAAAATATAAGTAATGAATATAAGTAAATATTTATTTATTATATAAATAAATATAAATTAATTTATTCTGTATTTGGTTTTCCTTTTCTTTCCACTCTTTTATATATATTTATGTTGTTTTATTTATAGCTTTCCTTTTCCTTTAATTGATTTTCTCTTTTTTTATCACACATGCGTTCATGAAAAAAAGTGTTATACACGCTAATAATCGAGATAATTACATGATACAATAATGTTATTAGCCACTTACTATATATAAAAATCAGTCTAGTAATTTTCGCCACTTTTCGGGATAAAAGAGGATACAAGCTACTTAATAGATAATTATTAGAATACATAATCTTTCTATTAACAGAATTGAATTCTCTTATAGAGCTAATTTGCTAGTTGGGTATTCATTGAATTTTTTTATCAATTCCCTTAAAATTGAAATTAAATATTACATATGCACTGCATAATAGTATTGTGTGTATGTATTAATAAATTACACTTATATGAAATATATTTAATTTCACAGCAGAAAAAATAAATTATATATATGTTATGGTTTAATTGAAATTTTTCTTAATTTTAAACTGTTTGTAATTGAAAAAACATTTAATTCTGATATTAGATTTCATTAATACAACATTAATAGTTTCGTACACAGAAAGAAATAAATTAGAATAATTGACTAATCATAATTAAATGAATCAGCTTTCTTTAATTTAACTAATGTTTTAAACAAATTAATTACTTAAATAGTTGAAAAAAAATTCAAAATTGACTGATTTTTCTAATGCAAATTCATTGATTTGAGTTTTAAAATACAAATAATTAATTGAAAGAATTATTAAATTCAATAGTTGTTTTTAACAATTCATTTATTTGAAATATTAAAACAAATTTGTTAAAATGAAAATTAAGGTAAATTTTAAAAGTATCTAAACATTATGTGATTCAACAAATTTAATTATTTGATTTGAAATAAATATTTCAATATATCAACTACAAAAATAGTAGAATTGTACAATAACATTCTTTGACAATTGTAGAAAGTTTTCATAGAAACCGATTTTATATTGTCTATTAATACATTGTTGTATATCACTGACATAGCTCAGTGGAAGAATTCATAACAATGAACAAAACGGTTAAGCAACGCCTCGTTGTGATAGAACTTAGATGGGTGACCGACCAAAAAGCTAAAAAAAAAAAAGCAATGTCTCGTAGTGGATAGTACTTAGATGTGTGACCAACCAAAAAAGTTAAAAAAAAAAGAAAAAAGAAAAAAAAAACAAAAAAAAAAACCAAAAAAGTTAAAAAAAAAAAATTTAAAAAAAACCAAAAAAAAAATCAAAAAAAACATTTGAGTTGTTTTTTTGTATTTGAGGGGTCAAAAACGGATAATGCAAATTAGATATTTCATTTAAATTATTAAATGAATCAAATAATTACGATTTGTAGCAAATCATTTAATTAAGAATAGCTGGTTCAATTAAACAGTTTAAATGGCTAAAATTCAATCACAAACATTAAATGATTTTATTTAAAGTTTAGATGAAAAGGCTACTCTTTTTTTTCTGTGTATATTTTAAAATTAGGTAGATAAACATATGATACATTATTCTATTCATATACATCATCCAAAATAATTTAAACTGTATTTAATTCGCTGTCATATCATATTCAAATAAAAATTATGTCAATGTCTTTCATATGGAAGTTTATTTATCTCTTGTTGTTGGCAGTGCCGTCATCAGCTTAATATTTAAGTTGATTTATAATTTTCCTACTTATAATGCTCTGAATATTTTGTTAATAAACAGAGTTCCTAATTGGGCTAAAGAATCGTCGTCGTATTCTTAAAAACTTATTTGGCAAAAATATACAGATAAAAAAGTATAGAGAGGCAACTATAGTTAACTGGTACCTAATTAAAATTGAGTATTATTATATTGAGAGGAGAATAATCAAATAGTTAAAAATTATCAATTAAATTTAATGTTTTTTTCTGAAAACTATATTCTACAAAAAAAAAACTATAGAGAATAAATAGAAAGAAAAACTATATCTTTTCTCAAAGGAAAATTAAATACAAGTTTATTATTAATGTTACTAAGGCTTAAATATAATAGCACACTTCATTCCTTCTTTATATAATATCGCTGTATATATTGAATAGACCTTATTATTTTTACATTGCAAACTTTGAAATAAACATAGAATATGAATATTATGAAGAATATCTTTCTTAGAATGAGGTAACGTATACATTCTACTATAAAGAAAGGAAAGAAGGAAAGAAATATTTGAGAAGAAATACATGATTTTAAGATTCTTTATTTAAAAAAATAAAAAAAAAAAAGCTTTAATCGATAAAATTGAAAAGAATTTTCATTTCAATAGAAAACTCTTTAAGCTATAAACTGTGTTTTTATGAAAAAATAAAAAAAAAATGTACCTATTTACACTAGGTCAAGTATTCTCTTTTGAAAATTATATTATATGCATATATTTTTATATTCACATTATCTTCTTCTCTACAGAATTACTAAAAATAGATAAACCACGAATATTTTTTTTTTTGCATCTTAAATACTTCATTTAACTCTTATGATGCTCTCAAATAGAAAATAGTTTTTTTATTTCATCAATCTTTTTGAAATATTATGAGGTCATCATTTTATTTATTTCACCAAAAAAATTATCTAAATTTAAAATATATATTTTTAAATTTATTATATAAAAATTAAATTGTATATTTAAAGCTTGATAAAGGAATACACTTTTCATATTTTTGTCTCAATTTTAATTTTGGTGGTAAAACTATAATAAATTAGCATCTCTACTGAGTAAGTAGTTTTGAATATTTTTCAATATTCTTTTTAAAACCAAAAAATTATTCTAAAATATTATTACATTGTTTTTCCAAGAAATCATAAATATATTCATTTACAACATATTATTGATATTTGGAATAACGTCAGAAAAATTTTGATAACAAAATAAAAGTTTTGTTATACTTCTTTCATTTAAGTTTATTATTTAAAAAAAAAAAATTTGTTACAAATTCTCTTCACAATACATACATATATTACCCCCTACATAAAAAAGGAATGAATTGCATACCAATTATATGTTTAGCCAAGAATAAAATAAAATATTATTATATAGAAAAGTTTGTAAACATATTTAATTTTTTTTTCTTCAACAAAACGATTTAAGTTTATAATAAAAAGATTATAAGTTTGAATTATTTTATATTTTAACGTGTCTGTTGCATAAAATTATTAAAAATTTAATATGTCTTCAGAATACGAAAGAATGAATGTTATTTATGTGAAGTGAATAAAAAAGAAATTAAATTAATTTACTTATTATATGTACTTATTTATCACATTAATATCTTAATATGAAAATAGTCAATAAACGAAAATAAGAAACCGATGAAACCAAAGCATTCGAATAATAATAGTTAAAAATGGAAATTTTAAAACTTTTCTTTAAATAAAATTTTTGCATAATAAAATAGCAAAATGTTATTGGTAAAGAAAATCATATGTATATATATTTTTAAGGAAAAAAAAAAAACAATGATGAAATGATGTGCTCAAAAAAATATTTGAACTTATGTATAAACATATATTCTTTTTATGAGACGTTATCCCCTTCCATTCAGCCAAAGCGTATACAATAAAAATGTCTAAAAAAGTTCATTTCGCATTCAAGTCATATGATGGATACATCCTGTTCTATTAATTTTTTTTTTTACAATAATCTCTTTCGAAAATATGTTGTAGGTATAATATTTGAAACAAAGCATTTTTGTTAAGTATATATTTATATTCTTTAAGTTTAAATAGCATCGCATTCTTGCTTGGAAGGACAATCTATATGAAATAAAAACTGTTCATCATCGTAAGGATGTTGTATATAAGTATGCACGAATGTAATACGATTTTATTATGATGAAGGAATATTATGATAAAAAGCTAATAATAATTGTAATAAATAGGATTAAATTTGTAAAAAAAAAAAAAAGAAGCAGTAGAAAGTAGAAAAAAAAATTATGGGCTTTCACATTAAAGGGGTTTGATTAATATCCGCTAAGAATATAATATAATTTCAAGATTATACTCAATATTTTCAGATTAAAATTTTTGAAAAAAGAAAGCGAGATAAAAAATTATGATAGAGTTGAGGAAAGTTTTATTTCTAAAAAAAAATTTCGCCAAAGGTGATATAAAGTGAATAAAATACAATTTACAATTGGCTATAGTAGAGTTTGGACAACCAACTTTTACAAACTTAAAAATCACAAGAAAGAATATTATTCAAAAATGGTTCTGATTTCCATTATATAGTCCTCTGATCAAGTGTTAAAACATTTTTTTATACTTCCTACTTCTTTTAAGTAGAAAAGCAAAAAAAAATTTTTTTACATAAAATAGGTTTTTTTTTTTGGGAAGGTGAAAAGATTTTTTGGGTTAGAGGGCATGTGGTTCAATTCGGCAAAGAATGTGGTAAAAATATTAATGTCTCATAGAAATGTTATTATTATACACATTCCTGGCTAAAAAATATGCAATATGAATTTTAATAAGCATATAAAAAAATAATATTTTTTTTTGCAGGTGTTTAAGGAATTTTAAATGATACGAATTCCATTTTTATCTGTCTTATAGTAAAAAAAAAAAAAAAAAGAATCCTTTTATTTTCAACTTATGATTATTACAGGAAAATGTCTTGCTTTTTTCATATTATATGCAAATAATAAATTCATTCATTTCGTTTTAAAGCTAAAATATAAATCCTTCTTATAATAAACAATTTTTGCCGCTAAATTTCGAATTTTTTAAGCAACATATGGAAAGAATTATTCAATTCAATTTTATTAATATAACTTTTTAATTTTACAATAAATTTCGCTTAACTTCTTAATTACTCAGAGTTTAGGATACAATTTCCTCTTCTACTGAATTATGTATATATTATTTTTAATTTATAAATTTATTTAATTCTTTAACTATTTTATTTGTAAGGAAAATTTTCAAAAACCTTATTTGAACTTAAATTAGTTTTAAAAACAAAAAAAAAAAAAACTTAAATACTGTACATATATTATTTACAATTTACAAGTGAAGGATTTTCAGATTATCATTTGTCTGATTAATATGTTATCTGAGTAGTTACATTTATTAAAAAATTTTTCTGCTATAATATTAAGTCTATCTTTAATTAAATCAATGTTGGTTTTCTTATGTAGTAGAACAGTAGGAAAACGGTGAGGCAAATTTGAAATCATTTTTAATATTTTATTTTGAATAACTTGTACTTTTTTAATATGACAGTCTGACGACTTGTACCATACTGGTGAGGCATAGCTTAATACTGGTTGAAATATCACTTTGAATATAATTAATTTGTTTTTTTGGTTTAATGAAGATTTTTTATTTGTCAAAGGATATAAAATTTTAATAAGGACGTTAGCTTTATTTACTATTTTAGATATATGTACATTAAATAATAATTTTTTACATATGAAAAGAATATGTTTTCAGAATTATAATTTCCCAACTTAATTTTATATAATCATGATTCCTTAATTAATTAATTTATAAATTTTCCGACAAATAAATAATGAAATTACTCAGTGTTTGATGAATTGAGATCGGCGACGAAACTTTCTAAATGTGCCAGTCTTTTAATCATCGATTATATATGTATATCTTCCAAATACTGCTCAAACTGCGGTTTCTTAAAAATTCCCTAAAAAAGACAAGCTTGAACACCCTGTTCAACACAAATTATATTTCGAAGTGTTAATTCCATATAAAATGAAGTTGAATTATTTTTTTGAATTAAGGAAATGTATTCCATTGAAAATTATAATACTCCTCTGGGACAGAAGCCAAAAAAAAAATAATAATAATTTTCTAAAATAATGTATTTTCCAAAATATAATATAGTACAGTACGCTACAGTAATATATTATAGGTATATATTTCTATGTACACTTTTTTTTTGTCTAAAAATTATCGTTCAATATTATTGTTATAGAAAATCCAAATAGAAAACTTATAATTTAGGTATATACCATAAATAGAAAATGCAGTTTATCCGCAGTTTTATTTCAATAAGAAATTTGGAAAATTTTCTTCTTTTATTTTATTTTCAAAATAATATATAATATATAATATTCCCTATATATATATATATATATATATATATATATATATATATATATATATATATATATATATATATATATATATATATATCACACAATTATTAGAATCAAAAGTATATATATGTCTTCGCTATTATAAGTTATTTTGAGTCTTAGAACTTACAGCCCCTATACATTTATGAAAATTTCCTGTTAAGTATAGGATTAGACAGTTGAATTATCTGTTAAATGGTACACTGAACTAATTTTTTTTTTTGCGAAGATATACTTTTGATTTTAACAGACACATATATGTTATATAAGCATAATCAAGCTTTAATATATAACTTAAGGAAATTTTGGGTTCTACTTTATGAGCCAAAATAGTATGTACTTTTTTATGTTTACAGAATTGCAATTATTTCAGAAAGCAGGAAAAAAAAAGGATCTGTGAAAAAATATTATCACACTTTTCACTCTTTTTAAAGATAAAATTATACTACTTCTTCGCCCTTGAACAAATTTTAATGCACAAAGGATGTGTTTTATTGGAATTTTTTTAACAAAATAAAAAAAATAAAATTCATAAAAATATTGAAACTTATTCAAGGCAGAAATTTTAAAAAAATATTATTTTGTATTCTTTATTTCCTTAAAAATTCAAAAAAAGAATTTAAATTATATAGAAAAAGGACATAACTCTATGTGTTAAATGAAAAGGATGTGGTTATTGTTTTCATTGAAAACACAAAAAAAATAATGACGAATATTTAAAAAAAAAGTATTAATAAAAGGATATCTGTGGTTTTCTAAAAAAAAAAAAATTAAAAATAAATTGAAGCCACAAAAATTTTTCAAACAATATAAAACCGCTCTTTTAATTCCGTTTTTATTTCAAAGTACATTACACATTCAAGTAATATTATTAAAAGATCGAAGTTTTGAACATGTACAGAGTAGAGAAAATTATGTAATAAATGAAAATAAAATTTTAATGAATAAATAATTTTAATTAAACAATCTATGAGTACGGAAACTTAAAATGTAGTTATTCTAAAAACTCTACATAGATAAAACAATTTAATTAAAATTATCTACTTTTAATTGAATTTTTGATAAGCCTATATCTGAACTCGATATATTGTCAGGATAATGGTTTCGTTTAATTTAATTTTTTCCGTAATTTTAAAAGGATTGTATCGGAAATAATAAAATCAAATAAAATAAATAAGAGGAAATAAAAAGGTAACAAAATAAAAAAAAAGGATGTGGTTTTATTATTATTATTGGTCAACATCATAAAATGAGTTTTATTCCTTTATCTTAAAAAGTAATTAAAAGGATATTTATTTATAAGATTTCTTTATTCTTCTTTTATTTTTGTTCACTAAAGAAGAATATAATTAACATTAAAAGAATTTCTTTTTATTTTCTAACTTGAACAAATAATCTTGAATAAAGTTTAATATAAAATTAATTTTTTTAATTGAAATCTTAGATATTTTCTTCATTGGAAAATTTTAAGACAACAAATATCTTGAATTTAAAGAGTACTTAAACTAGAAACTAATTTCAAATTTCATAAAATCAACCCTCAGATTATACTTAAATGAAGTTCAAATTCTAATTTTAAATATGGACAAGGTTAAATATGTAAAATTTTTTTTTTTTGGATTTAAATAAAAATGCAATTCAAATTCAAAATCTTGCATTTGATATTGTTTTATTTCCATTATTCAGTGAAAAAAAAATGTTTAATACTTAAAAATAAATTTTTTTTCAGCTCCAATCCCCATGAATTTTCCAAGCAAGAAAAAAAATATAAATTTAAAAAATCTTGTAGTCTTATTAAAATAATTTTATTTCAAGTTTAGGGAAATAATTTTCTCTTTATTATTATATACACTGTGCATACTTATACTTCTTTATTTTCTTTTTCATTTCTTTTTTTTTTGTTTTTACTAATGTAAGTTTCCTGTTTTTATTTTTTCATTTATTTGAAAAAGAGATTTTCTGAAAATGCAACAACGTCAATGAACCCCAGGGGACTTTTTTATGGGTATGAATATTTATGGCAGGGTAGTAATATATATATTTTATTTTTTATTTTTATTATTTTTCTTTTTAAAATTTCATTTCGTTGATTTCCAAACTAGATACGATAAAAGAATTCTGTCCTTGCGGTCTTCGATATTTATACTTTAGAAGTATATTAGTTCGTCGACAAAATTTTCCATCAATAACAACATTTTCAAGTAGATTACCCTGTCTTCTGATTATATTTATTAATCTAATGGAAAATTTTCATAAAATTAATAATATTTGCACACCCAGAAAAAAGGTTCTGCTCGACAATAGTACTGGCTTTATTAACAACAATTTATTTATTTATTTAATATTTCATTATTTTACAATTTGATACATATAGAGTTTTAGACTTAACCTAGCCTTTACAACTAAGAATTCAGCTTTTATGTTATATTTTTCTTGTTTATAATATGAGATATTTTTAGGAAAAATTTGAAAATCTGATAAATGTTTTTTTTACAATAGTACTGTGTTGGGTCTTATTTTTGATAGATATATTGTTAACTAAGGAGGAACTTTTAAATTAAATATCACAATATTGCCTAGAATCATAATCATATTTCGAAATCTAAAATATCGGCAGCCCTTACTAATTCATGAATACCAAAATGCTGGCCCCAAAATTCATAAAATTTTTGAATGTTAAAATCATTTTTCTATTTTCGCTATGCTATGTTTTTTCATCCTTGTCTATTTATTCGAACAAAACAATAAGCATTAAATAGGAAACGAAAGTTTACCATAAAAGAAAGGAAAAATTTATGTCAAAAGACTAATGGAATGTGTAATAATATGAACATTTAAGAGATTTTTTATTCTTATTTTGTGAATTTTTGTGGTTTTTCTTGGGTTTTTATTTTTTTCAGAGCATAAAAATAATTTGTTTTTAAAAGAATGAAAAAAAAAAAATTAAAGAAAATAATAAAACTTATTTCATTAACTAAATGGAAGAAAGTTTTCATATTCTTATTTAACAAAAAAAAAAGAGAAGAAAATTTCTTTTAAGTTTTTTATTCAAAGAATAATATAAAATATGTATATAATATTTAAATATGCACATAATATTTCTTGCTAACAACAAAATCATAAAAATAGTTTTTCCTCAATTTAATTAAAATTAATATCGTTCATATTTTTAGTTTTTATATATATTATATATTTTTTTTTATTTCTGTAATAAATAAAATGTGTATATATAAAATTGTTAATAAGGAAAGTTTAATGAAATTTATCACAAAAACCTATTATTTAAAATTTTCTTTTCCCATTATACATACTCTGTTTATTACATTTTAAAAAAAAAATTCTATCAAATTTGATATGTACTCATTTGTCATTATTGTTCTAACCACTTAATCATTGAAAAGTATAGAAATAATATTATTTGACGTACGGTTCGTTTGTCTTTCATCAATAGCAAATAATCATATTTGTTAACGATTTTCTAGATTCCGTAAATTTGGAAATGGGATTAAAGCTTTTAATAACTGAAATCGTTGGAAAATCAGCTAGAAATATAACAGAAAGATTATAATTAAAACTGAATTAGACTCTGGTAGTATCTGCTCAAAATCTTCCATTTAAAAATATAATAATCAATCTAAATATTCATAGTAAATAAATTGTAACTAAAATTGGTGTACCAATATTATAGTTTTTATTGTTTTCTGTTTGCTTTTTAATAACAAATGAGTTTTTATGTCGAATGTTGCTATATACTCATATGAAAAGATATATTAAAAAGTAAGTAAAAGTTTAAGCTACTTTGCCTTGCTATAATAAATAGCTAATCTTGCTAAAGACATCTACAAGGTTTATATTTGACCTATAACCTATAATATACAGCAAAGAATATACAGACATTAAAGCAGAGAGTACTATCTGTTTTTTTTAGTGACAAGTATAATAAATAATTTAATTTTCTCTTCAAACTATACATGTACACAACATTTTGAATTGAATAGTAAATATAATTTCATTTTTATTATTAAAAAGAAACTTATTAATATTTTATTTAAAAAAAAATGAATTCAAAAGTATAATGATAATGTAATTAAAGCGGTCAATGAATTTATAACTAGAATAATTCAAATAATAATGTTTGTTCTTCAAATATGAAAATATAATTAACAAAATATTAAATAAAATATTTTTATATTATATAATAATAATTATGCAAAATAATAATGGGTAAATTATGTATGATAACAATTTTCAGAATGACACTTGAATATAAAATTAAATTATTTATATTGTCTCGAGTATATATAAAGAATTTTTAAATAATTTTTTTTTTTTTTAATAAAATAATGCAGAATTTCATTTGTTTTAAAAAATTAGTCATGCACAATGTTATGGGTACAATATAAAAATTATATATATATATGTTTTTATCACAAGCATTTAGGAAGTTTTCTAAGAATTCTGGAACATTATTCGTCATACTATCAAGTATAGTAATCTGTTCATTGGCGAGAACAGTGTTAAGTCTAGTTGATTGAAGTAAATAAAAAAAGCTTGTAAAAGTTTATTATTATTTTTTTATCAAAGTTTTGATAAAAGTTCTAGGCAATAAATTTTTAATAAATTTTTTTTTATCAAAATTAAAGATAAAGCAAGATTTTATTTTTCCATTTTGACAGTGCAATAAAAAATCAACAATAAATTATATAAATTTCAGTAAAATATTTGCATTAACCCTTTTTTTTCAGGTCATGTGAAAAATTAATATTTACAATTTAAGCCTTTTATTAAAATTTATTATCATTCATAATTAATTGATCAAGGAAATGCTAAAAATTCATGAGAAAATTTTAATTTCCCTTTCTTTTCTCATTTTGTATCTCTCTGTGAGGTTTTTTGTTTGTTTTTTTTTTGTGATTAAATAAGGGCTTTTGCATAAACTAAAGTACATTAAAATTTAAATATTTAATATAATTTTTTTTTTTTAATTTTCATGACTTTGTATTTTTTATTTATTTTTTTTAATAAATCTTTAATTACCATCAACCATGAATAATCATATTCAGTTCATCACAAAAATAAGCATAACATATATTAAGTTTCTTCAAAAAAAATTTATTTTCGTTTTCAATAAAACTTATGAAAAATAATTGAATAACCCATATATGTACTGCACATAATATATAAGAAATAAGCAATTCATCTCTAATGTCAAAAAGTATTTAGAAAAATGAGCTGAATAAATTTCAATGCAGAGTGGAAAAAATAAAAAGAATTATTTTAAAATTATAAAGTTTTAATTAAAAATAATTAATTTTCATCTAATTCTTAATCATATCATTTAAAGTTTCAGTAATTTAGAACATTAATGCAATAGTATAAAGATTAGAGTATCTAAAGACTTTGCTTTTATTTGTAATATTGTATTTTATATGATTCTCATTCGTATATGCAGATAGTACGTTGATTGCAACTGTACCTATTTTAAGTTCTGGAATCAAGAATAAAATTTAACCAAATCTAATAGATAAAATTTGATGCAAGTTTGAATTTTAAATAAATGCATTTGTCGTTTTTTTTTTTTTTTATGAATGATGCGCCAAACAATTCTTTGTTAAAGTTGAAAATATTTTTTGTATGTAAATTAATGACCACTGCATATGTACATATGTAGTGATCACAATATTAATTGAATAAAAGGGGAACTTTTATGACCTTAAATTAATTAATGTAATTGCATGATTTCATATATGGCTAATCTAAAGTTATGTTTTTCTTGCTTCTATTTCTATATAAACAAATTGTAGTTAGATATTGTTAAATAAATTAAACTTATGGGATGCAGTCTATAAATTTGAAACGACTGGCGACGATAAAAAATCAAAAATCAGTATAAAATGAAGAAAAATATTTGGCAATAATCGCTATTTAATTCATACAGAAAAACTCTGTATGCAAAGAGTATAGGGTATGAGGCTACAAAAATGAATATTTAAATTATAACATCAATGTGCCTCTTCTATTTGTGATTGTAATATTTATACATATATACTAGAAATACACATAATATATAATTTAATTTAGGGTCATTTTTTAACTTTGAAAATAATAATAAAATTATCGAGGTGGATATGAGAAATCAAAACTTGAACAATGATCCTGAAAATAATAATTTAGTAGAGGAAGGTGTATTTTGGCATTGTTAGTGCAGTCATTTCCAATTATAATTATGTTAGTTTTTTATAAATAATAAGCAAAAGATATTTCCTTCAATTATTATGCACAAATATTTCGTTATTAAATAACATTTATGTCAAATTTACTGTAATTTATTCAAACTAATTATTTAATTTTTTTTTTCTATTTTATTTTTCAGATTTAAGTAACTGTCAAAAAAATATACGGTTAGATATTTTGCCAGTTCAAGAGATACAAAGAAAGCCTGTAGGAAAATCATTAATGTTAACATGTCGTCCAATGGTGCCAGATGCAAGTTTAGTAACAGATTTGCAATGGCGTGATAATTACAATAATACAATACTACCTAAAATGTGAGTAAAGATTAGATTTAAAAAAAAAAACTAATAGTGGCACTTTCCAAACGAACTTTGAAATTCAAGATGAAGGACCTTTATTAAACATCCTTCTTTTTAATATTTATTCAGAGAACTCTCGTTCTATGCTTCAATTAATAAAGAACTAAACACTCGAAGAGTAATGGATTACTTATTTATTTTTTGTAAAGCCATTATCTTAAATTATCTTTTAACAATTTGATTTAAACTGCAGAGCAGCCTTCCTGATATTTATCTGCCTTCTATCATACAAGTGTGTATATAATTAATATGTGATATATCTTGAAAAATTCACATTTAATATTTAACGCAAGTTTAAGGCAGTTTTGATAAAAATTATAAATATGAAAGAAAAATCAAATCGAGCCCTGAATAAATTTCCAAACCAAGAACGAAATATTTTTGGCGAATAATTTAAAATGAAATTACCCCAAACCTCATGAAAATATTACTTTAGTTACTTTAGTTTTAAAATATATTTTCTACACTAAAATTAGGGAAAAAACAATAATTTATTAGAAATCTATAAGATATAAACTTAAATTATTGAGAATCTAATCAATTTTCTCGACAATAATTAATTAAATTACATGTATATACATAGGGTAAAAGAATATAAACAACGATATGATTCGAAAGGTCAACGAGTAACAATAAATGATTCGTAAGTTATGTTTGAGAAACTCAATCCTATAAAAACTCATGAGTTGTGAAACTAAAAAATATAAAATAAAAATCCATATTCTTGATGTGCAATTTTTTTAATTTAATTTAATTTTTATTTATTTTTTTTTCTTAATTTGTTTTTATGATTTTATTGCCTTAACAAATTTTTGGCGCATTAAATTTATTATAATTTTTTAATTTCGTTTAATCAAAAATAAAATTCTAAATGTTTTTGCTCAAATTATATTATATCTTTTATTAGCAAACTTATTCTTTCGAATACTTATTAAATTTTCTAACACCATATCAAGTTTCTCCAAGATTAAAAAGAAAACCATTCAGTCAGAGCAGTCATAAAATGTTTACTTGGATTATTATACTTATGCCTTCAGATCTATTAATTCATTTCGATTGAATGGACGGAATTATGAGTAGTTCTGTCTGCTGAACATAACATCCCTTTACATTACAAAAAGTTAATACATTACAAAAAGTTAATAAGTTTTCACGTCGATTAAAATTTGAGCAAATCAATTTTTATATTTTAATTAATTTTGTTTTGTTATTTTTTAATTTTAAAATTTAATCATGCACTTTGTTTTGATTTTAAAAATTCATTTTAGAGTCCATATTTGAAATTTATTTAACATAATTTTTTTTTTAAAAAGTTTGCACACGCGAATGGTCTGACACTATTAATAATTCGTTTTTATCAAAAGATTTTTTGGAAAAATTTTAATGCATAATTATATAAGTAAAAATTGACAATTGAGAACTTATATACAATTAGCGGAAACAGTTTTGAATATTATTTGGATTGAATGTAACTTAGATAGATAATTAGGTACACATTATGTAATATATAGAATTTTCCATGATTTAAGAAATTTGAAGCTAATTTTTTCAAGCAACTCAAACTTAAATTTATTAGTTCATCATTAGAAATACTTCAAAAAAAAAAATTTTACATTCCAATAAGAAGTTTAATAATTTATTCAACATAATAGTGAAACGAGGTACTGGTATATATACTTAATTTCCAAAATCACTTGAATTGCAAAATGATTCAATTGGTGAACTGTTGATCATCCGACGATTGATTTATTCCAAACAAAATTAACATCCTTTTGAAGAGATTTATATTTCGATGCAATTAAGTACACTTCTATTTCCATCGGATTTCCGGAAAAAACTCACTTCACTCAAAAACGAACTTCTTAAAAAATATAGAGATACAAATGGTCTTAAAAAATATAGAGATACAAATGGTTAAGATTAAAAATCATATTATAGCTCGATTATATGAAGTCTGACCTTCATTATGAAATTTTCTCAAACTATCATTTACATAAATAAATAAATAAAAAAGAAACATTAATTTTCCTAGCCTACATTTCATCTTTTTCTTTTTTTTTTATAACAATGATTTTTCACTCATTTTCTGCAAAACTCATAATAAGTATATCTATTAACAATACATATATTATATATACAGTGATTGCAACGCACAAAAAAAAACCATAAACAGTTGTAATTTAATAATAATTTTTTTTTTGCAAATCACATAACTAATTTCCAAGCAAATATAAACTAATTACAAACAAACTTTATATTTACGAAAAAAAAAATCATTATGTTTGAATTGCTTTTTCTGGTTTTTAATAAAGAATTTCACTTTAATTTAACTTATCACCTTTAAAATAAATTCTTATGCAAAAAACAAAACCAATTTTTGTAGTGGCGGACAGAAAACACCATCGATGTATACGGAATCATTACCAGCAGATAATTTAGCATTATTTATAACAAAGTTAACAGAAGAAATGGCTGGTCGTTATTATTGTTCAGCCTAATATGCCAATACTGAAACAAGTGTACAAATTGAAACATACGGTAAGCTTTGAACTTTTCTTTACACACTATTTATTAACATTTATTTCTAATTAACTTATTCTTTCTTTTTGTAATTAGTTGCTATCACATGGACTGATGCTCCTGAAAACCAGTTTCCAATTCGAGGAACTGATTATACGGTTAAATGTAGGAACTGATTATACGGTTAAATGTTAGTTAAAGCTAATCCACCACCAACTGTTGATTGGTTAAGAAAAGGTGATCCTGTAAGTATTTCTAGGAAATATATTTTTTTATATGATTTTAAAATAAATTCTTTTTCATTTAATTAGATAAAAACAAGTGAACGTTATGTGGTTGAAACTTATAAACTTTTAATACGTGATGTTCAAAAATTAGATGCTGGAACTTATACTTGCAGGGCATCTGTAATGCAAACTAGTGAATTAGTTGAACGAAATATTCGTGTTGAAGTATACGTTGAACCGGAAATAGTTGTCCTGCCGGCTGAGTTAGAAGCTGTGGAAAGCTTGTCATAAATTATATTTCTTATTTAAGAAAAAATAAATTTAAATTTTATAAAATATTTTATTTATTAAACTTTTCTTTTTATTACAACCTTTATGGTTTAGATACTAATTATAACTGAACTTTTTATTTTCTGAATTTTATGAACAAAAGGAAATCATCATCAAACTGTATTGAAAGTTATCTTCAATTATTTCTTATAATTAAACAAAGAATCTTATTGGACACTTGTGTAAACATTACATAGATTATTGATTAATAAGCAAAAAGTGCGTTAAGATTTTATCTTAATATAATTATAAATAAAGCAAAACAAAGTATGAAATTATATTTGAATAATCAATTATTGTGGATTTATTGAATGTAGATTTGATGTACATTACTCCTCCCTTATGAGACAAAACTCTATAATACGAGAGTTTCTGCAATTTTAGTTGGTGATGCCTTTGTCTTTGTTAATGAATTTAATTTTTTTTAATAAGAATATTGTAATAATTATAATAATTATAATGATTATGAGAAACTGTAGTCCATTAGTTATCCAAAATGTTGTCTTAGGTGTATTATCTGAAGTTATTAATTTAATTAGTTTCTGCTTTTCATGTAAAATTTTTATATTTTTTAATTTTATGTCGAATATTGTTATTTCAAATATATTTTTATTACTATTCCATTTAATGTGGTAAAATCAACTCTATTGCAATTTACATGGATTTTGGTGCCATTTATTAAAATAGCGATGTAATATTCTGCATTTATTGGGGTTATTATATTTGTTGTTATTTTGACTTTAACTTCTTCGCAATTCGTTGAATTTTTATTTAGTTGCAGGATTTCTTGTAAGCATTCAGATTCTTTCTCGTTATTAATAAGGTTGTCTGTTGTACAATAAAAGATATGTTGAATTTTCTTGCATTCTGAATCCTGGTATATGTGAGTGTCTTTTTCTAGTATTAGGAAAGGTTTGGGAGAAAAAATCATAGTATTGTTTATTGTTGGAATGGGATATAAATGAGTATGAAAATAATTTTGGATAAAATATTGGAAAATGTAATAAGAAAACTTTTTTTTTTGTTTGAAATATAATAATCAATGTTAATAATTTTGTAATAACTTTTAGAAATACCAGTTTCGAAAAATAGTTCTTTATCAGAATGATATTTTAATATTTTATTAATTATGAATTTTAAATCGTTTTTTTTAAGCACACTATTATGCAATATACCTAGTTTTGCGAAAGCTATTGAATTTTCGATATTGTTTAATTTATATTTATCTATAACGATATTTAGTATGGAACTTATTTCACTGAGGGTACTTCGGGCTAGTATGTATTTCCTTAAGTCAAAGTCGTAATTTTTTGTTTATTTAATGGTCTTTTTAAATTATTTTTATGGTAATTTTTCAGAGGAGTTGAAACCGTTATTTCATTATCCTGTGTGACTAAATGAGTTTTAAATCTTGGACTCATTTTGTCGCGTGCTCTGGTTTTATGATACATTAAGGTTTCGGGCTGGTAATCTAATGGGTCGTGTCTAATTTCGTTATGTTTGTCGGTGGTTTTAAATTTTGTTTCTATAACTTTTTGTCGAATATTTTTATAAATCTCCTGTGTGATATTTTTATGTTCAATTAAATAATTGTTATAAAGGTTTTGAGTTATATCTATATCAAGAGGATTATTAAGATTTAGGTGGCCATTAATTATTTCGATAGGTCTATGTTTTGTCGTTGAGTGTAGGGAATGATTATATCCAAGAATAGCATAAGGCATAAGGTCCAAAATGTTCATTTCTTTTTTTGTTTCCGAAAGGATTCTTAAGTGTTCAATAATAGTTGAATGAAATCTTTCTATGGGGCTGTTTGAATTTGGATTTAATGGAGTGATGTAATGAATTTGGATTTTATGTAATAAGGCAAATTCTTTTATTAGATTGTTTTTTAATTCTATACCATTGTCCATAACGAGTAGTTTAGGAGATCCGTGATGTGCCATAAAAGTTATAAACGCTTTAGCTACGTGAATAGCTGTTAAACCAGTGAGGGGGTAAGCTTGGGCATACTTGGGAAATTTGTCTATTATGGTTAGAAATTTTTGATTTTATATTGTAAAAGTATCAGCATGTATTATTTCAAAAGGTTCTGAAGGAGTTGGAGTAAATCCGAATTTTTGTTTACGTGGGTTTCTGTCATATTTCATTTTTTGACAAAGTTCACAATTATTAATATAAGTAGTAACATCGTTTTTTATATTCGTTTTTTAATATCTTGCTTTGATTTCTCTTTCCACTTCAATTATTCCTCTATGGTTAGTTTTTGAGTCGTGAAAAGTTTTAATTATTTCATTTCTTTGTTCTGAAGACTTAACATCAGTTACGATTTTATTGCAATTTATAAGTTGCAAAGTTGAGTTTTGTTATGATTTATTTTTAAGATTTTTAATTTGAAGTTAAGATAACAAATTTCTAGCACCACGTTGGGCGCCATTTGTTATGATTTATTTTTAAGATTTTTAATTTGAAGTTAAGATAACAAATTTCTAGCACCACGTTGGGCGCCATTTGTTATGATTTATTTTTAAGATTTTTAATTTGAAGTTAAGATAACAAATTTCTAGCACCACGTTGGGCGCCATTTGTTATGATTAATTTTAATATAGTTTTATTTAATAAGATGAAATAAAACGACGAAGATGATTAAAACCGGGGTCGTATAAAATACAACAATAGTGTATGTAAGTTCAAGATGAACTTAAAGAAAACATTATCATAACAGAAATTATGATAAAAAGGAAAGTGGCTGACGTAGAGGCAAAAGAAAGTGCTCTACATGCCGAATTTTCTCTGGTGCCGAGTCCACTGTCTTAGACATCCTGTTCATAGGCCTGGACTAAGCTCGCCGTTGGGTGGGTACGCGACAGTGAACACCAGTGTTCTCATAACAAAAAAAATGTCGGATGTCTTAAAGTAAAATAAAAGATTGGGAAGGTATAATGATGATAAATACTTCTTATTTATCACATTTTTACTTGCAAACAAAAGAAGGAATATATTTTGGAAACCCCGACCAATACAGAAAAAAAAATATTACAAAAACTAAATGACTAATTAGTCATTCTTCGGCTCGTGGCTTCTGCCACCTATAGCCGGAGCTTAACACCGGAATTTTGCATATATAAGGGACCTGAAAATTATTTTTATTCAGAAAAATTCATATTTGTTTTTTTTTTTTTTTTTGAACGATTTTATTACAAAAAAATTATAAGCGACAATTCTATTTTAAACTAGTACAATTAAAAATATGTTTCTTGATTATGTACATCAGATATTTTTACAATTTTTTTTTTTTTGAATAGGTAAAAACAAAATATTTTATTTATTTTTTTTTTTTTTGTTTAGTTATGCATTTATGCATATATATAAAATTTTTATTACATAAAAATTTTTAAAATTTTTGAAAGATAAATTTATAATTTTTTTTTTTTTCTTTAATTTGTAGGGTAAATGAACTATTTTTCATTTACAAATTTTATTTTTATTTTTTTATTTATTTATTATTTTCATTAAGAAAAATATTTGAATCATTATGTATTTTTATACATATATTTTATACATGTTTTAATTTTGTATGTATAATTTTTGCTTTTATATATATATACATATATAATTGTTTTTGTATATAATAAAAATTTTTTTTTTTTGTTAATTATAATTTTTTTCTTTGAAGTTGACCCATAAGATGATATTTGTTTTTTTGATGATATCTCTTAGGTTTGAGTGGTCGTTGCATAAAATTCATTAACCTTTTTTTTCATATGCATAATGAAATATGAAGAAGAAAAAAAAGAAAAGTAAAATAAAAAAAATTGTCATGGTGGATATAAGAATAATTATATTTTTATGTTGATTAATTTTAAGATTTTTAGAAAAGAAAATTAGTAAAATTTTTTTTGTTAGAAAAGAAATTTAGGAATTTCGTTTTCCACCATATATATATATGTATACATATACGCAGAGGCTTTTAACCAATCTTGTACAAACGTAAATTTTTTTTTTTTTTTGATTTATAAGATTTCTTTATATTGGTCGTATTTTACCAATATTCAAAGTGAAGTAAAATTTTTCATTTGTACAAAATTGCCTAGAATTCTCTGTTTGTGGTGCATGCATAACCAGTCTAGTGGTAATCTTGGGTCATTTTACGCTAATCTTGGTCTAACCAGAGCCCGCGCGAGATGTTAGAGCCAAGAAATGACCTGAGATTATCACTTATGCAACCTGTTATGTTCGCCTCTTTAGTTAAATCCTAGGCCACGATTTCTCGTAGGCTCGGGGCTTAACCAAGAGTCGATCAGAACAGGTGCATGGCCAGACGTACATGGGCTAAGTCTCCTGTATCTGTGGCGAATCCAGGCTAATCCATTGTTTTGGCCTTAGATTTGCTCACAGAGCCAGGGGATCTCAGTACACCATGATCTGGAATTTCCAACTTCTATAGCCAATCACCAGGTTAATACATTGTATTGACCTAAGATTGGCGTTTAGAAGGGCTAAACCAGGTGGCATACCATGTACTGGATACTTTTACATCTACAGTGAATCCTCAGGTCAAAACAATATCTTTTAACCTAAAGATCCACTCCAGAGCAGTAGCATCCAGGTGGCGACTGGTTTTGTCCTAGCTTCGGATTCTTGGAAAGGGTCAAGAATCCTCCACTAGGAGCGGGTGGTTTTGGGTTTATATCAGAAGCGGCGAGAACCTGCTAACTTCTGATATTAACCCTTGCTGGATTAGTCATCCTTAGCCAGTGGAATAAATCCACTGCAACCTTGGATGGCAGATTCCGGCACCTAAAGAAAAAGGGGTTAGGATTATATAGTCTTGGCCAGTGTGCTCACTTAGCCAAGATTATACAACCTAAAAAAAAACATAAAAGAAAGCTTACCTTTTTTTTCATATGCATAATGAAATATGAAACTACCTTTGTAAATCGTTGTGCTTTTATATGATTTTTGAAAGTTTATTTACAAAAACAATTTCATACAAAATTCATTTTGCATATAAAAATCAATAAGGGTAAAAATTTGTCAATTATGCATTTTTTGATTGTTATTGATTTTATATGAACTTATTTTTATTTTTAAAAGGTAATTAATATAAAATCATGACCTATCGTAATATAAACAAAATTACACATTTAAAAATCAATTGACAAATTTTTAAACCTTAAAGAAAAAAGTAAACCTTCACGGTAACAAAATAGGTTCAATCGAACGCACAGAAGGTGGTCGATTGAAACTAGAAAAAGAGAAGGTAAAAAAAAATATAGAGAAAGAAAATAAATAAAAGTGGGGCTTGAAGCCGACCCTGAGATAAAGAGTCTCATCACTTACCGCTGGATTTTAAATTGGTCGAGGCCGAACTATCCCGCTTCTCCGTGGTACCTGGGAATATTTTTACCACATTTTTGGTGAAATCTACTAGTTTCACCGATCCAGTTTTCAAGCATTTAAGAGTAGCCTTTTTATCTGTTTTAGTCACCTGAATCATAGAAAAAGGGCCTTGTTGTTTATTTCGATATTTGGCACCTTTTTTTACT
This sequence comes from Hybos culiciformis, assembly GCA_964007475.1. Classification (NCBI taxonomy): domain Eukaryota; kingdom Metazoa; phylum Arthropoda; class Insecta; order Diptera; family Hybotidae; genus Hybos; species Hybos culiciformis. The sequence goes on from OZ023275.1 coordinate 43,633,061, forward strand.
GGCTTAACCTCCACTCCTTCGAATAGTGCTTTTAGAGTGGCAGGAGGGTTAAGGCCTTCCTCATCAGGTACTCTGGCTATTACTGGAGGGACTAGTTTTTGTAACTTAGGAGGAGTGGTTACCACTGGAATGTGTGGTTTTATGCTCCTTTTTCTTTTTAAAAATTTATTAATGTTTAAGGGTTTCGGACCCTGGTCTTCGGTGTACCACTTGAGATCAGGAGCGGTAAAGTTTGGATCGTGGTAAGCAAACTGTTCAAGTAGTGCTTCACAAAACTCTTCTGTAACTGGCATTGAATTATTTTCCATCTGAAAAAAAAATTATAAAGAATAAATTTAGTGAAGTCCATCACCAAGTTATTTTATTCCCAAAGAAAAGTAAAAGCCAGTTAAGAGAATATAAAAAGTTATTAATATATCCAATAAATTTTTTTTTTTTTTTTTTTTGAAATATAGATAATAGATTAAATAAAACAAGGCTACAATAGAATTTGTTAATTGAAGAAAGAAGAAAGAAACTAATAGGCTGAGTCATCTAGGACATAGAAATCCAGAATCAGCTCAAGAAATATTTGCATATGTTTATTATGTATTTATGCATACTTATGTTTATATCAGTGGCGTGCGGTGACTTTTATTTGAAGGTGTGCAGAGTTGTCCCACCCTTGGAGTGACCCAGAACCAATGACGAGGACGTAGAGGGACTATGGTTCCATTTTTTTTTTAATTTTTTTTTTTTTTGTTAATCTAGATTGTAGTTAATTATAATTTATAATGTTTTGAATTAAATTTAATTTCACAATAGTGCTTCTTCTCAAAAAAATTTTAAAATAAAAATATTCTGTGTAAAAAAATTCAAAATGCATTTTGTTACTGTAATTTCCTTTTGATGCTAGAGATAGAGTCGACGTAATTCACGCGCGTATGCGCGCGTAAAAAAAATAAAAAAAACCTGTTTTTTTTACCTGTTATGCTCAACGCCGTTCACATGCGAAAAACAAAAGAGAAAAAGAGAAAAATTAAATTAGAAAAATAAAATGGATTCTGTTTGTAATATTTTTATAATGCTTTTTAATTTATTTATAACTTAATAAAACATAAAAAATTTTAATAAATTTGCAATAAATAATTATTTAATTTTTATTTTTGAATATATGTAATTATATTTATGAAATTTTTTATTTTATTAAATAATTATTTGTTTGTAAAATTTTTTTTTTCTAAATACAACAAAATAAACAACACAATTTTTTTTTCTAATTACAACAAAATAAACAACACAATTATAAACAAATGATTTCCACAATGTACGGCGTAAAATACTGGGAAAGTTAAAATATTTCAACTTTTACGCGCGTAAGCTACGTTTTACGTCGTTGCGTATAGCCGGTCTCATACATTTTCATACAATTTGATTTTTTACGTGCGTACACGCGCGTGAATTACGTCGACTCTATCTCTAGCATGAGATTTAATTACACCAACCAAACGCAACTAGAATATTTTACGTTCAGAATGTTTTTATTCCAAAAGAATATTTTTATTCCGAAGCATTAAACTAAATTTTAACAAAAACATTTCAATAGACATTTTTTTTAAAGACAACATTATTGTCACTTACAGCCGTTTACTTTTCAGAATCTTACGATTCTTATGTTTAGAGGAGAAAAATTCCCTTGAGCGGCAAAACATCAAAAGCACAAAACAAAACAATACAACACACCTTCACAGTTTTCCACTAGAGTTCTTATGTTCAGAGAGAGAAAAATTCCCTTGAGCGGCAAAACATCAAAAGCACAAAACAATATAAAAAGCTTACACATTCACAGTTTTCCACTAGAGTTTTTTATGTAGGATCAGAAATTGTTTATAATGTTCGTTTGTGATAGAGAGGTGCAGAAATTTTTTAGCACACAAAAGGATTTATTTTTTGTTATTTTGCTTGTGTAAAATGATTACGCATGCGCAATGCTGGAAATTTTTTATATGAAAAATAAAAAGCTTTATTACTTTTGTTCAAGCAAGTTGTGCTAGCACCTGATTAGCACCAAAAAATTTGTTATAACTAAAATTGCGGTGCGATAATGGTAAATTTTTAGTTTTTACTTTTTTTAGATTCTAACGCGATTTTTGAATATTCAGAGTACTTTTGTTTGCCAGTATGTATTGAAAAAAAAAACATATTGATTTAAAAACCCTAGCTAAGTATAATTTTTTTTATAATTTTATTTTGATAAGGTATTTCTTAAGAGAGTGTGCTCTGCACCTGGAGCACCTTAGACCGCTCGCCACTGGTTTATATATATAAATTCTTATAATTAATTTCTTATATTTACCCTTTTTTAAAATTTATATTTATATTTAAGAAAAAAAAATTTTTTTTGTTTGTTTTATTTTTTTTTTTTTTTATGTATTTATATTTTTTTGTATTATATAATATAAATTTTTTTTTTTTTTTTTTTTTTTTTTGAATAATAATTTTTTTTTTTGTATTTTTTTTTTTTTTTTTTTTTGTATATATTGTTTTTTTGTATATTTTTTTTTTTTTTTTTTTTTGTATATAATTTTATTTTTTTATTTTATTTCTTTTTTTTATATTTTTATTATTTATTTTTTTTTTATTTTATATTTTGGTTACAAAAATGTTTATTATTTAAACAATAATTTGTTACAGTGTTTATTTAAAAAAATATAATAAGTTTTCTACAGTTTGATTATTGAAATTAAACTAAAAAATCGTTTTTATTTAATTTTGATTTTTAATTATTAATATATATAAAGTATATAAAAGTATAAACAAATTTGGAGAAAATTTTCTTTCTCTTTCTATTGAATTGTTTACGGGCAATTTATTGGAAATTTATTGGAAATTTAATGGAAAAGAAAAAACTTTTTAATTTTTTAAATCATTAATTAGTTATTTAGGCAAAATGTGTAAAAAAATATCCTTTTTTTTTTTGGAATGTATGTTTGATTTTATATTTTTGTTAATATTCGTTTTTCTAATGTATGATAGTTTTATTTTTGTTTTTATTATTTCAGGTTTTAAGATCTTTAGCATGATAACGACCTACTATATTCTTTCCTCTAAGGTCCTTAACTTCATAGATACTATTTCCTATGATTCTGAGAACAACGCAGGGTATAAATTTTTTTCCTAATTTTGCATTGAAGTGTTTACTGAAGTCACTTTGTGCAAAATTTCTCCTATATATCATTTGACCTATTTTATATTTGATATTTTTACACTTCCTATTATACAATCTTCTTCCTTTTTCCCTTGCTTTTTCTAAATTACGCTTTACTATATCCTTTATGATTTGAAAGGATCCCGGAGGGGGTAGTATATCTATATCTTCTGCTTCTAACATGTGTAATTCCCTAAGTAATTTAAAGGAACTACCATGGGTAATCATATGCTGTCCAAACAGAACATAATAAGGAGACATTCCGGTCGCTTCATGTACGCTAGCGCGAAGAGCTGTACATATACTGTTAAGTTCACCATCCCAGTTATATTGTTGGTCATCGATGTAGGCTCTTATGGCATTAAGAATTGAGCCATTAACCCTTTCACTCGCGTTGGCTTGTGGGGAATAGAAAGCTGTTAGTTTATGTTCTATATCATAATTTTTTAAATAGGATTTGAATTCTTTCGAAATAAGTGGTGTTCCATTATCGCTTAAAATACATTCTGGACAGCCAAACAGACTGAAAGCTTCATCTAACACTTTAATAGCGTTAGCTGATGTCGCCTTTTTTAATGGTCTTATTATCACATATTTTGAAAAAGAATCTAGTATTATAAAGATACATGTATTTCCCGATTTTGATCTTGGATATGGGCCTAAAAAGTCGATATATAAATTTTGGAAGGGTCTTTCTGGTATAGGTTTATTGCCCATAGGAGGTCTTAAAATTTGATTAGAAGGTTTAGTTTCTTTGCAAATTGTACAATTAGAAATATATTTTTTTACATCAGTAAACATTCTTGGCCAAAAATATTTTGTTCGTAATTTATGAAGAGTCTTTCCTAGTCCGCCATGAGCTGAATGGGGAGGATCGTGATTATTCTTTATGACGTCATTTACTAGTTCGTCAGGAACCCAAAGTCTCCATAGGTTAATTTCTGGTACTTCCTGCTCTTTTCTGTACTCTACCCTTTTAAATACTTTGTTTCCTATAATCTTGAGGTCTGGAAGTTTATCACTATTGTCTTCAATAGCTTCTCTAATTTCTGTGTAATTTTCGGATTCGAAGGCTCTAGAATTTAGGTCTAAGTCTGGACTACGAGCTGATATTTCCTCTATGCCAAATGAACGAGAGAGTGTGTCCGCCACAACATTTTTTTTTCCGGATCTATGTTGTACGTCAAACTCGAAAGCTTGAAGTTTTAAGGACCATCGAAAAAGCTTGCCGTGGTGGTCCTTACACTTCATTAACCACTGAAGAGAAGCGCAGTCAGTCAGTACGGTAAATTTTACTCCTTCTACGTACATCTTGAATTTTTTTATAGCTTCAACAACCGCGTAACATTCTTGTTCTGTAGCTGCCCATCGGGTTTGCGTGTCATTGAACTTTTTTGACATATAAGCTACAGGGTGTTCATTATTTTCGGAGTCATATTGGAAGAGAACGGCTCCAATTCCGGATTGGCTTGCGTCAGTTTGTATAAAAAAAGGTTTTCCGTAATCAGGGGGAGATAAAACAGGTTCGGAGATTAAGATTTCTTTAATTTTTTTGAAAGCTTTCCTAGCTTCATTTGTGAAATTGAATTTATTATTATTTGAATTTTTAGTTTTAAGGCAATCTGTAATGGGTGCAACTATGGTAGAATAATTTGGAATTAAACGCTGGAACCATCCAGTCATTCCTAGAAAACGCCTGGTTTGTTTAAGGGTTTTGGGCTCAGGGTATTCAGAAATTGCGGTTATTTTCCCTGGGTCCGGTTTTGTCCCATCCGCGCCAATTAAATATCCTAAGTACTTTATCTCTTTCATGAAAAATTTAGATTTTTCAACATTAATGGTGAGATTTGCTTTTCTTAGAGCTATTGCAACTTCTTTTAAAAGTTGAAAATGACGTTCTTTACTTTCGGTCGCGACCATTAAGTCGTCCAAGTAAACTTTAACTTCTTCTTTCAGGTGTTGGGGAATTACTTTGTCCATAAGCCGACACATACGCTGAGCTGCGTTACAGAGTCCGAACGGCATTCGTGTATACTGATAAAGGGGTCTACCGGGGATTGCAAATGTAGTTTTTTCCCGTGAAGCTTTTTCTAGGGGAATCTGCCAGAAAGCGTCTTTTAAATCTATGCTGCTAATATATTTGGTTTTGTCTATTCTCGCAAGTAGTCCTTGAATGTTGGGTAAAGGATACGCGTCTTTCTTTGTTAAATCGTTCACTTTTCGTGAATCTAAACATAAACGGTTTTTTCCCGGCTTTCTTACGAGTACTACCGGCGAAGTCCAAGCACTATTGCTTTCTTCTATTACGCCCATTTCCAGCATTCTGTCTACCTCGGTGTACATTAGGGTTTGTATGGCAGGGGAGATTGGATAATGTTTTTGTTTAATGGGTTCATTGTCCCCTGTGTCTATGACATGTTGTTCTAAATTTGTGCACCCTAACCCTTCAGTGGCATATGACGGAAACATTTTCTTTATAGAATCTAATTCTAATTGTTCTTTGACATTTAAAGGATGTAAATTTGGGTCCGTTTCAGAAATTTCTGAGACTGGATTAAAAATTTGGGGGGCCAAGTTAAAAGCTGTCCAGAAGTTAACTCCAAGATAAAGTTCTTGCGATAACTTAGGAACGACATGAATTTTTAAAATTTTGGATATGTTATTAAAACAAATAGGTACTAAGATGTATCCTATTATTTCGGTTTTATTACCGGACGCGGTTGTTACAGATTCTGAAATTTTGTTTAATTTAAAATTTGTATTTTCAGTTAGCCATCTTTTATCCTTTCCTAAACAGGAAATAGATGCTCCTGAATCTAATAATCCCTCTAGGTTTACTTTTCCTACTTGAATTCTTACGTAGGGTCTATTATCGTTTGGGATTTTTATTACAGAAGAAAGAATTTTCTTTTTATCTTCTTTGACATTTTTATAAAATTTATTTTCGCGACAAGCTTTTTCTTTGTTTCTTTTTGATTTTGTGAATTTGTTAATATTTAATCTTACTTCACTTAAACTGTTAAAAGTGATTATTTCGGCTCGTTTCATATCATATCTTTGTTTTCTGATATGATATGGAGGCCATTGTTTTTTTTCTTTTTTTGTGATTTCTTTGTTTTCGGTTCTTTTTAGTATTTGGGTTATTTGTTTTTCTTTAACGTTGGATTCTTCAATAAGATTTTCTTTTTTATTTTCTATAGGGTTATCTATATTTTCTAATTTATCTGAATTTTTATTATTTAATAAATTAAAGTTTTGGCCTGGATTGTAATCTGTAGGTGGCCTCGCTACAGATTGGGGATTCAGTTTCCCTGAAAACGAACTGTTTTTTTGCAATTTCTGCAAGTAGGGGAAACCTCGTTTGCCATTCCGCATTTGTAGCAGAAAATTCTTCTGAAATTTGCGGTGCAGTCCATATATGCATGTCCTGGCATTTCGCAGTTCCAGCATCTTAAATTATTTTCAGGGGTGGCTGGTCTTGCTTGTTTAGGTGGCTCCTCATATTTCTTTTTTATGTTGCCAGGATTGAAATATGGCTGCTTAGTTGTATTATTTAATGCCTCTATTTCATAATTTTCGTTGTCATAATATTCTTCGTAAGGGTATTCGTCTTCATACTGGACCTCTTGTACCCTGTATCTGTTTCTGTCATATCCAGGTTTTGGGTAATTATGTTCATCGTGATATGACCTGTATGACGATTTCACATCTCGACCTGCGTCTATCATTCGAAACTTTGACCTAAGTGTTGTCAAATCTTCAATTTCAGTCGCCTGTAAGGGTTCTTTATATTCCCTTCTTACATTTAGCTTTATTCTATTGGTCAGGCGGCGTTCGCTTAACGGTTCTTCTAACTTTTGGTTAAGCGCAATCATGGCTTGAATATATTCTCGCCAAGTTTCTCCCAATTTTTGCTTTCTAGTTATTAATTCAGTGATTTTGAGGTCTTCGTCCAGGGCATCAGCGTACTCATTTATGAGGGCTGAACTAAAGGTCCTCCAGGTAGTATCTTGTTTGTCGTGAGTTCTGAAATACACGAAGTACCACTTTTTTACCGTAGGGTCTAGGAGTTGGTGGAAGTTGTTTATTAGTACTCTGTCCGAAATATTGTGGTCAATTCTTTGATTGTCCACATCTTTTACGAAATTTTCAACTTCGTCCCCATTAAAGAATAAACCGAACCGTTTTTTTAAATCCAGTTCCCGAGTGTATCTGGGTTCTGGTTGATATACGCGACGCCTGTCTCGGTTTTCATTTCGTTCGGCTGGTAGGTGGGCTTGTCTTCGGGCCGGGGACCTAGTGTCTCTTACTCGGGTACTAGACCGTAATTGATGTGAACCGCCTGACCTTGAATGTCCGCTATGGGATCCTAGGGGTCTCGTAGAAGGAGGTCTTGAATGTCTTCTTTCGTTATTATTGGGAAGAATTTCTGTTGAAGAAGTGGTGCTCGAATTGCTAGGGCTTATGGACCTTTGGTGTTTATTTTGAGGTGTTGGCTGTTTTGACAGATAATCTGTCAAAACTGGCTGAATTTTTCTTTCGAGATTTTCTATCATGGCCATTATACAAGCCATGGGTTCTTCTTGAACTTTTTCTACCTGTTTTTCTGGTAGTTTGTTTCGTGTTTGTATAGGGAACTCGAGGTTTTTATTCATTACTAATTCGGGTTGGGCTCCTTTTTTGTTGGGGTTCGTAACTTTTTTTAAATTCACGTTATCCCCTTCTTTATTTATTCTTGAAAACCCTACAAAGTCTTTTTTACCAAGGGGTGGAAAGTTTATTCTATTTAATGGGTTTCTCCAAGAAGTCATATTTATTTCTAAGTTCCTGTCTTTTTGGTAGTTTCCTGCTTTCCTGGAATGTACTCTTTCGTCATTAGTTGCAGATTCTGTATCTAATAATGATCCTGGAACACTTATTATTTTTTTTACTGCTCCTTGTTTCTTCCTGTTTTCTTCTTCATTTTCAGTTAGTGACATATCTGCAAATGGGCTGATTAGGCTTTCTTCGACGACTTGATCAATTTTTTCAGACGTTGATTCTCTGCCTTTTGTTTGGGTTTTGTCGAGCAATTTATTTATTTCCACTACCAATATTTCTGTATATTCTTTTATATTTGATATAACGTCCAGTATTGTAGGTTCTTCTTTACTACCTTCTGTTATTAAATCTACTAATTTATACTTATGGTGAGTTAGTCTACTTAATAAGGGTGCTAAATTTTCTAAAACAGGGGTTGCTAGTGACGTTTTTGCTTGTTTTATCACTTTTTTAGCTTCTTTTATTGCTTTATTAATTTGTTCAGGGGTAAAAGGGGTATTATTGCTTGCGCCCGTTAGTAGTCTTGTGGTTGGATCTGCCGATTCGCGAGCTAAACAGTCTTTTAAAATATCTAAGGATTTCGGGTCAGAATAAATAACCTGATTTCGGTCATATTCATATTTGAGTTCTTCTAGCTCTAAGTGTTCTGGCACTATATACAGATTTGGGTTTGCCATTTTTTTTTGTGTATTGGTTGTTTATTCGTGTAAAAATATATTTTTTCCAACCTAAAAGGATTTTTTTTTTTTTTTTCTGTGTTATATATATATATATATATATATATATATATATTTATGTATATAAATATTTTTAATTTTATTTTTTTTATAATATTATAATATTATTATATATATTTTTGTTTTTAAATATTATAAGGATTTTCTTTTCGAGAATAAAATTTCCTTTTTAGCTTTATTAATTTTTAGAAATATATAAGATATTTTATTTATATATATTTTATTTATTTATTTTTTTTTTTTATTTTTTTTTTTTTTTATTGATTTCAAATAAATTTGTACTTTTATATTTAAGGTCCAATATATAATGCAAATTCCTGGTGTTATTGTATAGATAGAAAAATTTAGAAAAGAAACAATAATTTTTTAGCTAGCTCTATTTGATAGATAAGAATAGATAGGAAAGTGAAATGTTTCATTTAGACTAATTTCTCCAGCATGTACAGTGTAGACCGTGCCTACTTTTTATACTGAACTCACGCTGTAAAGAAAAAAGTCGAAATGAAACAGTACTTGCATTATTAAATGTGTAAGTACTGAAATTCAAAATCGCAGCATGTACAGTGTAGACCTGGCCTACATTTTCAACTGCACTCACACTGTACGATTTGGAATTTCGATTTTTTTTTTTTTTTTTTTTTTGAAGAAAAAGATGCTTACAGTTATCCTAAAACTTTTCCCCAGCATGTACAGTGTGGACCTAGCCCACATTTTCTACTGCACTCACACTGCAAGGAAAGGTAATAGGAGAACTGGGTATTTTTAGAATTGAAAGAAAGGTATAGTGTTAAAGTAGAAAGAAGGAAATATTTTTCTAAAAATTCTCACCTCAGCATGTACAGTGTAGACTGTGTCTACATTTTATACTGCACTCACGCTGCAAGGTGGAAATTTCCTCCAAATATTATAAGGAAATATTTAAATAGAGCAGTTTTTCAGATTTGGGGTTTCAAAAATATGTAGGTTAAAAAATGTTTGTTTTAAAACATTATGTTAGTAATATAAAAAATTTTGGTCGTGTAAGATTTAGACCTTACAAAATTTTAAAAGGGTGGGGACTCTTAAAGCCCTTACACCCCGTTAGTAGGGTAGGACTCAATGTCTTACCACGTTGGGCGCCATTTGTTATGATTTATTTTTAAGATTTTTAATTTGAAGTTAAGATAACAAATTTCTAGCACCACGTTGGGCGCCATTTGTTATGATTAATTTTAATATAGTTTTATAAGATGAAATAAAACGATGAAGATGATTAAAACCGGGGTCGTATAAAATACAACAATAGTGTATGTAAGTTCCAGATGAACTTAAAGAAAACCTTATCATAACAGAAATTATGATAAAAAGGAAAGTGGCTGACGTAGAGGCAAAAGAAGGTGCTCTACATGCCGAATTTTCTCTGGTGCCGAGTCCACTGTCTTAGACATCCTGTTCATAGGCCTGGACTAAGCTCGCCGTTGGGTGGGTACGCGACAGTGAACACCAGTGTTCTCATAACAAAAAAAATGTCGGATGTCTTAAAGTAAAATAAAAGATAGGGAAGGTATAATGATGATAAATACCGCTTATTTATCACATTTTTACTTCCAAACAAAAGAAGGAATATATTTTCGAAACCCCGACCAATAAAAAAAAAAGATTACAAAACCTAAATATGACTAATTAGTCATTCTTCGGCTCGTGGCTTCTGCCACCTATAGCCGGAGCTTAACACCGGAATTTTGCATATATAAGGGACCTGAAAATTATTTTTATTCTGAAAAATTCATATTTGTTTTTTTTTTTTTTTTTTTAACGATTTTATTACAAAAAAAATTATAAGCGACAATTCTATTTTAAACTGGTACAATTAAAAATATGTTTCTTGATTATGTACATCAGATATTTTTACAATTTTTTTTTTGAATAGGTAAAAACAAAATATTTTATTTATTTATTTTTTTTTTGTTTAGTTATGCATTTATGCATATATATAAAATTTTTATTACATAAAAATTTTAAAAATTTTTGAAAGATAAATTTATAATTTTTTTTTTCTTTAATTTGTAGGGTAAATGAACTATTTTTCATTTACAAATTTTATTTTTCTTTTTTTATTTATTTATTATTTTCATTAAGAAAAATATTTGAATCATTATGTATTTTTATACATATATTTTATACATGTTTTAATTTTGTATGTATAATTTTTGTTTTTATATATATATACATATATAATTGTTTTTGTATATAATAAAAATTTTTTTTTTTGTTAATTATAATTTTTTTCTTTGAAGTTGACCCATAAGATGATATTTGTTTTTTTGATGATATCTCTTAGGTTTGAGTGGTCGTTGCATAAAATTCATTAACCTTTTTTTTTCATATGCATAATGAAATATGAAGAAGAAGAAAAAAAAGAAAAGTAAAATAAAAAAAATTGTCATGGTGGATATAAGAATAATTATATTTTTATGTTGATTAATTTTAAGATTTTTAGAAAAGAAAATTAGTAAAATTTTTTTGTTAGAAAAGAAATTTAGGAATTTTTGTTTTCCACCACATATATATATGTATACATATATGCAGAGGCCTTTAACCAATCTTGTACAAACGCAAATTTTTTTTTTTTTTTGATTTATAAGATTTCTTTATATTGGTCGTATTTTACCAATATTCAAAGTGAAGTAAAATTTTTCATTTGTACAAAATTGCCTAGAATTCTCTGTTTGTGGTGCATGCATAACCAGTCTAGTGGTAATCTTGGGTCATTTTACGCTAATCTTGGTCTAACCAGAGCCCGCGCGAGATGTTAGAGCCAAGAAATGACCTGAGATTATCACTTATGCAACCTGTTATGTTCGCCTCTTTAGTTAAATCCTAGGCCACGATTTCTCGTAGGCTCGGGGCTTAACCAAGAGTCGATCAGAACAGGTGCATGGCCAGACGTACATGGGCTAAGTCTCCTGTATCTGTGGCGAATCCAGGCTAATCCATTGTTTTGGCCTTAGATTTGCTCACAGAGCCAGGGGATCTCAGTACACCATGATCTGGAATTTCCAACTTCTATAGCCAATCACCAGGTTAATACATTGTATTGACCTAAGATTGGCGTTTAGAAGGGCTAAACCAGGTGGCATACCATGTACTGGATACTTTTACATCTACAGTGAATCCTCAGGTCAAAACAATATCTTTTAACCTAAAGATCCACTCCAGAGCAGTAGCATCCAGGTGGCGACTGGTTTTGTCCTAGCTTCGGATTCTTGGAAAGGGTCAAGAATCCTCCACTAGGAGCGGGTGGTTTTGGGTTTATATCAGAAGCGGCGAGAACCTGCTAACTTCTGATATTAACCTTTGCTGGATCTGTCATCCTTAGCCAGTGGAATAAATCCACTGCAACCTCGGATGGCAGATTCCGGCACCTAAAGAAAAAGGGGTTAGGATTATATAGTCTTGGCCAGTGTGCTCACTTAGCCAAGATTATACAACCTAAAAAAAAAACATAAAAGAAAGCTTACCTTTTTTTTCATATGCATAATGAAATATGAAACTACCTTTGTAAATCGTTGTGCTTTTATATGATTTTTGAAAGTTTATTTACAAAAACAATTTCATAGAAAATTCATTTTGCATATAAAAATCAATAAGGGTAAAAATTTGTCAATTACGCATTTTTTGATTATTATTGATTTTATATGAACTAATTTTTATTATTAAAAGGTAATTAATATAAAATCATGACCTATCGTAATATAAACAAAATTACACATTTAAAAATCAACTGACAAATTTTTAAACCTTAAAGAAAAAAGTAAACCTTCACGGTAACAATGTTTATAAAATTACGTTGGCGTTAATTAGAAATTAATTATTTATCTAAGCAACATCGTTCCTTAATTGGAAAAGAAATATCAATTCAAGCACGCTATATTAATATTCGAAACGTTTAGAATTACAAATTTATAGGACCATTTTAATTTTTTTATATCTTTTCTTTTTATGCAATTTAGTTTTACATTATGATAAGAAAAAATTATTGACCAAGTTTTCCTATATGGTAAATTATGAAAAGTTAATAAGGATTATATTAAATAATACACTTGATATAAACAGTTTCAAGTTCCTTTAAATAAAATATGCTTTTCATGAACAATATATACCTTTCCCAAGTAGATTGTTTTTTTCACAAATAAATAATATGTGTGTTAAACGTTGCTTTTACCTAATCTACAGGATGTGGAAGTATTATTTAAAAAAAAATTTCTTTTAAGAAATTAAATAGAATTATAAGTATTTTTAAAAATTTATATTTTTTTTAATTATTTTTATTAAACAAAATCCAATTTAATTTCGTTTCCCGAGTGTGTGATTATGTACATATCAATCCAATTCTTATGTAGGTATATTGATTGCTTCGAGTCTTCGTAAATATTATTAATTTACAAGTAAAACATTTAGAAATTCTCTTTAATTTTTATGAAATCAAACAACAGGCCTAGAAATTGTTGAAACAAACTTTATTTTTAATTTTTTAAAAAATTCGATTGCTAAATTTAAAATCATAATAAAATCAGCTTTCTATAAGCAACGTTGGTGCTTATTTAAGGAGTTGTGTGTTGTATTAGACCCCACTGTACCTAGGCATATGGCTCATTGTACCACCCTACCCGGTGAGCCTAGTAACCCCAGCAAGTAAATATTATATTAAACATAAGTTAACCAAGCCTGCATAAAAATTTATACCTTAAAAAGATAAAACTCCTTTTTTAAATTTTTTTTTTTTAAATAATTTTCAATGCCTAATTTATTTGAAAACGGCTTAAAAAGTATAATAATAATAAATAATAATAATAATAAGTTAGGTACGCAACGGATTTATTGAACATAAATCAACCTATTCATAATGTCTAAGAAAGTAAAAAATATTGCATGGTTATGCTGTTAGGGAAATATGAAATTACGTCAAATATTCAGTACTCGGTACAACAAATGTAAGCTTATCCTGTAAAAAATAGTTTGCCGCGCATTTTCTTTGAATTGTTTGACGCGGCAAAGTATTTTTTACAGGATGGCTGAATAAAAGTTAAATATACTTGTGGCAAGTAAAAATTGGTGATTCAAAATCAAATAAATAATAAAATACTTGTGACAAGTAAAAAATTGGTGAATTAAAATCAAATATACTTATGACAAGTAAAAACTGTTCAACAAAAAACATAAAGGAGAATTTAGTGTTTGTCATAATCTTAAACAGTTTTTACTTGTTATAAGTATATTTGACTTTTAATCACCAGTACTTACTTGTCACAAGTATATTTAACTTTTATTCAGCCATCCTCTAAAAAATACTTTGCCGCACATTTTCTTTGATTTGTTTTACGCGGCAAAGTATTTTTTACAGGATGGCTGAATAAAAGTTAAATGTACTTGTGACACGTAAGTACTGGTGATTAAAAGTCAAATATACTTATAACAAGTAAAAACTGTTTAAGATTATGACAAACACTAAATTCTCCTTTATGTTTTTTGTTGAACAGTTTTTACTTGTCATAAGTATATTTGATTTTAATTCACCAATTTTTTACTTGTCACAAGTATATTTAACTTTTATTCAGCCATCCTGTAAAAAATACTTTGCCGCACATTTTCTTTGATTTGTTTTACGCGGCAAAGTATTTTTTACAGGATGGCTGAATAGAAGTTAAATATACTTGTGACAAGTAAAAATTGGTGAATTAAAATCAAATATACTTATGACAAGTAAAAACTGTTCAACAAAAAACATAAAGGAGAATTTAGTGTTTGTCATAATCTTAAACAGTTTTTACTTGTTATAAGTATATTTGACTTTTAATCACCAGTTTTTACTTGTCACAAGTATATTTAACTTTTATTCAGCCATCCTCTAAAAAATACTTTGCCGCACATTTTCTTTGATTTGTTTTACGCGGCAAAGTATTTTTTACAGGATGGCTGAATAAAAGTTAAATATACTTGTGACACGTAAGTACTGGTGATTAAAAGTCAAATATACTTATAACAAGTAAAAACTGTTTAAAATTATGCCAAACACTAAATTCAGCTCCTTTATGTGTTTTGTTGAACAGGTTTAACTTGTTATAAATATATTTGACTTTTAAGCACCAGTTTTTACTTGACACAAGTATATTTAACTTTTTTACAGGATGTCTGAATACTTGTAACAACTAAAAACTGGTGATTAAAAGTCAAATATACTTATAAGAAGTAAAAACGTCAAAATATTGTCGGCTTCGTGTTTTTTCTATTAAAATTATTTTAAATTTGAGCCTTTCATGTTTATCAAAGCTTGACAAAACAAAACTTGAAAAAAAAACAATTTGCAGGATTATTTATCAAAAAAATAATTTAATTATTTTGATTAAAGTGTAATTGGAGTTTTAATTGCTTTAATTGTAATTGGAATTGGGATTGTGATTGGAATTGTAATCAAAATTGAAAAATGGAAGCAAATAATGGTAAGTAAGTTTTATATTTTTTTCGTTTAATTTTAGGTGTGGGAGAATTGCAGTAACAACTACTGAAGTCCTCTGTCAGCAAATATGGTGGCGTCAAATAAAATAATCTGATGATGCCAACAAAAACGACTAACCGGCGGATTTTGATTTGAACCTCAAACGCATCTCAGAAATTAATCGTTGTGTCGGGCTTCTTTGTGTGTTGGTAATGTCAATGTCCTACCACTTATTAGGTCGAGGAATTAAATTCCGCCTTGCAAAGGTATTTGAATTATGATTTTTTCGAAAACTTAATCGATTTTGATTGGGAATTGTTTGTTTTTTTGGTGAAAATGTTGTATCAATTCAAAATAACGCATCTGTATATCAAACTCTGATTCAACTTCAAATAATTTTTCGTAATGGGAATTAACATATTTTTTTAGAAGTTGATAATTTAATGTTCGTGTAAAAGAGTTTTAGTACTATGAAAGTACCTTCTATGTAATTTTAAAATTTCATACTCTATCTAAAATCTTGAATGCTGTCCAAGAAGAAATTTGAATCATATATATGTATTTGTTTGCAGTAAATGAAAAACTTTCAGCATTGTCATCTGACGCTGAACTCATTGGATACATCTATCGTAGAAAGAATAATTTAATAATTTATAAAAACATTTTTTTCATGCCGGTAGGTGTTGGGTACATTTCCTTATTAAACTAAGATTTATGTTGCTGCAAACTTTCGAAACTGAAAATATCTTTTTTTAAATAAATTACACATTTCATACCCAAAAATAACCTGCATATAATTAACAATTTTTTGAAAGAATATTTGCTTGTAGGATATTCTGGCTATGCCTTATGTGAGTCTTCAAATAGCTTTTGCAAAAAACAAGAAATCTCAGATCATCGAAAATAATGAGGACCAAAATTGCTCAAGCAATTATAGAATACTTGTTAAGATATGCCTATGATCGAGTGTAAGAGTTATATTTCATTTAACATATTACAGCTTTATCTTTAATTTATTAATATTTTGCTTTACTTTTTCTTCCCAAAACTAAAAATACTTGTAATTTATTATTTCAGAATAACTCGAGAGGATTTTCAGTTGTATGTCAAATTAATTGTTGAAATCATACCTTCCGAAACAACAGCGACATATTTTATTCCATCTGGTGAGTCAGGCAAGAGGAAAATTATATGATTCGTACAGAAATTTGAGAGCTTCTTTCTAGTTAGTAGGCCTTTCATCGAAACGGGGAAGTTGTTCAAAAAGTAAAAAAGAAAAAGGTAAGTAAACAAGATATATAATATTTTTTTTAGTTATTTATTTAATCAATAATTTAAGTTACTTTATAGAAATACAAATCATTCATAGGTTCTCAACATTTAAGAGTTAATGATAAAATTTTATTCTACTTCACTCGAAGTATTTAATTTTTAAATTTGATACTTTTATGTTTTGACTATCACTATTGCGTTTTCGTTTGTTTTATATTATCTAAATATTTTGTAAAAAAAAAATTATTTTTGTAGATCCCACAAAGAATTTCCTGCTTGAACCGCCTACAATAGACGTTGAAGCTGAAGTGGAATTGTTCTCTTTTATAAAACAACATTCTTGTCCTTGGGAAGAAAAATTGTTAACAAAGAAGTAGATGATTGCGATACGTTTTATTTGAAACCTGTTCGACGAAAGAATATTTGGATAGTTTTCCAGCGATTAAGTTAGCTGAAGGGTATAAATTAGTAAGTGACTATAGACAAATATTTTCAAAAAAAAATCATATAAGCCATTTTATGTTTGCAGCTTGAAAGTGATTTTGAGAAAGCCTATTCAACTACACAATTTGGAAATTTTGAACAATCGTGTGACAAAATTATAATCCTTGCGGAAAAAAACTATACAAGATTTGATATTAAAACACAAAACTTCTACAAATAAAAGTAGGTTTCCAATTTTCTTTATTTATTATTCACAATTATTTATAGTTAAGAAATATGTATACCGTAATTCAAAATTATTTATATAAATGTACCTGCTTTCAATTTTGTTCAAAAACATGAATTCGAAAATATAAACAAATTACCTTTATATATTTTTCAGATGCACGAAAATTACTCGCATTGCAGCTAATCTGTTTTTTACTACCTAATCCACCCGTGAAAAATCCTGCAACAAAAGGCATTATCCCACCAAGCAAATTGGAAGTTTCTAAGTGCTTCCTATCGATATTTGAGGTATTCATTTTATTTAAATAATTATTTATTGAAAATATGCGTAAAACATATTAAATCAAAGTTAATAATATTTATTTTTAGGATCAAGAAAGTGCCGACATCGCAATTGAAACATTGAAAAGTGTACTTCTGTGCATGCATTTGCAAAATTTATTTGGTAAAATTTTCTAAACATTAAAAAAAGGAGATTTAACATGAGGTGAAGTTTTTGAATTTTTGTAT
>OZ023275.1:43650934-43883713 GCA_964007475.1 Hybos culiciformis
TCTCAATTAACTCTTTTTTACATAAAAATTTCAATATCGATAATAATGATGCCATATGTTCAACTTCCTCTTTTTGTTTTCGGTAATTTTTTTTTTTTTTGCTGCCATATATACAGAAGACATTTGTTTGGCTTATGAACATCAAAAAAATATAACAAAAAAAAGAAACAATTATTTTTTTGATGGAATTCAATGAATCATATTCCAATAAAAAAATTGTTTTTTTTTTTTGGTAAAATAAATAATTAAAGTTTTAAGGATGATTGAGCAGTAATTAACTTCCCCTAAAGATCATAATATTTGCTTGCTATTTTGTTGTTTACCCTTTGGAAACTTTCTCAGGCCTTCATTTATATTTCACAAAAAATATATATAAACTTATTGTTGGTATGTAATAAAAATATGAGTTTCCAAGTATTGTAAATTATTAAATATTTTACTTTCATTATATCGATTAAATATCAAGTTAATAACTTTAGGTACCTATAGTTGCAGTAATTAGAAAAGATTTCAGAATTATGCACTTTTTCAATGTTCATAATATTCATTGCTCTAAGTTTCCTTTTTCATAAAAAATATCTATTGTAGGAACTTTTTGTATGTTTTACAATATATACATAAATATAAAATATTTATATGTATAGCTTTTGATAAAAGTTCTTTATTCCCAAACGATGAAATATTAATTTTCGTTGCAATTAAAAAAAAATAAAAATATGTTTTTTTCCCTTTTTCTGAATAACTAAATTATATATGAATTACATTTTTAATTAATTTGTGCTTGAATTTGTTGAAGAGCCAAGGCAAAATATCTGTAGTATAGATACATTAATGAATGCTATGATGTGAAAAAATTACCAATTTTAATTAAAATAATAATTCATCTTTTGCAATATGAATATCGTATTATTATAGTTTTATGAATAATGATATTTTTTCTACTCCACATTTTCATGGTTGCAGTAGAAGTAATATAAAAATTATACCTTTTTGTCGTAAAATTTTGTGTTTTTCTATTTTCTTCTATATGAAATAAAAGAAAATATTTTTCCAACATTTCTTAAAAAATATTCTTATGATACCTATATAGTTAAATAAAAAAACTTAACTTAAATGCTCAACTTATAGTTTTTATGGTGATTCTGACATATTAATATAAATTTTCATCATCATCAGCTTAAAAATAAAAATAAGGTTCTTTTTGTTACATTTCCCAAGAGTGAATAAATTTTTATGTTAATGTCATAATATTTCTATAATTTTTTTTTTGTGCTTGTTTGGTTCTTTAATGTAGCCAATCTTTTATTGTCAAATATGACATATGTTTAAAACAAACAAAAACTAATTTTAAAATTTAATAAATTTCTCATAATTCTTGACATGTTTTAATATTAGAAACATAAATATTGAAAATATTAAAAAGAATAAAATTTATATGTACATATATAAAGAATAATATAACATATTTAATATTGTAAACAAAAAATTATATTTACAAAAACAAATTATATAACAAACTTATATGTACAATCATTTATTTTACTTAGTAATAAGTTAAAAGTTTTGAATTTGTTTATAAAAAAAAAATAAACAAAATAAAAAAAAATGAGGCAATAATAATAAAATAAAATTTTAAAAATTATTATTATTAATTTAAAAATGGTTTAAATTTATTTCTCTTCAAGAATATAAGAAATTACATATATTAGCATATTAGCAAAACATCAAAATGATATTAATAATAATTAATTATTATTATAAATTTAAATGATGTATTTATTTTGGAATGATATTGCAAAAAATCTTAAATTGTAGTTTAAATAAAAATGTTAATTAACCATCCAGAAAAATCCATTTAAAAAAAATATATAACTAATATGTAATTAGATCACTTTTAAACGCCATTTCATTGAATTTTTTTATCAATTCCCTTAAAATTGAAATTAAATATTACATATGCACGGCATAATACTATTGTGTGTATGTATAAATAAATTACACTTATATGAAATATATTTAATTTCACAGCAGAAAAAATAAATTATATATATGTTAAGGTTTAATTGAAATTTTTCTTAATTTAAAACTGTTTGTAATTGAAAAAACATTTAATTCTGATATTAGATTTCATTAATATACATTAATAGTTTCGTATATTTTAAAATTAGGTAGATAAACATATGATACATTATTCTATTCATATACATCATCCAAAATAATTTAAACTGTATTTAATTCGCTGTCATATCATATTCAAATAAAAATTATGTCAATGTCTTTCATATGGAAGTTTATTTATCTCTTGTTGTTGGCAGTGCCGTCATCAGCTTAATATTTAAGTTTATTTATAATTTTTCTACTTATATTGCTCTGAATATTTTGTTAATAAACAGAGTTCCTAATTGGGCTAAAGAATCGTCGTCGTATTCTTAAAAACTTATTAGAGAGGCAACTATAGTTAACTGGTATCTAATTAAAATTGAGTATTATTATATTGAGAGGAGAATAATCAAATAGTTAAAAATTATCAATTAAATTTAATGTTTTTTTCTGAAAACTATATTCTACAAAAAAACTATAGAGAATAAATAGAAAGAAAAACTATATCTTTTCTCAAAGGAAAATTAAATGCAAGTTTATTATTAATGTTACTAAGACTTAAATATAATAGCACACTTCATTACTTCATTATATAATATGTCTGTATATATTGAATAGACCTTATTATTTCTATATTGCAAACTTTGAAATAAACAGAATATGAATATTATGAAGAATCTCTTTCTTAGAATGAGGTAACGTATACATTCGACTATAAAGAAAGGAAAGAAGGAAAGAAATATTTGAGAAGAAATATATAATTTTAAGATTCTTTTATTTAAAAAAAATTAAAAAAAAAGCTTTAATCGATAAAATTGAAAAGAATTTTCATTTCAATAGAAAACTCTTTAAGCTATAAACTGTGTTTTAATGAAAAAATAAAAAAAAATGTACCTATTTACACTAGGTCAAGTATTCTCTTTTGAAAATTATATTATATGCATATATTTTTATATTCACATTATCTTCTTCACTACAGAATTACTAAAAATAGATAAACCACGATTTTTTTTTTTTGCATCTTAAATACTTCATTTAACTCTTATGATGCTCTCAAATAGAAAATAGTTTTTTTTGTTTCATCAATCTTTTTTAAAAATATTATGAGGTCATTCTTTTATTTATTTCACCAAAAAATTATATATATATTTATATATATATATTTTTAAATTTATTATATAAAAAATTAAATATAAAGCTTTGTTAAAGGAATAAACTTTTCATATTTTGTCTTAAATTTAATTTTAGTGGTAAAACTAAAATAATTAGCCAGCTCTACCTGAGTAAGTAGTTTTGAATATTTTTCAATATTCTTATTAAAACCAAATTAGATTTAAAATTATTCTAAAATATTATTACATTGTTTTTCCAAGAAATCATAAATATATTCATTTACAACATATTATTGATATTTGGAATAACGTCAGAAAAATTTTGATAACAAAATAAAAGTTTTATTATACTTCTTTCATTGAGTTTATGGTTTTAAAAAAAATTTTTGTTACAAATTCTCTTCACAATACATACATATATTACCCCCTACATAAAAAAGGAATGAATTGCATACCAATTATACGTTCAGCCAAGAATAAAATAAAATATCATTATATAGAAAAGTTTGTAAACATATTTCATTTTTTTTTCTTCAACAAAACGCTTTAAGTTTATAATAAAAAGATTATAAGTTTGAATTATTTTATATTTTAAAGTGTCTGTTGCATTAAATTATTAAAAATTTAATATGTCTTCAGAATACGAAAGAATGAATGTTATTTATGTGAAGTGAATGAAAAAGAAATTAAATTAATTTACTTATTATATGTACTTATTTATCACATTAATATCTTAATATGAAAATAGTCAATAAACGAAAAAAAGAAACCGATGAAACCAAAGCATTCGAATAATAATAGTTAAAAATGGAAATTTTAAAACTTTTCTTTAAATAAAATTTTTGCATAATAAAATTCTAAAGCAAAATGTTATTGGTAAAGAAAATCATATGTATATATATTTTTAGGGGAAAAAAAAACATTGAAATGATGTGCTCAAAAAAATATTTGAACTTATGTATAAACATATATTCTTTTTATGAGACGTTATCCCCTTCCATTCAGCCAAAGCGTATACAATAAAAATGTCTAAAAAAGTTCATTTCGCATTCAAGTCATATGATGGATACATCCTGTTCTATTCATTCTTTTTTTACAATAATCTCTTTCGAAAATATGTTGTAGGTATAATATTTGAAACAAAGCATTTTTGTTAAGTATATATTTATATTCTTTAAGTTTAAATAGCATCGCATTCTTGCTTGGAAGGACAATCTATATGAAATAAAAACTGTTCATCATCGTAAGGATGTTGTACACAGAAAAAAATTTGCTCGTACTCATTACGTCAAAAAAGTTCGTTAATGACATTCTCGTTAAGATAACGAAAAATAATGAATAATTACGTTTTTGTAACGTAAATTTCGTTTATTTTCTTATTAAGAACATTTTTTTCATTTTTAGTACTCGTTAAAAAAGTTCGTTATCGTTAAATACGGGAAACAAAAATTTCAATCCATACAGAACTTATATTTTCCATTTTACACATTGTCGTAAATTTAGTTCATAGCTCAGTGGCAGAGTTGATGGATTGCAATGTTTAGGACAGTGGTTCGAAGCCACAAGCGGGCATAAAAAAATGATTAAAAAAAAATTAAATAAAAAAATTTTAAAAATAAATGAAAAAAAATAGAAACATAAATAAAAAAAATTAATAAATAAAAAAAAAATAAAAATAAAAAAAAAAAAATAAATAAAAAAAAATAAAAAAAAAAAAAAAAATAAATAAAAAAAAAATAAAAAAAAAAAAAAATTAAAATAAAAATAAAAAATAAAAAAACAAAATAATAAAATAAAAAAGAAATAAATAAAAAATTAAATAAATAAAAAAAAAAATTTAGTCTAGTAAATTTTTTCTTTCGTATTTGCGGTGTTTTTGCTGAAGAATTTGAAAGGTTTTTGGTTTTGGAGTATAACGAACTTTTTTAACGAACTACGAGCTTTTTTCAACGAAATGTTCGTTGTAGCCAAAATAACGAATTTTTCGTTGATTTTAACGAATTATTTAGTTATTAGTACGAGCAAATTTTTTTCTGTGTATATAAGTATGCACGAATGTAATACGATTTTATTATGATGAAGGAATATTATGATAAAAAGCTAATAATAATTGTAATAAATAGGATTAAATTTGTAAAAAAAAAAAAAAGAAGCAGTAGAAAGTAGAAAAAAAAATTATGGGCTTTCACATTAAAGGGGTTTGATTAATATCCGCTAAGAATATAATATAATTTCAAGATTATACTCAATATTTTCAGATTAAAATTTTTGAAAAAAGAAAACGAGATAAAAAATTATGATAGAGTTGAGGAAAGTTTTATTTCTAAAAAAAAAATTTCGCCAAAGGTGATATAAAGTGAATAAAATACAATTTACAGTTGGCTATGGTAGAGTTTGGACAACGAACTTTTACAAACTTAAAAATCACAAGAAAGAATATTATCCAAAAATGGTTCTGATTTCTATAATATAGTCCTCTGATCAAGTAAGTGTTAGAATTTTTATTTATACTTCCTACTTCTTTTAAGTAGAAAATTTTTTTTTTTACATAAAATAGGTTTTTTTTTTTAGGAAGGTGAAAAGATTTTTTGGGTTAGAGGGCATGCGGTTCAATTCGGCAAAGAATGTGGTAAAAATATTAATGTCTCATAGAAATGTTATTATTATACACATTCCTGGCTAAAAAATATGCAATATGAATTTTAATAAGCATATAAAAAAATAATATTTTTTTTGCAGGTGTTTAAGGAATTTTAAATGATACGAATTCCATTTTTATCTGTCTTATAGTAAAAAAAAATAAAAATAGAAACCTTTTATTTTCAACTTATGATTATTACAGGAAAATGTCTTGCTTTTTTCATATTATATGCATATAAATTCATTCATTTGTTTTAAAGCTAAAATATAAATCCTTCTTATAATAAACAATTTTTGCCGCTAAATTTCGAATTTTTTAAACAACATATGAAAAAAATATGTTTTCAAAATTATAATTTCCCAACTTAATTTTATATAATCATGATTCCTTAATTAATTAATTTATAAATTTTCCGACAAATAAATAATAAAATTACTCAGTGTTTGATGAATTGAGATCGGCGACGAAACTTTCTAAATTTGCCAGTCTTTTAATCATCGATTATATATCGCCTGCTCAGAAATGAAACAACGTATAATGAAAAGTATAGTTTCGAGTAATTTGAATTTAAAGATTTGAAAATTTAAAAAAACGTATGAAAAAATATCAAGTAGCGTACAATTTTCATCTAAAAAACACATTTTAATCAACATTAAGAATATTGCAAAGTAGTTGTACTTATAAAATCGAGTACGAGGAATCGAATGGTGCTATTGTCAAATAATGACGTATAAATGTCATACATTGTTTCATTTCTCAGCAGACGATATGTATATCTTCCAAATACTGCTCAAACTGCGGTTTCGCAAAAATTCCCTAAAAAAGACAAGCTTGAACACCCTGTTCAACACAAATTATATTTCGAAGTGTTAATTCCATATAAAATGAAGTTGAATTATTTTTTTGAATTAAGGAAATGTATTCCATTGAAAATTATAATACTCCTCTGGGACAGAAGCCAAAAAAAAAAATAATAATAATAATTTTTTAAAATAATGTATTTTCCAAAATATAATATAGTACAGTACGCTACAGTATTATATAGGTATATATTTCTATGTACACTTTTTTTTTGTCTAAAAATTATCGTTCAATATTATTGTTATAGAAAATCCAAATAGAAAACTTATAATTTAGGTATATACCACAAATAGAAAATGCGGTTTATCAGTAGTTTTATTTCAATAAGAAATTTGGAAAATTTTCTTCTTTTATTTTATTTTCAAAATAATATATAATATTCCCTATATATGTATCACACAATTATTAGAATCAAAAGTATATATGTCTTCGCTATTATAAGTTATTTTGAGTCTTAGAACTTACAGCCCCTATACATTTATGAAAATTTCCTGTTAAGTATAGGATTATACAGTTGAATTATCTGTTAAATGGTACACTGAAGTAATTTTTTTTTTGCGAAGATATACTTTTGATTTTAACAGACACATATATGTTATATAAGCATAATCAAACTTTAATATATAGCTTAAGGAAATTTTGGTTTCTACTTTATGAGCCTAAAAATTATTTACTTTTTTATGTTAACAGAATTGCAATAATTTCATAAAGCAGGGAAAAAAAAGGATCTGTGAAAAAATTTTATCACACTTTTCACTCTTTTTAAACATAAAATTATACTACTTCTTCTCCCTTGAACAAATTTTAATGCACAAAGGATGTGTTTTATTGGAATTTTTTTTTTAACAAAATAAAAAAAAAAAAAATTCAAAAAAATATTGAAACTTATTCAAGGGAGAAATTCTAAAAAAAAATTATTTTGTATTCTTTATTTCCTTAAAAATTCAAAAAAAGAAATTCAATTATATAGAAAAAGGACATAACTCTATGTGTTAAATGAAAAGGATGTGGTTATTGTTTTCATTGAAAACACAAAAAAAATAATGACGAATATTTAAAAAAAAGTATTAATAAAAGGATATCTGTGGTTTTCTAAAAAAAAAAAATTAAAAATAAATTGAAGCCACAAAAATTTTTCAAACAATATAAAACCTCTCTTTTAATTCCGTTTTTATTTCAAAGTACATTACACATTCAAGTAATATTATTAATAGATCGAAGTTGTGAACATGCACAGAATAGAGAAAATTATGTAATAAATGAAAATAAAATTTTAATGAATAAATAATTTTAATTAAACAATCTATGAGCACGAAAACTTGAAATGTATAGTTATTCTAAAGACAACATATAGATAAAACAATTATCTAATTTTAATTGAATTTTTGATAAGCCTATATCTGAACTCGATATATTGTCAGGATAATGGTTCCTTTTAATTTAATTTTTTCCTTAATTTTAAAAGGATTATATCGGAAATAATAAAATCAAATAAAATAAATAAGAGGAAATAAAAAGGTAACAAAATAAAAAAAGGATGTGGTTTTATTATTATTATTGGTCCACAACATAAAATGAGTTTTATTCCTTTATCTTAAAAATTGTAATTAAAAGGATATTTATTTATAAGATTTCTTTATTCTTCTTTTATTTTTGTTCACGAAAGAAGAATATAATTAACATTAAAACAATTTCTTTATTTCCTAATTTGAACAAATAATCTTTAATAAAGTTTAATATAAAATTAATTTTTTAATTCTAATCTAAGATATTTTCTTCATTGAAAGACAACAAATATCTTGAATTTAAAGAGTGCTTAAACTAGAAACTAATTTCAAATTTCATAAAATTAACCCTCAGATTATACTTAAATGAAGTTCAAATTCTAATTTTAAATATGGACAAGGTTAAATAAGTAAAATTTTTCTTTTTTTCAATTTAAATAAAAATGCAATTCAAATTCAAAATCTTGCATTTGATATTGTTTTATTTCCATTATTCAGTGAAAAAAAAAAATGTTTAATAGTTAAAAATAAATTTTTTTCAGCTCCAATCCCCATGAATTTTCCAAACAAGAAAAAAAATATAAATTTAAAAAATCTTGTAGTCATATTAAAACAAATTTTATTTCAAGTTTAGGGAAATAATTTTCTCTTTATTATTATATACACTTTTTTATTTTCTTTTTCTTTTTCATTTTTATTTTTTTTTTGTTTTAACTAATGTAAGTTTCCTGTTTTTATTTTTTCATTTATTTGAAAAAAGATTTTCTGAAAATGCAACAACGTCAATGAACCCCAGGGGACTTTTTTATGGGTATGAATATTTATGGCAGGGTAGTAATATATATATTTTATTTTTTATTATTTTTCTTTTTAAAATTTCATTTCGTTGATTTCCAAACTAGATACGATAAAAGAATTCTGTTCTTTCGGCCTTCGATATTTATACTTTAGTGGTATATTAGTTCGTCGATCAAAATGTTCTTAAATTTTCCAACAATATTATCAAGTGGATTTCCCTGTTTTGTGATTATATTCATTAATCTAACGGAAAATTTTTGTAAAATTAATAATATTTGCACACCCAGAAAAACGGTTCTATTCGACAATATTACTGTGTTAGGTCTTATTTGTTAACTAAGTGCCTCCTTAGATTAAATATCATAATATTGCGCCTAGAATCATAATCATATGTCGAAATCTAAAGTATCGGTAACAAAATGCTGGCCCCAAAATTCAGAAAATTTTTAAATGTTAAAATCATTTTTCAGAATTCTGTATTTTATTTTTTTTTTGCTATGTTTTTTCATCCTTGTCTATTTATTCGAACAAAACAATAAGCATTAAATAGGAAACGAAAGTTTACCATAAAAGAAAGGAAAAATTTATGTCAAAAGACTAATGGAATGTGTAATAATATGAACATTTAAGAGATTTTTTTTATTCTTATTTTGTGAATTTTTGTGGTTTTTCTTGCGGTTTTTTTTTTTCAGAGCATAAAAATAATTTGTTTTTAAAAGAATGAAAAAAAAATTAAAGAAAATAATAAAACTTATTTCATTAACTAAATGGAAGAAAGTTTTCATATTCTTATTTAACAAAAAAAAAAGAGAAGAAAATTTCTTTTAAGTTTTTTATTCAAAGAATATAAAATATGAATATAATATTTAAATATGCACATAATATTTCTTTATTTATGCTAACAACAAAATCATTTTTTCCTCAATTTAATTAAAATTAATATCGTTCATATTTTTAGTTTTTATATATTTTATTTTTTTTTTATTTCTGTAATAAATAAAATGTGTATATAAAAAATTGTTAATAAGGAAAGTTTAATGAAATTTATCACAAAAACTTATTATTTAAAATTTTTCTTTTCCCATTATACTCTGATTATTACATTTTCAAACAAAAAATTCTATCAAATTTGATATGCTTTCATTTGTCATTATTGTTCTAACCACTTAATCATTGAAAAGTATAGAAATAATATTATTTGACGTACTATTCGTTTGTCTTTCGTTAATTTAATTAGCAAATAATCATATTCGTTGGAATATCAGCTATAAAATATATAACAGATAAATTATAATTAAAACTGACTTATATTTTGGCAGTATCTGCTCCAAATCTTCCATTTAAAAATATAATAATCAATCTAAATATTCATAGTAAATAAATTGTAACTAAAATTGATGTATACCAATATTATAGTTTTTATTGTTTTCAATATCAAATGAGTTTTTATGTCGAATGTTTCTATACTCATATGAAAAGATATAATAAAAAAGTAAGTAAAAGTTCAAGCTATTTTGCCTTGGTATAATAAATATCTAAACTTGCTAAAGACATCTACAAGGTTTATTTGACCTATTATACACATAGCAATGAATATACAGAAATTATAGCAGCGGGTACTATCTGTTTTTTTAGTGACAAGTATTGTGAATAACTTAATTTTCTCTTCCAACTATACACAACATTTTGAATTGAATAGTAAATATAATTTCATTTTTTTATTATTAAAAAAAAATTTATTAATATTTTATTTAAAAAAAAAAATGAATTCAAAAGTATAATGATAATGTAATTATAAAGCGGTTAATGAATTTATAACTAGAATAATTCAAATAATAATGTTTGTTCTTGAAATATAAAAAAATATAATTAACAAAATATTAAATAAAATATTTTTATATATTATAATAATTATGCAAAATAATAATGGGTAAATTATGTATGATAACAATTTTCAGAATGACACTTGAATATAAAATTAAATTATTTTTATTGTTATAAATTAAATTATTTTTATTGTTATATTATAAAGAATTTTTAAATAATTTTTTTTTTTTTAATAAAATAATGCAGAATTTTATTTATTTTAAAGCCATGCATACTGTTGTGGGTATAATGCAAAAATTATGTTTTTATCACAAGCCTTTTGGAAGTTTGAAATAAAAAATTCTCGAACATTATTCGTCATACTATCAAGGATAATAATTCGTTCATTGGCGAGAGCAGTGTTAAGTCTAGTTGATTGAAGCAAAAAAACAAAAAAAAAAGCTTGTAAAAATTTATTATTCTTTTTTTATCAAAGTTTTGATAAAAGTTCTAGGCAATAAATTTTTAATAAATTTTTTTTTATCAAAATTAAAGATAAAGCAAGATTTTATTTTTCCATTTTTACAGTGCAATAAAAAATCAACAATAAATTATATAAATTTCAGTAAAATATTTGCATTAACCCTTTTTTTTCAGGTCATGTGAAAAATTAATATTTACAATTTAAGCCTTTTATTAAAATTTATTATCATTCATAATTAATTGAGCAAGGAAATGCTAAAAATTCATGAGAAAATTTTAATTTCCCTTTCTTTTCTCATTTTGTATCTCTCTGTGAGGTTTTTTGTTTTTTTTTTTTTTTGTGATTAAATAAGGGCTTTTGCATAAACTAAAGTACATTAAAATTTAAATATTTGATATACATTTTTTTTTTTTTTAATTTTCATGACTTTGTATTTTTTTTTATTTTTTTTTTAATAAATCTTTAATTACCATCAACCATGAATAAGCATATTCAGCTCATCACAAAAATAAGCATATAACATTTTATGTTTCTTCAAAAAAAAAAAATTTATTTTCGTTTTCAATAAAACTTATGAAAAATAATTGAATAACCCATATATGTACTGTACATAATATATTAGAAATAAGCAATTCATCTCTTTAATGTCAAAAAGTATTTAGAAAAATGAGCTGAACAATTATATACTGCAGAGAGGAAAAAAAAATTTTGAGAATTATTTTAAAATTATAAAGTTTTAATTTAAATTAATTATTTTTCATCTAATTCTTAAACATATCATTTAAAGTTTCAGTAATTTATAGAACATTAATGCAATAGAATAAAGATTAGTTTATATAAAGACTTTGCTTTTATTTGTAATATTGTACTTTATATGAATTTTTTGTTCCTCGGCTCGGAACCGTTCCACTTTAACGACATTTAAACTTTCGGTTCAAATAACATTAATATGAATTTGTAATTATTTCTCATTCATATATGCAGATATTATGTTGATTGCAACTGTGTACCTATTTTAATCCTTGGAATCAAGCATATAATTTAACCAAATCTAATAGATGAAATTTGATGCAAGTTTGAATTTTAAATAAATGCATTTATCGTTTTTTTTTTATGAATGATTCGCCAAACAATTCTTTGTTAAAGTTGAAAATATTTTTTGTATGTAAAGTAATGACCACTGCATATGTACATATGTAGTGATCACAATATTAATTGAATAAAAGGGGAACTTTTATGACCTTAAATT
This sequence comes from Hybos culiciformis, assembly GCA_964007475.1. Taxonomy (NCBI): domain Eukaryota; kingdom Metazoa; phylum Arthropoda; class Insecta; order Diptera; family Hybotidae; genus Hybos; species Hybos culiciformis. The sequence goes on from OZ023275.1 coordinate 43,663,491, forward strand.
AATTAATGTAATTGCATGATTTCATATATGGCTAATCTAAAGTTATGTTTTTCTTGCTTCTATTTCTATAAACAAATTGTAGTGAGATATATTTGTAAATAAATTAAACTTATGGGATGCAGTCTATCAATTTAAAACGACTGACGACGATAAGAAATCAAAAATCAGTATAAAATGAAGAAAAATATTTGGCAATAATTGCTATTTAATTCATACAGCAAAACTCTATATGCAAAGAGTTGTATAGAGTATGGGTCTACAAAAATGAATATTTAAATATAATATCAATGTGCCTCTTCTATTTGTGATTGTAATATTTATACATATATACTAGAAATATACATCATATATAATTTAATTTAGGGTCATTTTTTAACTTTGAAAATAATAATAAAATTATCGAGGTGGATATGAGAAATCAAAACTTGAGCAATGATCATGAAAATAATAATTTAGTAGAGGAAGGTGTATTTTGTTATTTTTTAGTGCAGTCATTTCCAATTATAATTATGTTAGTTTTTGATAAATAATAAGCAAATTAAATTAAATTATCAAGTTCATGTATGATGTTCAAGATATTTCCTTCAATTATTATGCACAAATATTTCGTTATTAAATAACATTTATGTCAAATTCACTGTAATTTATTCAAACTAATTATTTAATTTTTTTTTCTATTTTATTTTTCAGATTTAAGTAATTGTCAAAAAAATATACGGTTAGATATTTTGCCAGTTCAAGAGATACAAAGAAAGCCTGTAGGAAAATCATTAATGTTAACATGTCGTCCAATGGTGCCAGATGCAAGTTTAGTAACAGATTTGCAATGGCGTGATAATTACAATAATACAATATTACCTAAAATGTGAGTAAACATTAGATTTAAAAAAAAAACTAGTAGTAGCACTTTCCAAACGAACTTCTAAATTCAAGATGAAAAAACTTTATTAAACATCCTATTCTTTTTAATATTTATTAAGAGAGTTCTCGTTTTGTGCTTCAATTAATAAAGCACTAAACACTCAAATCCCAAGAGTAATTGATTACTTGTTTATTTTTTGTAAAGCCATTATCTTAAATAATCTTTTAACAGTTTGATCAGTCTTGCTGGTATTTTTCTGCCTTCTATCATACAAGAGTGTATATAATTAATATATGACACATATTGAAAAATTCACATTTAATATTTAACGCAATTTTAAGGCTGTTTTGATAAAAATTATAAATATGAAAGAAAGAATCAAATCGAACCCTGAATAAATTTCCAAACCAAGAACCAAATATTTTTGGTGAATAATTTAAAATATAATTACCCCAAACCTCATGAAAATATTATAATTTTTATTAACTTCAAAATTCTAAAGTGCTACTTTAGTTTTAAAATGTATTTTCTACACTAAAATTAAGCGAAAAACAATAATTTATTAGAAATCTATAAATATAAACTTAAATTATTGAGAATCTAATAAATTTCTCGACAATAATTAATTAAATTACATGTATATACATAGGGTAAAAGAATATAAACCACGATATGATTCGAAAGGTCAACGAGTAACAATAAATGATTCGTAAGTTATGTTTGAGAAACTCAATCCTATAAAAACTCATGAGTTGTGAAACTAAAAAATATAAAATAAAAATCCATATCCTTGATGTGCAATTTTTTTAATTTAATTTATTTAATTTTTTTTTTCTTAATTTGTTTTTATGATTTTATTGCCTTAACAAATTTTTGGCGCATTAAATTTATTATAATTTTTTAATTTCGTTTAATCAAAAATAAAATTCTAAATGTTTTTGCTCAAATTATATTATATCATTTTATTAAAAAGCATTAATTATTATTTCGAATACTTATTAAATTTTCCAACACCATATTATCAAATATTGTTTCTCCAGGATTTATGGAAAGCAGCCATAAAATGTTTACTTGTATTACTATACTTATTACCTATAGACATAGACTTATAAATTCATTTTAATCATATGGACGAGATTACGTATTTTTTTGCTATAAGTTCTGTCTGCTGAGCTTAACACTCTTTTAACTACTTCACGTCTATTAAAAGTTAATTAAAATTTGAGCAAATCAATTTTTATATTAATTTAATTTTTGTTTTGTTATTTTTTAATTTTAAAATTTAATCATGCACTTTGTTTTGATTTTAAAAATTCATTTTAGAGCCATATTTGAAATTTATTTAACATAATTTTTTTTTTAAAAAGTTTGCACACGGGAATGGTCTGACACTAATAATAATTCGTTTTTATCAAAAGATTTTTGGAAAAATTTTAATGCATAATTATATAAAAGTAAAAGTTGACAATTGAGAACTATACACTTAGCGGAAACAGTTTTGAATATTATTTGGATTGGATTTAACTTAGATAGATAATTAGGTATACATTATGTAATAGATAGAATTTTGCATGATTTAAGAAATTTGAAGCTTATTTTTTCAAGCAACTCAAACTTAAATTTATTAGTTCATCATTAGAAATACTTCAAAAAAAAAAATTATACATTCCAATAAAAAACTTTTGGCATTCACTTCTTGTTTTAATAGAAAATTATAATAATTTGCAATATCACTTGAATTGCACTATGGTTCAATTGGTGAGATGTGGATCTTAAATGCCTACAATTCATTTATTTCAAACAAAATTCAAATTTTGTTGTTTCCCTAATCAAATTAACATTCTTTTGAATTTATTATTCGAAAGGAAACATATTTTCGTAGTTTTAAGGCATTTCTATTTCGATGCAATTAAGTGCACTTCTATTTCCATCGAATGAAATGTAGAATAGATTTTCGGAAAAAAATATGTTAAAAATTATACAAATACAAATGGTTAAGATTAAAAATCATATTATAGCTCGATTATATGAAGTCTGACCTTCATTATGAAATTTTCTCAAACTATCATTTACATAAATAAATAAATAAAAAAGAACATTAATTTTCCTAACCCACTTTTCATCATTTTTTTCATAACAATGATTTTTTACTCATTTTCTGCAAAACTCATAATAATTATATCTATTAACAATATATTATATATACAGTGATTGCAACGCACAAAAAAAAACCATAAACAGTTGTAATTTAATAATAATTTTTTTTTGCAAATCACATAACTAATTTCCAAGCAAATATAAACTAATTACAAACAAAAAACTTCATATTTACGAAAAAAAAATCATTATGTTTGAATTGCTTTTTCTGGTTTTTAATAAAGAATTTCACTTTAATTTAACTTATCAACTTTAAAATAAATTTTTATGCAAAAAACAAAACCAATTTTTATAGTGGCGGACAGAAAACACCATCGATGTATACAGAATCATTACCAGCAGATAATTTAGCATTATTTATAACAAAGTTAACAGAAGAAATGGCTGGTCGTTATTATTGTTCAGCCTCATATGCCAATACTGAAATTTTAGAAACAAGTGTACAAATTGAAACATATGGTAAGCTTTGAACTTTTCTTTACACACTATTTATTAACATTTATTTCTAATTAACTTCTTCTTTCTTTTTGTAATTAGTTGCTATCACATGGACTGATGCTCCTGAAAACCAGTTTCCAATTCGAGGAACTGATTATACAGTTAAATGTCAAGTTAAAGCTAATCCGCCACCAACTGTTGATTGGTTAAGAAATGGTGATCCTGTAAGTATTTCTAGGAAATTATTTAAGTTTTTTTTTTATGATTTAAAAATAAAATCTTTTAAATTTAATTAGATAAAAACAAGTGAACGTTATGTGGTTGAAACTTATGGACTTTTAATACGTGATGTTCAAAAATCAGATGCTGGAACTTATACTTGCAGGGCATCTGTAATGCAAACTGGTGAATTAGTTGAACGAAATATTCGTGTTGAAGTATACGTTAAACCGGAAATAGTTGTCCTGCCGGCTGAGTTAGAAGCTGTGGATGGACAACCTTTTTCGGCTTATTGTAACGCAACAGGAACACCAATACCAGAGATTTCATGGATCAAAGATCAAACTCAACAAAATGTTGCAACAGCCGACCGCTTTAGTGTTGATCCTAAATCCGGTTTGGTGCAAGTTTCACGGATTGATCAGGAAGATCACGGTACCTATACATGTATAGCACGTAATGCAGCTGGTGTTGCTGATCAAAAAACTAAACTGACTGTCTTAATTAGTCCAAAAATTGACGAATTTTATAACTCATCCGGAATACTAACAAAAGAGACAGCTATAACGTGCCGAGCTAAGGGCCGGCCAGCACCAGAAATAACTTTCAGTCGATGGGGAAGCGAGGAGGAATTTGTAGAAGGAGCACAGCCATACGATGACAGAATTATTTTAGAACAACATTATGATCATGAACGAGGTGAATCATCCGGAACACTTCGAATTTCAAAATTGTTACGTACTGATGATGGTTTATATCATTGCATTGCACGAAACAAAGGAAATACTGCATTTAGAACGGGCCACATAACGGTAGAATATCCGCCCACTTTTGAGACCATAAAAGATCTTCCACCAGTTTTTAGTTGGGAAGAGCGAAAAGCGAATTTAAGCTGCCTGGCCATGGGCATTCCGAACGCAACTATTGAATGGCGCTGGAATGGCAGACTTATTAATGAACTATATGATAAAAATTTAGTGATTGTCGGTACCGGTCCAAAAAGTGATTTACTTGTAACCCCAGTTTCACGTAATTATTATTCCGTATACAAATGTATAGCTACAAATATTCACGGAAAAGCTGAATTAGATATGCAATTAAAAGAAGCCAGATTACCAGAACCAGTCCCTGATGCCCGGCCAAAAGTTGTCACAGCGACAACAATGACTTTCGAAATTATTGCACCTCCAACCGAAAGGGGATTGCCTGTGCTTGCGTATTGTGTGCAATATCGAGAAGAAATTCAACCAGATTGGTCGAAAGCGATAAATCGTACTTGGTCACCTGAAAGTCCTTATATTGTAGAATATTTGAGACCACAAACGACATATATATTCAGGTTTGCAGCTAAAAATCAAGTTGGATTAGGTCCTTGGCATCCAATTAGACCCCAATCAACACCGAGACGATCAGAGCCTGAACAGCCAAAAACTCTGCACCAATCTATTAACGAAGATGGTGACGAACCTATTGTAATTAGCTCATATTCTGATCATTTTGAGTTAAGATGGAATGTACCAGCTGATAATGGTGAACCGATCGATTTCTACCAAGTCAGATTTTGTCCAGTAAGTAAATTATTTTTTATTTTGATAAAGTAATTTTCTTTTAATTAGACAGATAGTTAGATTTTGTTTTCAAATCCAATTTACTTTTGCACTTTATTTTTGGTACATTATTTTCTTCTAATTGGGCAAATACATAAATTAGATTTTCATTTTCAAAATCAATTTTTTTTTAAAAACACAAATTAATTTTCTTATCTAGGGCATGAAAATCAATGGTGAATGGACGGAAATAGAAAAAGAATGTCGAACACATGATGTCATTGAGACAACAACTTTTGAAATGTCACATTTAGCTTCAAACACATATTATCGAATTGAGTTGAGAGCTCACAATGCTATTGGTTATTCAACTAATGCCGTTCTATACATGAAGACATCAAGAGGTGAGTCCAATGACAGAAATGTACAAAATTTTGTGTATACGTCTGGTTTTGCTTCGGCCGCTAATCAGATTTTTATACCCAATACTACTATTTTGATAACATCTGCTACTACTACAACAACAACAATTACATCAACATTTTTAATTTTAATATTTAGAAATTTCTGTCGCTATTTTTGAATTACATTCTCTTTTGAGTTTTAAGTTTTGAAAAGAAAAAAATAAGAAATGCATTTATAACGAACCGTAAGAAAAATCTTAGCCATCATCTGTTAACGCTTTTCTTTCTAGCAAAAATTTTATGTTCAGATGGCGGAAAAATGTTTCTATTCACGCTAAATTAAATTTTGAAATTAAGTATGTTCTTATTTCTCAAAAACTAACAAATTACAAAATCGTTATTCAAATAAAGTTGAGGTCGTTTCTCAAATTTGGCATTTCAAATTTGTAAACTTTTCCACTTTTTTTTTAGCATAAAATATATAAATTTTCTATGCAATCTTAATTTTTTTTATAATGAAGTTTACATTAAAAACATAAAAATTAAAAAACCATGATGGTTAAGATACTTACGCTTTAACTACATGTAATTTACAGAACTAAATATTTAAATTTTTTTTTTTGTATTTTTTTGTTTTTTTATCATTTTATTTTTTTATGTCAATGTCAACTTAATGTCATCCTTTAATGTGTAGTCTATATTTTAAACGTATAAAAATAAAAAAAAATCAAATACATAATTACTAAAAATATCAAATTAAATTTGTTCATTTAAAAAAAAAGAAAATTTTACCAAATTTATTTTGTGAATGTTATTGTAATAGTTATTTCTTGTCATTTCTATTTATATGTCGATGTGATTTATTTTTTTTATCTTTTTTTGTGTAAAATTACAATAATCTTAACTATATACAACTATATTAACTGTGTTGTTTTATACTTTTGCTTTTTCATTCATTTTCTTTTTATCACAATTAAAATTTAAAAAAATGAAAATTAAAAAAAAAAAAATTTTAAATTTTAAGAAGCCAAATAAAAATATATACATTTTTTTATCAAAAGTCGTAATGAATTTTATATGCCTAGAACTATAATTTTGTGCCTTAGATTTGCCACCATCACTGCGATGTGTATATTCTCAAAATTTTCCCTATCTCAGTATTATTATTAAGTATATGCCAATAAATTTGAATATTTAAAACAAACTTATAATCCTAATTCCAAAATACCATGATTAATAGTGTCTAATTTCGAGACTACACTACAAAAAAAAAATTACAACCTTACTTCGAGAAACTTTTAAATTGTTGAACGATTTAATATATTTTATGAGATTATCATAATAAGTCAATTTGAAATCCTTATAATCAATTTGATTTAACTAAACGTTAAAATCCGCATTTTATTTAGAATTATTAAGACTATGAAAATAATTAATATTTCATAGAGAAATGCAATATAATATAAACTGATAAATAAGTCATTCAAGTTTCCATTCACAATCTTGGCATAACACTATTAATTTGAAGGATATAATTATGTAAGTTTTCTTCTATTAATTCAATCATCTTTTACCAAATGTTTTAAAACCTTAAAAAAAAAACAAATAATATATTTAAGGCCGAGCATTACAAAGATATAAATTTATTATATAAAGTTGTATAAAAAATTAATATAAAAAATAATAATAATTAAAAAAAAATATGATTAAATTAATAATTTTTTTTTTTTATTCAAATCAATTTTATATATACAAAAAAATGATATAAAAAAATTGTCAATTAAAAAACTATATAAAATTCAATTAAATAAAATTTTGCGAATTTCAAGAAAAATTAAATAAAGTTTTTCAATCATTATCATTTTAGTAATTTCTTTCTTCTTTTTTTTTTTTATTAAATGCATTATAATTTATTTTAAGTTTAAAAAATAAATATTAAAAAAAAAAATTCATATATATACATAGCTTATCAAATTTCAATTTCTAATAAAAAAAAATAAACAAATTTTTGTGTGTGTATGTAATGCAAAGTAAAATAGTAATAGTATAGAATATATAATTATTAGGGTTAGCTTTAACAAAAATGAAATTTTTATCATCAAGATTGTAGTACTTACATTTAAACATCAAATTTTTTATCAATGTTATGAGAAGCATTCTACAGACAGTATTTTTGGTAAAAAATATCAAAAATTAGTTTTAGCATGTCTAAATGCCCTAAATATATGTCTCAACGAGATTGGCCTGAGAAAAGTGAATTCAACAACCATAATAATATCTAGTTGTTGGATACAGCCAAAATATTCCCTCGATTGAACGAACTGACTTTTAAGCTTCCAGTCTTTTAGGTTTCCAGTCGCTTACTTAATTCCACAGGGTGTTCAGACGGAACGGATTTCAAAGGTTTTCCTCATTTTATTCAAATAAATATTTTATTCACATAACCAAAACCATTTTAAATGTTAAATGTCATTTTATTCAAACAAACTAAAACCATTTTTTATGTACATACTAACCCCCAAATATTGTTTAATAAATTATTTAAAAAATATTTTTGTCTCTTTCCATGACAATCGAAACATAATGCAGAAATTAAGAAAATCGAATCAACAATATCTTCGGATTCAATAAAAACTATTAAAATTTATTATTAATTATTAAAAATATTACTACAATCTTGAATATTTTGAATTAATCAAAAAGCTTATTAAAAACAAATTAAAAACCATATTTTGAGTGTATTTTCAATTTTTGATTGAATTCATAATTTTTTGTTCTTTTTTTTTCAAACAAGCAGTCGTCACGAATCTTATTTATTATTGAAAACTTCCCAATGAGTTCGAGAAACTAATTTCGTATTTTTTTATCAATGAAGCACTACATATTTAGCTTAGACTGATCTATTTTCCCTTCAGAGATACACTATATTTATGTTTATACTCCGCTGTTCTGTACTGCTAATATAATAACTCAGTACCTATGTGTATATCTAGTAATACATATTTACATTGTGTATTCAACAGAATAAATAATTATGAACTTTTTATCTTTTTATAACTTTATAAAGAAATTAATTTTAAATTAAATTATTTCTTATCCAATTTAATTATTATGAAAACTTCCATATAATTAAATAAAATTTTTTTTTTCTTCTACTTTTTCAAGAATATAGAATTTCGTTCTTGGTTTTATATAAAAAATTTAAAAATTTTCTGTATAAAAAGATATTCAAATTAAATTTGCAGCACAATTTCTTTTCACTATGAGCATGAATTTTTAAGATTTTTTTTTTTCATAAATATTTAAAAACAAAATTTTAATCTTTGTTTAAAAGTTTTTACTCATATACTTTTGCATTGTTTATTATTTTTTTTTTTTTTAAATAAATTTATTGTTTATTATAATTATTAACAAATAAATATATATTTATTTAATACAAGAGCAATTTATTTTGAAAATTTATTAACCAAAAGACACCAAAATTATTTTATTTGCTGTTAAAAATATGATGTAGTTATTATTGTCAGTCAGGATAGTAAAAAAAGGGAAACAACATAAATATCCGAAAATTTAATAATTTTTATGACGTTTTCATAACACTATTTTTTGTTTAAGTTCAATTGTGTAAATTGCGTAAATTGAATTCTTCAAATAGACGATGAAGGTTATCGCATATAAAATTTCTCAAAAAATATTTTTTTTTAAATTTTAAGCGTTTTTCATATGTTTTTCTTTTTTACATTAACTTCAAAATTAAACCCCTATAATAATAATAGCATAAGTACATTATTGAAAATAAATTCAAAATATGCTCAAAAACTATTCCAGTGAATTCATTGTTAAGTAGATCATAAAAATAAATAGTAATTATAATTATATAGATAAATAAAATAGCTTTAAAAGTAGGTAAATTATATATATACATAAATTTATAATTTTTTTTTTTCTCGAATAAATAAGACTTTTTACTTTTACTTAGATTGTATGTTAAATAATGTTTATGTTTATATCACTATTTTATAAATGTTGTTTAATTTAAAAATATAAGATTTTATTTAAATTCTATCTTTAATTTTTTTTTTTTATGTTTTTTTCAAAATTATTTTTACTTTTGAATCTATATGTAACTAATTTTCTTATATATTGTCATAATTTGGGTTGATTTTTTTTTTTTTTTTCATTAAATATACTTTCTTTTTTTTTGTGTTTTAATTAAAATTTTTTTATATATTAAAACTTAATTAAATTTTAAAGTAATATATGATAAATTTTTTAAATAAAATAATTTTGTGTGTTTTTATTCAATTTAGAGCGAAGAAAATTTAACAAGGTTTTCATTTTTAGTGTATACGGAAATAAAAAAAAATATGTTCATCCTATATATAGTATTTAGTATACCAATGTGAAAATCTTGTTAAAAATAATTATAACTTTGCTTATAGAAATAAAAAATCATTCACATTCATTTTATAATACAAGTGCAATATATAGTGTTTGATATCACAGAAAAAAAATTAGATAGAAATAATAACTTTTTCGTATTAGAGATAATTTTTCCAATGACCTCGTCGCCGGTTAACAACCAATAGAAAAAATTTCTTCAACTCCAGTAGGATTTAAATATGAAAGCAGTTGAGTCTTTTTGGAAAATGTTATAGATTTATTAATTTTTTTTTAATGTAACATTGACTTTTTATAATACCAACAAGAAGTTCTAAAAGGAATTTACGAACTCAATATTAGTTCTTATATTCCTCTTTAATTTTTGAAATTATTAAAAATTGTCGTAAATAAGATTTGTAAGTGAATTTAAGTTCATATTCTTTTTATGCATGGATTTCTAGTTCTTTTTTTCATTAAATTTCTGTGTATCGATAGACTAGATTCCAGATAGTACGAAACTAGAAATTAAAATTAACAAAGGTTTCAAAGCTTCAAAAATTTTAGTAAAATTCCCAATAACCTTCGCAAAAAAAACTATATATGTTTCATGAAGACAATTATTCCATTTTACATGTTTTGCTCAACATTTATACTGCCCTTATTTTCAACGTTCCAAAAATTTACCAGATATACTTAATTGAAAGGCAATTGATTGTTAATGATTTTTTTACTTTACATTTTGTTACTGTGATGGAGGAAAAAATAGTATTAAAATATGAATCCGTAAAAATATTTCCGAGTTTGAAAATAATTTAAAATATATAGATTTAATAATAAGAACAAGTATAAATAAATAACACTATGAATTTATTTCGTTGGCCTAAATTGGAGTAATACAATCTTACGTCTAAATAAATTTTTTTTTGGCAGTCAAAATTATTACTATGTTGTAGATCAATTTCAACAAAGTATGTAAAGCATAAAACATTAACTAATGAAACAAATTTAAGTATTATCTCACATATTGCTTGCCTTGAATATTTCAAAGAAATATCAAAATGCAAAAGGAATCAATCATTCCAGTAGACTGCGGTAAATATTTCTTTCCAACAAGTAACTTATATTTCAAATTTTCGTAATCTATCGTTTATAAGAAGTTAATAATGATTAAAAAAAAACTTCAACTTAAAGAATATTGATAAAATTAGTTGAAAAAATACTAATTTAATTTTCATAATCAGCAGCCTTATAGTTCATATATTAGAAAATTTTCTGAAGTAAAATTTGAAAAAAAAAGCATTGAAAATTTATTCACACATTATATTATAACAATATTGCTAACAAATCCGAATTATTGAGTTATTATACAATTAATATTGACACTGATGTAAGTAAGTTTATTGCAAGAGAAATATTTTTAAATCATAATGTATAATATTAACTTATATCTTTATTAATCACACTAATATACATAGTTGAAATTAACTGACTTAATAAATTAATGTCTTCACGCAAATGTTTATGTGATTAATAAAAATATCATACAGTGAAAATGTAAAAAAAAAACAAAATAAATTCGAAAATTCATATAGTTAATATGAAAATTATTATTATATCAAAAATTCACAACATTTATGCGAAGACATACAATTCTTTAATTTAAATAATAAAATCATAAATTTTTTTTTAATATATAAAATATTTAACATGAAAACTGAATTTGTTCTATACTTATATCATTATTTAGAATAATTAATTATATACATTATACATATATACATTACATTATTAATATTCCATTAATTGAATTTTAAAATAGAATGATTAATTTATTTTTCGGTCATTACATTAATTATCGAATGTTTCAAATTTAATTTACCATAATCTCATATAATTAAGATTCACTATTTTATGATATTTAAATAATATAAATGTTTTAATTGTTAATATATTATTATTTTATTATATATTTATATACATATAAGCATTTTAATAATTCATATATAATTTATTTAAATATACACATAAAAACTTTTCTATCTGGTTTATATATGGAATGAGCATAGTATTTTTTTTATCATAATACATAATATTTACTTTGAAAATGTCGATTTTTGTTCAAACGATAGTAAGATCTAACAATTTAGATTCGGTTATAAAGTAAAGATTCAATTCACACTTGCAAAAATTGAACTTGTTAGATTCTTGTATATATATTCTTGCATATATTTTAACAGTATTTGAGTATACGACTATTATCAAATTTACATTAAATGAAAAGATAAATTTCATGAAAGTGAAAAGGTTTAATACATACTTACAAAGATATTAAAGAACAACATTTTAAAAGTAAAATTTCAGAGTGAAATATTTTAAAAGATTAATATTATATAATAAATGAAATAAAATACTATGTTCATATGGCTCTTTCAAATTAACATAATATTCATAATTACTTAAATTTCATCAAAATTAATGAATCTGCAAATTATCCGAAGCAAATCCCATAATAAACATATTCAATGGGTAATGATATAATACGATTATTATTGGAATTTTATTATTAAATGAAATATTAATGGAAAATATTAATGTTAAATTATTAATGAGATCTCAATTAACATACAGTATTATGTGCATTTAAGACCATTAAGAGTTCTGTCACCGGAAAAATAATTTTAGGTTTGGTTTGATTTGGTGGACTGAAGTGACGAAAACTGACGAAATTTAGATTTTTTGGCTGAACTTAGGTGTAAAAAAAATTGTGAAGTGAAAGAAAGAGATAATAAAAAAATTAAACGCAAAAATAAAGCTAAAACATCAGGCTGAAAATCTGTTTGTTTAAATTTCCAAAGAACTTTTAAATTCCTCAAAAATAACTTCATAATGAAGTATGAACCATATAGATTCATTCAACAAAATTTAACTTATTTTTCACTAACAGACTATGATTTGATATGACGAGCCAACTAAATTTCTTATATTTTTTCTACAGGATACAAAAATTAAATTATTATATTTATTTCAAACATTTAATACCATAGAAATGTATTTTTAATACAGAATTAAGTTGTTTGATACTTCATTTTCATTTAATCCTCGTTTCTATAAATAAAATTCTGATTTCACTATAATCAATTTATATCTTTACCCTATAATGTGTTTTATAATAAAACAATATTAAAAAAAAAATCTTCAACTATAAATGTAATGTACTTAATATAAAATTGAAAAAAAAAAAAAAAAAAATTTACAAAAAAATATTATGGAATGCAGATAATCCCTACACTGGTAATGGAATGACATTATCACAAAGTAATTGGTTAATATGGAGTTTAATATCAGTCATAATTGCAACAACACTAATTACAAATTCATCACAATCATTAAATTTTGGATATTCATCATTAGAAACTATAACTACAGAACCAAAGGAGTTAACCTCAACTACAACTAGAACACCGAATATTAAAAATTTAGTAAATTATACAAATTTTAAAACACAAACTGGTGCTAATAGTAATATTTTTAAGAAAACATTTTCTAGACAAATTTATTTAGATAATCGTGATTATAAAAATTTTATTGAATTTAAATGCTAGATATTAAAATAAATTTTTTTTGTACTTATGGCAATACTAAATAGATAAATATTATGAAGAAATTGAAATATCGGGGGTTAAAAGTTACGTTAATTTTTTAATTTGTTATTATTATTAGAAAATATTTTTAAAATGAAATAGAGTTCTTTCTACATGATAAAAGTAAAAAGAGTTGGTTGGGAAAACAGAAATGGCATTTATACGAACTCAGTGTTAATATTAAAAAATAATTCACTTTAATGTTGTTTTCCACATACAATTTACTTATCTAATAAATGCTTTATTTTGATATTTTATCTATACAAACTTCCAAATCACAGATTTATCGACAATTAAATAAATCTCAATCGATGTACTTGATTTTCAAATGATTATAATTTTATTTTCTTAAAGAGTCTTACATAATTTGTTAAAGAATGTTAATCATTATGAATATAACGAAGGAAAATGAGAATTTATTTGTTACCTGATTTCAGGTCTGTTAAGATCACGAAAATGTTACTGAAATATTTTCAATTTTTTCATTCAAAACTCATACGCAATACCATTGTAAAAATCTCACAAAAAAAATTAAAATAAATTGGGAAAAAAATGTACTTTAAAATAAACAAAAATTTAAAATTAATATAGTCTGTAATAAATCTGTAAATACGTTATTAAGTATAATGTAATTCTTTTTTCAAACAAAAAGTAACTCATAATCTTCTTTAATTTAACATTATACAGTTTCTGGTCCCAGTAATTGGATTTTTATTATTTTTTTGCTTGATGAAGTAAAAAAAATATTATAAGTCTATAATATATTTGCTGAATTTACTTTAGATTGCATATTATATTAGGAATTAAAATGATTTTATTTAGGTACCATATTTTTGAAAACTCAAGTAAACAATAATTTATCGTATATAAAATTTAAAATAACAATTTCATTCACTGTCAGGACCAAAAAAATAATTTAAATTACTTAATTTAATAAAATTAATAAGATCAAAATAATTTATTGGTAAATTTTAAAACCTATAGGAATTTTTATGATTTATTTTACCTTGCTCCCTTACTGGTGACACTATTTGCTTTCAGAGTTTTCAAATTAACAGAAATATGTTAATCAAAACATTAAAAAATTTAAATTTATTTTTTCCAAAAGTTTGTAGGCTTATATTTAAAAAACAAAATTAGTTTCCATGAAAGCCAAATATCAGAAGCCTTATTTATAAATCAATAATAATTAATATGATAAGTAACTCTAACAATTCATTTGTTTGTGGTCCATACGTTTATTCTGAATATCAAGAAGTTTGACAGGACTTGACTTAAATCAAACGTCGTTTTAACCCTTATTGCTATTATTTGTTTTTGGTTTTTTTGTTAGATAAAAAAAAATTACAATTAAATTATCAAACATAAAAAGTATTTCTTTATTTTCGAAAATTATAAAAATATGTTTAATTTATGTGACAATAACATTCAAAAGTATGTTAGCAAAACCTCCACTTCATTTTATTAAAGGTTTATTGAAAAAAAAAATTAAAATATAAATAAATGTATATCCATCGTGTCTTCCAAAAATTTATATCTATTTTTATTGTTAAAAAATATTTTTTTTGAGCTTGATGTATTGAAGTAATTATTTTATTCTGATTCCATCATAAGTATATGGATGACTAATTTTGTTCTCGTTTTTCGTCCCTACCTGTTAGGTATCTTATATAAAAATGCATTTATTTCAATTTCCAGACACTGTACTCAAGCATGTCTTCTATAAATATTCAAAGTTATTCTTATATCTTGTAGTTTTAATGACAAAAAACATTTTTGATGTTCTTAGATTCACTAAGTCGGATTTTTTTTTGACAATTTTTATTCCAAAGATTATTAGACAGAAGTTTTATTTTATTTTTTTCCACAGTAAATATCCCTTTTTATATATATGAAAAATATATATATATATACACTTAGTGAATATTATTTAAAAACAATTTTTTTTTATTAGGAAAATTGTAAAATTAAAACATAACGAATTTTGTAAATAATTTAATCAAAATAATGGAAAAATTATTTAAAAAAACTCACATAGAATATAAATTTAACGAAAGCATTTGATAAAAAATTCTAATAAAAAATTTAGGAAAATTCTAAAATTAAGAATAAATTAAATAATAAGAATTTTACTTATACACAAAAAGAAGAAAAATAAAATAAAATTTCAATTAAATAAAAAAAATTAGATACATTGGAAATTATATTTCTAAATTTTCCTGTCAAAAATATAATTAAGTCTGTTTTAAGTAAATATCTAAGATGTTACTTGTATTCAAAATTTAAAATAACATACTTATGTATATGGTAAATATAAATAATAATGTAAAAACAATAAATGAAATTATTAAAAAAAGAAAAAAATATAACTTAAAAGTTTTCCTTTGTATACTATATAGAGGCACTAACGAAGCTAAAAATATAAATATTTCGTTTGCCAGTTACAATCGAGTAAAAAGTAAATAGCATAAAATATAGATTTGGTGTAGGGTTCAACAACAACACTAAGTTTTTATGAGCTATAAGTATCAACATTTTTTCAAAATTATAACTTAAAGTATCAGTAAAACAAAATTTTTTCCACATTAATAAAATAGATTATTTTTCATTTCAACTGATAAAGTTCTATTTAAATATTTCTTAATCAAGGTAATTAAAACAAGTTTTAGGTAAATAAAAAATATATTAATCTAATGCTTTTCTCATGTCTAGATATAGATTTGGGGAAAAACCAATTCCAAACCACATATATCTATACTATAAAAAAACTCCAAGCTTTATTTTTCTAGATTACTTATTTTTTCTACAGAAATCTAATTTCTCATATTACAATAATTATAATTTATCTCCACGAACTGACTTGCCTCTTATTTGCACCTACTATCAACAATCAACAAAATTTTTTTCAGAAAATTCAATTAAAATTTAAAATATTTTTGAGGCTCATTCTGCATGTCTTATTTACATAAAACACAAATACCTCGATTTTAACTTAAAAATCCTTCCAAAATTTCTATATTGCTCTCCTGAAAAATAAAAATTTAAAACACCTACCTAATTTAATCCTAGATTAATAAGAATGTTTCAACAAATCGAAATTAAAAAGTCGAAAAATTAAATCAGTTTGAATCATCGTTATTAACAACATCGTTATTGACATATTTTTTTAGATTTTATACAGAATGGTTTTATGTTTTGTCTAAAAAATATTATAAATTGATTTTGAAAGAAAATGTGACTAAACTAAAAAACAATTTTCAACAGAATGATAAAAAAAAAAAAAAAAAAATTAAAAAGCCGGAAGGTAATTAAAAAAATTAATTTTTTTTATATAAAACATTAGTATATTAAAAAATTCAATTCGAATTAATATTCCCAATTTAATGGGCTTTGGGAAAGCACTAACTTGCATTTTTTTTTTTTGTAATAATCATTATTTTATTTTTTTTATTTTTAATTTAAGCTTTCTATTTTTAAAATTTTATCAAAATTTATAATTGTAAATATGTTATCTGCAATGCTTGAGCCCAGCAATAAATTAATATCTACTATAGTTGTAATAAAATAGGCACAAAAGAAATTCCTATTACATACCTATGATTGGTTAAAAATAAATGATAAAATAGTCTTGTTGTTGTAAACTTAAATGAATTTGCTGGTCTTAAGTTCATACCTATCCTTTGTAAATTAATTTTAAATTGTAATTACTTAATCCGAGGATTATAACAATTCTTTTTTATTTATGTTTATTCGACAGATAATTTGCATTATAAAAAATCTAATTAATTTGTATTTGAAAATTCTATATAACTATTATAACTTATTTCCTGGTTGAAAATCCTATACAACTAAATCCTATATATATAGTAAATTTTAGGGCATACTAAAATACAAATTTTAAAATATATATTTTCAGTTCAATAATAGCTTGGGATGAGATTATTTAATTTTAAATATATATATATATATATTTTCATCTTCTAGAGACAATACTATATATAAATGATATGATATAGCAAAATTTAATTCGATATTTATATAAGTGCAAATTCTGATTAAACTGACAAAAATTTCAATAATTTTTTTTCTACATTTATTCGTTTATTTATTAAAAATATTTATTATTGAAATATACATCAGAGGGGGGTTAGTACCTTCATATAAATATTAAATGAAATTATTTTGTAAATTTTATTATACACATATATGAATTGTTTTACACAAAAAATTGAATTATTTTACGTTTCATATTTAATTAAATTTTTTTTATTTTTATTCACCAAATCAATGTAAATATTAAATTATCAGTTTTTTTTTTTTGGGGAAAATTAAATTTATTGGTTTGTTTGGAAGTTTATTTTTAATTTTTATTTATTTTTTTTTTATTTTGATTTTATGACTAAAATAAATAATGGATAAAGATTATGTAAACAAAAAAAAAACAATTATAAAAAATATATATTATTTAATAGGTTTTGAACTGCCACTACACTATTATTAAACAGTGTAGTATTTGATTGAAAATTATTTGAAATTTAATATTTAATTAATTTTTGTTCATTCATTTGAAAATTTGATATATTGTAAACAAAATTTATTTTTGTCATAAAAAAAATTATTATAAAAACTAAACGTATATATTATTGTTCGTAAATTTAATTTAATTAAAAACAAAAATTTACAAAATAATTTTACTTACTTTTATTTTATTCTTTTCTTAAATTAATGTATTAATAATTTATTTTTTTTATTTGCATGCAATTTATTTTAAAGGTTTTAATTGACTTGTTTTTTGATTGTTTTTTTTTTAATATTTATTTTATAATTATTTTGTACATATATAAAATTGGCTGCTACTTACATATATTATTATTTTTTTAAATTAAAAAATTACATATCTTTTTACTTATGTATTACATATATATACACACACAGATTCTGTAATATAAAACATAATTTAAAATAAAAAAAAATTAAATTATAATAATAATCGTCATTTTTTTTATATGTAAAGTAAATAAAATTATTGTGTATATTGGAAAAAGGGCTTATATTGATTAATTAAAATAAAATAAAAAAAAAAATGAAAAAAATGTTGTAAATACAAAAAATGAACACAATATGGAAATACAATATTAAGAGGCTTTAAAAAGTAAAAATAATTTTTTTTTCTTTTAGTTTGAATGCATTATTTTTATGAAAAATAAAGAGAATATTTTTTCTTTTTTTATAAAATTGTAAATCAGTTTAAAAAACATAAGTAATTAATTTTTAGTGCTTTTGCAATTTAAGCTATTTTGTATAATATATAAATATTTTCTTTTCTAATTTCACAGAAAATAGTTCGCAAATGTAATTAAAAATAATCCCAAATAAAATTTTATGTTATTTTAAGAATTACCTATACCTGTACTCTTAAATTGACTGTCATTATTGATACAAAGGAACTGTATTGATTAAAGAATACGTCTTTATATAAATTTTATAAATATATATCCATTATAAATTGCCACAAAAATATGTATTATATACAATTGTTGCTCACTATAAATTAGTTAGAAAGAAAAATGTTTCCTCCACTTGGCGTTCAATGTTAATTGTAACATGATATTTTTCATCGCATGCAAGTTTTAAATATATTTTGAAATAATAATATGTTTAACAAAAATATCACAATAATTCCTCAAAATTGCAATCCATTGCGAACTATTCTCTGGTGAAATTAGTAAAAATCTTAAATTAAAAAAAAAAAATACTAATTTAATTTTTATGCTTGAATGAAAAAAATTACTTTACTAATACTTTTTATCTTTTATTTCCAATTTAAAAAAAAAAAAATGTATAGGAATTGATGTTATACCAGCACCTGAAAAACAAGTATTAAATTCGGCAACAATTGTTGGCATTGCTATTGGTGGTGTCCTAATATTATTACTTGTTATTGATTTTGTTTGCTGTATCTTTTTAAGGATGGGAGTTCTAGCATCAATGTGTCGAAAAGCCAAACGTTCACCATCAGAAATAGATGATGAAGCAAAATTAGGAAGGTAAATAAATTCAAATTAAACTATACTATATTATTATATGTAGTTTAAAACTTTTTATAACCTTTTTTTTCTGTAGTATATATAGTTCTGTATAATAATTGATTTAGACTGGAAGTATGGCCATTTTTCTTCTTATTTTAAACATACAGATTTGAATTTTTCGTTCCAAAAATAATTCCAAAAATAATTCCTAAAAATATTTACTTGAATCCGGGAAAATAAAAATTTTAACAACTACTTAACAGTAGTTGGTTAAAGTCTGCAGTTTTTAGTGTATCTAAATATACATTTTTTTTTTAGAAGGCCAATTTCTGTGAAATTATTTTATACAAATAATATAATATTGCACTAAAAATTAAAAATAATAATTTATTTTAAATTTTTATTTATTATAATTTTTATTTTTTTTTTTATTTTTCATGCGCACAAAAAAATCTGATTATTTCAAAATTAAAAAATTAAAAAAATTGGTATTTATAGAAAATATTTTCGTTACACCTGGGTGTTTGGAAGTAAACCACAAATAAATTTTGTTTAATTTTATTAACAAAACGTTTGGCTTTAAAAAATAACATTTTAGTGCAATATTAATTAATTATACTAAAATTAACACATTAAAATTAAAATTTTGTTTAAACAATATTTTTTTTTTTAATTTTTAAAATTTATTAATTTGGTTTTAAATTAAAACAAGGAAACAAAAATATACACAAAATCTTGCTTTTTGGTTAAAAAATTTTTGGAGAACTGATTTCAAAATAAACTATGGTATAGGTACCTAAATAGTAACAAATTTTTGTAATTCTTGAAGTGGGCAATTTCTTTATTGAACTATGCATATGAAAATTTTATTAACAGATCAAATTATGAGTTGAAAGATCAATATATACAATTTAAGATTTTAAGATCGGTTATTACATCGGGTAGTGGCGTTTATTTTAATTTTTGTGGCATATTAGACTCTCTGTATATATTTAATTTTGCATCATGTTTGCCAATTGATATTATGATCCCAAATTTAATGTGTCATTTTTATTTTGTGTTATATATCTTTATAATTCAATTGATTGAAAATAATCCTCGTGATGAGTTCAAAGCTTGACTTGTATATAGATCGTTTAAAGTTTTCATGTTTTAATTAAAAAAAAAATTAATAGTTATATTCTAAAAACTCACTGTATATTTTACTAACTAAATCATTATCATTTTTCATTCAATTTCTTCGAAACTAATTTATTTTACTTATTTATTTTTATTTTTTTTAATTATTGTTGATGTTTGTTTCGGTTTTGGGTTATTTATGTTATGATGGTAAAATATATATATTTATATAATTTGTCTTAATTTATGTACAACTAAAATATACTTATTATGTACACATACTTGTAAAAAACATTACAAAAAAAAAACAAACAAAAACAAAACTTAAACTACAAATGCAGTCTTTATGGCTGGCGTTTCCCGCTACCTTATTGCAGTGGTCAAATGGTTAAGGAGCCACCACCATCACCACTACCATTACCACCTCCAGTAAAATTGGGTGGATCACCAATGGCATCACCATTGTAAGAATATCTTTTAATTCACTAACATACTATCATTTTTCATCAATTCTTATTGTAAAAATTTTAGTTTTTTTAAGAATAGTAGATTATAGATAATAAAATAACTATGTAAAACGATAGGTATCTATCTATGCCTATATATTCTTTCTTATGTATACTATTCGTTATTATAGTGCGATATAGTAATAAATTTATATTATATAAATAAAATATATATAATTAATTCATTTAAAAGATTGACTGTTTTGTACAGTTTCTTGAGAAAAAGTGATCCGATCAATCCAGGTGTTGAAACATAAAAATCCGTACACGTACATCAAAAATGTGGATTTGATATCTCGTATTATATTCTACATTATTTTCTATAATCTACTATTCTTACAAAAAATTCATAAAATTAATTCAAAATTTTTATAATTGTTTTCTTATGTTGGCATTTATATACATAATTTATTTTTCGGCTGCTTTTTTATTAAACTAATAATTTATATGTTTTTTTGTGTTCAACTTTAATAAAATATTCCCAATATTAAAAGTTTTTAGATAATTTTTAAATTTAAAATTTTTTTTTTGGATAAACTTTTAGAGAGGAAAAGGAACCATTAAACACTCCACCTGGCAGTATAAAAAAAAATAATTCATCAGTTGAATTTGATGGACGTTTTGTGCATTCAAGAAGTGGTGATATTATTGGTAAAAATTCAGCAGTATGAGCTAAAAATCGCTATTGGCTTGTTATAAAACGAACAGAACTATAAAATAAAGAATCGTGAAAATTAATTTTAATCAAAAAAAAATACAATACATTTAGTTTTAAGAATTTTGTTTTAATTGAATTATATTTTGCTCTCTTAAGAACAAAGTGTATAGAAATAAAATAGCCCATGCATTTTGTACATTTAATTTTTTTTTTATTGTAATAAATTTTCTTAATCATTATTTCGTCAAATAAAAATCAAGATTTCCAATATTTTAAGATTCAGCGAATACAACATCCACATTATAATTCTAATTGCAATTTTTAATATAATAATATTCATTCCAGCGATTATGTTTCACCTCTTTCTTTTATGTATGTGTCGAATCTTGCAACGTTTGATTTGATTGAAGAAAATATATTTCTTACTCTTGGAGATTTTATAAAATATCTATGTTATGATGTTTAATGTAATTTATTTTTTATTTCAAAAGTTTAGAGAGTAGAAAAGCTTCAGATGAAGATTATGACGATCTAATGTTAAGAAAATGAAATATTTAATATAATTTTCTAATAATATTATTATTTCTAATAAGTTATACTTTTAAAGCTAATTTGACGAAAATTACATTCACAATATTTGTTAAATTTAAATTTATATAATTATTATTTTAATTATAGTTTTTTTTTCCTATTGCTTATTCTTAAATTAAAAATTGTATTAAAGTAAAGCCAAAGCGTAATTGTAAGTTATTCAATTATAATATTTTATTGAATTAATATTATTATGATCATTATTCGATTAAGTACATATAGCATTCATGATAGCATAATTATGTAAATTTTTCTATTTCAATTAATTCGACAAAAAAATTGTACTTATAGAGTATCTGTAACAGGGAACCTATAATTCTATTTAGGCTTTCAAACGTATAGTTGCCCCTACCCATTCATCTAAAATTCAAATTAATTTGAATTGAATATTAATTTTTTACCTAATAATATCAGGCTGTCATCAGGAACATCACATATAGTTTTTAGTTTGAAATATTTATTCTAGGTATATTATATCAAGGCCGATCGATATATAGTATTATACGATACAAATCCTCATACAAATAATCCTCACCTAATACTGATATCATTTGATCATTTTTAATAAGCAATCATATACCATATACTTACAACACTAAGAAAAGGAAATTCTTAAAATAACTTTTAAAATATTTTATCAACAACCTATACTACAATCAGTATCACAATATAAGTTAAAATCCTTTTTAATTTGAATGCAGAACGTAAATATTAAAGTTTAATTTTTATTAAATAGAAACTTATTAAATTTTCTTCAACTCATTTTATTTAAGTATGCTAGATTCATGCATTTCCTATTAATTACGTTCAAAAAGCTAAAACTTACACAAACATATATTTAAATACACAAACATATATTTAAAAATTTTCATCACAGAAGAAGTACAACATAATTATATATATATATATCTATACATATATTCATATATACATTTAAACATATTATTATACTCAAATCTGAGTAAAATATTTTAAATAATTCTATTTATACTTATATTCGTGGCTTAACATTAATTAATTAAATATAATAAATTGATTTATAATTATTATATAAAAATTAAAATAAAATAAAATAAAAATATTATATTTTATAAATAATTTTTATTGGATAAAATTAATAATTATAAGACAATTTTTAGAAAAATAAGAAAAAATAATAATGTAATGAAAATATATCGAAATAAAATTGGTTAAATTAGAGCTAAATTAATTTTTTTTCTTTTTATATACGAAACTGTCAGAATTATGTTTTTAGTTATAAAATTAGTTTAATAATAAGCTCTAAATTAACCAATTATTTTTTGGATTGTAAAACAAAAATACTCAAAAAAAAAATAAAAATTTAAATAAAAGTATTAAAATTGAAGTGCCATCAAATAATAAGGAATCAAATACCGTCAAAAATGTTTTAATTAAAACTAATAGAACTGTTTTTCTTCATAAATTCATGAATTCTTTATAAAATTTAAAATATTTTAATTTTATGTAATGATTGGCAAACATTTTCTTAGAATACATTATTTAAAAGTTCTTTGAAACTTGACTCTTTCAAAGAACTGTCAATAAATTTTTGGTTCTGATTAAAGTAAAGAATTTGATAATGAAAATGGTTAATTTACAAATATTGCTTTAAGTTCTAAATTACAAAATTATTATGAAAAACATAAAAAACATAAAAACAAACATAAAAATGTATTCAATCTTCATTTTAACGACTTCAATTACTATGCCAAAAAACAATTTTTTTTTTGAAGAGAAACAGTTTGCAGAATAACTAAACATATAGTATAACCAAAATATGTAAAAAATTTTTGCTCAATTTAAATTAAAATTAATAATTTTTTTATTCGTATAAAATTTTCAAAAAATTTTCAATAAATTTAATAATCGATATAATTAAAATTTTAGCCTTTTTCATAGAATATAAATTTATTTTTAAATTAATTACAAAAATTTATTTAAAAAAATGCTTGTTGCTTTAGAAAAAAAAACAATTAATTATGTCGCATTAAAGCTCTTATGCCTGGCAGAATTGTATGCAATTCACAATGAAATATTTCAATTTCGTTTTATAAAATTATAATTATGTAAATTTGATGTGACAAATACACTGCTGGGACATTCATTTAAATTCTAAAAAAATTATTTAGATACAATAATATTTACATACATATATTAAATAAAATGGAAATGATTTAACACTATAAAAGGCTTTCAAAATATTTTTTATTGGCATTTTAATTAAAAAAATATTAAGTGAAATAATAAATATTTATAACAATCAAAATTTTAATCGAAATAAACATATTTTTTTTCTTTCACACAACACTTTTGTAAAGTTCAAAAATTTGTGCAATATTGTTTTAAGTGAATTAATATTTTATAGGTGCGTATATAACAAGGACTCAGATTTCCTTAAATTCTTAATTTTATTGAATTATTTTTATTATTTTTTCAAAAGTAAAAATCATAAAAAATAAAACACACACTTAATGAGAAAGATCTTTAAGGATGAAACAATTGTACAAAACCTCTCAATGACAATATGTAAACAAAAAAAACTATATGAATCGATTAAAATTTTGACAGAAAAAAAAATAACAAGAAAGAAAAAGATTAAAAAAAAATATTTATTTTTATTTAACAATATAAATTCAATGAAAAATCAAAATTTTTTAGTCAATATTATTATGTTTTTTTGAACAGTTTATGATTTTTTTCATTATCATTTTGAGTACTTATAATTCATAAGTGTCCTTTAGTTTATAGATTCTAAAATTATAAGAATTTAATTTAAATAAGTTAAGACCTAAAATTTTGCCTTTTTATTTTAGTTCATATAAAAATTTCCTTTTCAAGTTCCATTTTAGTTCTGGAATTAATTTGATTAGTTAAATAAAATTAAATATATTATATAAATAAAAATTGTAAATATAAAACCAATATTATATGTATGTTTATAATTTTATACCGTAAAAAAAAAATATTATGTAATTTAAAAATATATAAAACAGAAATTTATAAAATTGTATCTTATTACAAAAATAAAAAAAAAAAATTATTGAAGGCAAAGTTATGACGTTATATGTAGCTTTTTATATTAAAAAAACATTGAGAAAATTTAAAAAAAATATATACAAAATTAATAAAAAGAATGTATAATATAATAAGAAACTTGTTTTTCATTAATTTTAGAGTATTTACGTTATAATTAAAGAAGCAATTGCAACTGTTGGGTTGATGATCATATGGGACACAATACAATAATTAAGGAATTTTATCTACAATCTAAAACTGAGTTAAAAAAACACATATTTTTTTAATTAAAACAAATTTATTTTACTAGTGTTGTAACTTCATTATTATATAAAAAAAATAATAAATTTAATAAATATTCGACAATAAATGGCTCGTTGTTGGTTATAAATACTTAAATAAAATCCACAAGGCAATAAAGATCACAGCCGCCTATGGTTATTGTTCATATAATATAAACTTTTTCTATACTTCCATTCCTTCATCAGATTTTTTACCTTTTTGGTTTAATTTCTCTTCTTCGTTTAATTTTGTTTTTTCTGTTCTTGTATGCCAAACTAAAACATCTTTACATAAATTGGCCAAGGGTTGTAAGTCATCTCGAATAACTAATTGCCTTAGGATTTCAGTTTCTTGATAACCGCCTTTCACTTCATAACTAAAAGCTGCTTTAGGATTATTCCATAATAGATCAGTACTAATTGCAAATGCAGCCATATCAATAGGAAATGGTCTTTCAGGTCTCCAAACGGAATTGAATTCAATAACTTTATTTTGAGCATTTAAAATTGGTTTCTCAACCATTAAACCACCAACCAAACCCACAGGCCAAACACCAACTCGACCAGGTTCTATTTTAGAAATTTCCCCAAATAATTCAACACTATATGTGTTATCATCATCCATAAAGAAAATAACACTTTTTTTTTCTTTATCAGCATTTTTTCTTATCCATTCTAGTGCTAAATTACGCTGCTCAACTCCTCTTGGTTTTATCCAATTCGGATCTTTTCCTTTAAGTTTAAATTTATCTTGGGTTTTAATATTTAATACTGTTGAACGATTTGTTAAACCATTCTAAAAGATAAAATTTATTATTTTATTTGTTGTAGAAAATATTTCAAATCATTTGAAAAAAACAAAATATGAACATTTGTATTTTTTCGCACCAACAATATTTATTTTGTTTTCGCTAAGTTTCATTTCATTTTATACCTACCCTTTTCAATAAGGAACGAATCAATTCACTTTGTTGGTTTGCATCTTCGATAAGAATCCAATGAATATTTGGAACAAGCATAATGACATGAGATAATCTAAAAAAAAAAAGCAGAAAAATAAACAAATTTATTTTTTTTATTATGGGACGAAGCCATTCGTGAATAAAAGCCGCCGCTGTTTTTCTTTTCTGTCTTCTCCAGTTGTAGATTTTTTATTTTTCGTTTTCCTAGTCGACGTTTTTAAGATTTTATTTTTCAATACGCGTTTTTTAATTATTTTTTCAGTCTGATTTTTCTAAAATAAGTATAATTACAAGATGACGTATCATTAGTCGAAAGGGACATAGGTTCGCCGACATAAGTCCAACCCAACCTCGCAGAAAAATCGACGCAAAAAAGGGGCTTAACAGCTTTTTATTTCATGTTTGAACGAAACATGAACCGTCCGCCGAACTCCTTAAGCTTCCAGCGATAGTTGGTTAGCAGACCTGCTTCTACTACAGTCGACTAGCCGCAGTCGAACGTTAAAGCCGTCAAATTGCCATTGGGAAAAAAAACTGATGTAGTCGTATCTGTTTACAGAAAGAGAATTCGTACCAATATTGGTAATAAAAACAATGAATGAATGAAATTTCTTTAATTAAATTTTAATTATTCCAATTTTTACCTTGTTAATTCAGCTTTTTGTACTGACCGATAATAAGTTGGTGTTATCGCATAAATTGTTGGCAAACTATTTAAATAATTAACCAAAACTGTGAATTTATTTGGTAAATTTATACAATTTCCTGTTGACATATGCGAAACATACCATAAAAGACAACCAAATAATATAACAATCATAAGGATTTGTCGCGGCCGAACACGTATTTCAGACATTTATTAATATATTTTTTATTTTATTATAATTAATTATCAAAAGGAATAAAATTATTGAGAATTTTTTTCTTTGACAAAATAATTTCAAAGTAAATTAAATTTTTTTTTGTTTGTTTAATTGATAAAGACAGAGCTGCCAGATGAAATGAATGAAATTTCCTCAAATTTTCAAGAAATTTCCCCAAAATAGACACTTTTTTAAAAAAATTTCTCAAATTTTTTTTTATTTTTTTGTGTACTAAAATTTTTTTTTGCCCTAAATTAGAAAAAAAAAAAATTGTATAAAGGTTTTACTCACTTCAGTTTTTCCCCAAAAACAGCTTAATTTTGCAAGATTTCCTCAAATTTTTAATGTGTTCAGATTTTATGCGGTACCCTCGGCGGTACCTATATGTTATAAATCAAAAAGTTTAGTTCCAACAATAGATTTTGAGCTCAACGAACGTAGAAGAATATGGTAATGATATAAATTTTTAAAATCATTAGGGTGAAAAAAATTTACGAATCTTAAATTTTAAATATTGTTGATTGCCAACGTTAGCTCAATATTTCTGAATTTCTTCAAATTTTCCTCAGAAAAAAACATTTTCCTCAAATTTTTCCCCACGTTTTTTTTAACTCTTTCTTTTCCCCCGAAATTAAAAATTTCCTCAGTTTGGGGAAAAAATTCCCCAATCTGGCAGCCCTGGATAAAGAAAAAGAATGGACGCCGTTAAAATGTTTGTGCATTCGCAGGCGGTGTTGCTGAGTCGAAATAAGAATTTGAGTCGTAATATAGTTCTGACTTGTATAGTACGATTCAAATCACTTGTCATATTTTAATATAAAGTTTTCCCTTTCCATTAAAAAAATTTTGTCTGTTTTGTGATTTTCTCCTACGTATCAAATATTTTAGTTCCCGTGATTAAAAAAGAGCTTTTCATATTTCAAAAGTTTCAAAAATGAAGCACACAATTTCGTTTTTAAAATAAAATTTATATTTGCAATTTAATAAACTTCAATAAAAACCAAATGCTTACTTTTGTTCTATAGAACTGTATTACCACGAAAAAACACACTGAACAACCACCAGTCCACCCGCCCGCCCGCCGCCCCCCACCACTCTCTCTTTAAGGGGCAAATCGGGCAAAAAAAAAAAATTGCATATACAAAATGTATGAACAATTTGGGGGGACTCTACCCCTCTTCCCTTTTCCAAGCTTCAGACGATTCTGAGTGGTTCACGTAATCTGCAGTATCTCCAAAATTGAAAAATCAATCGCGGACAAATGACATTTTGCAAAATGACATTTGTCCGCTAAAAAAACTGAAAAATCAATCGCGGACAAATGACATTTTGCAAAATGACATTTGTCCGCTAAAAATTAAAAATTTCAATCGCGGACAAATGACATTTTGCAAAATGACATTTGTCCGCTAAAAATTCGAAAAATCAATCGCGGACAAATGACATTTTGCAAAATGTCATTTGTCCGCTAATTTTGGGACATTTGTCCGCGGCGGACAAATGTCATTTTACAATCGCGGACAAATGACATTTTGCAAAATGACATTTGTCCGCGAAGTTTTCCATACAAATTTCATCGCGGACAAATGTCCCGCGGACAAATGTCACGGCGCCTTTTTTTAGGGGTATGATGTATGATCTTAAAAGCGAAGATTTAGATGACATTTGTAATATTTTTGATTGCATTTCATAAGATACCTTATTTGCTAATTTTATTATAAATAAATAATTTTATTATTTATATAATTTACGATGTGCGTTATATATTTTTCTTCAAGCATCTATTTGAAATCCTCATAGGTATATAAGTATAGCTGTTATAATATCTATAAAAAAAAATTTAGGGGTTTTTTAGGGGGAAATTTTATTTTTTTAGGGGGAAACATTTGAAAAGGTTGGTAACCCTGAAATATTTAGTGCCCTTCTAATCACAGAAGTATAAGGACGTAAGGATTATCGCAATTTTTTTTCTTGAAAACTCAGATAAACTTGTGTGAGCCAGAAAGAGAAAAATATACAAAACAATTTATAAAAAAAGCTTAAGCCAAAATTTTATTAAAATTTTACCCTCTCTTAAAAGCACATAGGACAAGTGATTTGAATCGTACTATAATCGACTATAATCGACTAAAGTTTAATATTACAGATGAAGCGGAAATAATTCAACACGGCGGGAAAAGAATATTTTAGAATTTAATAAAAAAAAACATACGAAGCAGTCATAGAACTGCTGACAGAAGTTTATACTTAAAAGATTTATTAAACTATGAAATAATAACAGTGGCTACAAATGATGGGCTGCTCAGACAAAATGTAAATTAAAATAAAAATATTTTAATTTACATTTTGTACTGAGCAGCCCATCATTTGTAGCCACTGTTATTATTTCATAGTTTAATAAATCTTTTAAGTACAAACTTCTGTCAGCAGTTCTATGACTGCTTCGTGTGTTTTTTTGTACATTTTGCGTCGGCACAACCTAACCGTACCTCCCTGCCCAAAAATTTTTCGGCTGGTAATTTTAATTTCACCGGATCTACCTATTTAAAAAAAAAAAATTTTTGGTATATTTTGCTCCGGCACGACCTAACCGTAGCTCTCCACCCAAAAAAATTTTTTCAGGTAATATTAATTCCACCGGAGCTACCTATTTTGAAAAAAAAAATTTTTCGTATATTTTACTCCGGCACGACCTAACCGTAACTCCGCACCTAAAATTATTTTTTCAGGTAATATTAATTTCCCCGGAGCTACCTAAAAAAAAAAAATTTTCGTATATTTTGCTCCGGCAACCGTAGCTCCGCACCCAAAATTTGTTTTTCTGGTAATATTAATTTCACCGAAGCTACCTATTTCGGAAAAAAAAATGTTTGTGTATTTTGCGCCGGCACGACCTAACCGTAGCTGTCTACCAAAATTTTTTTTGCAGGTAATATTAATTACACCGTAGCTACCTGTTTTGAAAAAAAAATTTTTTTTCTATATTTTGCTCCGGCACTACCTAACCGTAGCTCCTTGCCTAAAAATTTTTCGGCAGGTAATCTTAATTTCACCGGAGCTACCTATTTAAAAAAAAAAATGTTTTTGTGTATTTTGCGCCGGCACGACCTAATCGTACCCAAAAATCTTTCGGCAGGTAATATTAATTTCACCGGAGCTACCTGTTTTGAAAAAAAAAATTGTTTGTATATTTTGTGCCGGCACGACCTAACTGTAGCTCCCTGCCCAAAAATTTTTCGGCAGGTAACCTTTATTTTAACGGAGCTACCTATTTTGGAAAAAAAAATTTAGTTTTAAATAATTTGTAAACGAAAGATTTTTAAAATTATGTAATTTGAATTTAAATTTTTCGCGCCAAATTATTTTGTTTTTATAAATGACAAATGATTATTGAGTGGACCACTAATTTTTTTGAGTATTGAAATGTCAAAAACCATGTCACTTCGAATTCGATTTCGAATGTCGAATGAGTAGAATGAAAATGAATTTTTACCCCCTACAGAATTACTCAATTATATCATACAACGCGCCTAAAGAAGTATAAACTTCAAAAATTGGTGAAAAGCAAAAAGGAAATTTTAACAAATTAGAATTTCATAAAAATTAATGTAAAAATTAAGTACATTTATATATTTGTATGCGTTTGCTTAATTACAACACAAACGTAGTATATCGTATATGCATAATATAATAATAAGTACAAGCAGGTATGTACTTGTACTACTTATCATGTTGAATATCTAAAATTAAACCTTATATATTAATATCATTCTTTAATATTTAAACAAAAGGACTAAAGTTTTCTCCTCAAGTTCTCAAGTATTTATTTCTCGGAAAGACAATTTTCATATTCTTCAATAATTCTTCAATGGTAATTTCAAGAGTTTATTAACTTAACAAACTATACATTGCATACGTCTTTTTAGGTAAATTATAGAATTTCTTGTTGAAATGTATGTCCTTTCTTATATTGGTTGCGTACTCTTTAATCTGAAAACTATTGAATGTTACTATTTATTTTCATTCATAGATTTTATTCCTCTATCTATAGAATAAAATATTTAGAAATATAATACATGTTGAATTTCAGGTACCTAATGAAATCTCATTAGAATTTTTCTATTTTAAAGTTAACTTAAATATATATTATGCTTTTTTTGTGACCCACTTATATTGATTTTCGTCACAAAGGTCTCGTTTTACAAAATCAAATCATATCGCAGATAAATTTTTAAGTTTAGAACCTAAAAAAAAATTTTTTTTTGAAGTTTATACTTCTTTAGCGACGTTGGAAGAAATTTGGTAGAGGGTAAAAATTTATTTTCATATAAAATTTTTCTGAGAATCGTCATCATTTTTCTGAGAATCGACCGTCATCATTTTTCAAAAATTAAAAAAAAAAACAAACCATAATTGGGTTCGAACCTGGCACCTTCAGACTTATTAGTATGGTGTTCTATCCACTAAGCCATACGGCCATATAATTTTTGCTTTCTAAAATATAATAAAAAAATTCTAATAAACCATTCATTTTTTTGTTTTTATTTTATTGTAGGGGAATAAAAAATAATACTCAAAAAAAAAAATAAGAAAAGAATTAGAATACTCAAAAAACGAGTTTGAAAAATTAACTAACCAATCAAAAAATTAATCTCATTGCCATATAATGAGATTTAATATTATTTAGGAAAATAAATCAAAAATATTTTTTGTATTTGTTTAGAAAGCTAAACTCATATAGGCAATATGGCTTAGTATTATAGTAGAACATCACACTGTAAGTCTGAAGGTGCCTGGTTCGATTCCCAATGAGGATTTTTTTTTTTTTAATAAAGAAACAAATCCTTTTAGTATTTTTGGAAAACGTTAAATATTCATATGATATATGATAAAAATTAAATTTTTGCACCACTTAACAATTCTTGAATTAAAATAAAAATATGATTTATAGTTTTTCATTAAAAAAAAGAAATTAAATAATCCTTTTCTTTGTGGGTCGCCAAAAAAAAATTCTCATGTGACAACGGAATTTATTGTCGATTTATTTATATATGTATAATAAAATAAGGGACTATGAAATAATTAAAAAGTAATAGTTAGCAATAGAAATATACATTTATTTTTTGATCCTATATTTTTTAATTTATAGCTTAAATATTATTTGCCAAATTCGATTCTAATTTCAATTTGATATTTTCGTCTATTTTTTATTTTGACATGCAGATTGTGAAAACTTCGGAATTTCACGCAGTTACGAATGATTAAATATAAAAATATAAAATATTGTTAACTTCATATTATTTAACGTCTCAAATTAATTATAGATTTAGCTAGACAAATAATATTATTTCCAGTCGATGATGAACTTTTACAGATAAGACTTATATAAACAAAATACAATAAAATAGATTTAAATGCCAAAATTTAATAAAATTATTTAACAATTGATTAATATGAACAAAAATTTAGTAAAATGTCTTAAAATTCGATTTATATGAACAAAATTTCGATTTATAATTCATAATGTTTAATTTAAATTAGTTATTCGAGCTGATTTTCCATCAAATAAAATAATTTTCGAAACATCTGGGAAATGTTTTTACACACTCTAGTTTATTTTTTACAGAGATCATGTAACCACTAAAGTTATAAACATTATATCCTATAAAACAAATTTATAATATTGGACGCACTAAACTCGTTACAAACAACATAGGTATATTTTGGCATTGATAGTATGGATATCGATCAAGTAATTTATCATTATAGGTTTTCCCGGCTCAAAATATGCAAAAAAAAAAATATTTTCAAAATAGGTAGCTCTGGTGAAATAAAGATTACCAGACCAAAAATTTTGGGTAGGAATTCATAATTATCGTACACTTTTTTAATTTCAAATATATGTCCAATATTACAAGCAAAAAAATTACATATTCTACCAATAAAAAAATTATGTTCAAAAAATTATAAAAATTATTATGTTCAAAAAAATTTAAAAAAAAATGTATTCATTGGGGAATCGAACCTGACACCGTCACTCTTATAGTCCGATGTTCTAGCCACTAAGCCATACGGCCATATAATTTTTGCTTTCTAAAATATAATAAAAAAATTCTAATAAACCATTCATTTTTTTGTTTTTATTTTATTGTAGGGGAATAAAAAATAATACTCAAAAAAAAAAATAAGAAAAGAATTAGAATACTCAAAAAACGAGTTTGAAAAATTAACTAACCAATCAAAAAATTAATCTCATTGCCATATAATGAGATTTAATATTATTTAGGAAAATAAATCAAAAATATTTTTTGTATTTGTTTAGAAAGCTAAACTCATATAGGCAATATGGCTTAGTATTATAGTAGAACATCACACTGTAAGTCTGAAGGTGCCTGGTTCGATTCCCAATGAGGATTTTTTTTTTTTTAATAAAGAAACAAATCCTTTTAGTATTTTTGGAAAACGTTAAATATTCATATGATATATGATAAAAATTAAATTTTTGCACCACTTAACAATTCTTGAATTAAAATAAAAATATGATTTATAGTTTTTCATTAAAAAAAAGAAATTAAATAATCCTTTTCTTTGTGGGTCCCCAAAAAAAATTCTCATGTGACAACGGAACTTATTGTCGATTTATTTATATATGTATAATAAAATAAGGGACTATGAAATAATTAAAAAGTAATAGTTAGCAATAGAAATATACATTTATTTTTTGATCCTATATTTTTTAATTTATAGCTTAAATATTATTTGCCAAATTCGATTCTAATTTCAATTTGATATTTTCGTCTATTTTTTATTTTGACATGCAGATTGTGAAAACTTCGGAATTTCACGCAGTTACGAATGATTAAATATAAAAATATAAAATATTGTTAACTTCATATTATTTAACGTCTCAAATTAATTATAGATTTAGCTAGACAAATAATATTATTTCCAGTCGATGATGAACTTTTACAGATAAGACTTATATAAACAAAATACAATAAAATAGATTTAAATGCCAAAATTTAATAAAATTATTTAACAATTGATTAATATGAACAAAAATTTAGTAAAATGTCTTAAAATTCGATTTATATGAACAAAATTTCGATTTATAATTCATAATGTTTAATTTAAATTAGTTATTCGAGCTGATTTTCCATCAAATAAAATAATTTTCGAAACATCTGGGAAATGTTTTTACACACTCTAGATTATTTTTTACAGAGATCATGTAACCACTAAAGTTATAAACATTATATCCTATAAAACAAATTTATAATATTGGACGCACTAAACTCGTTACAAACAACATAGGTATATTTTGGCATTGATAGTATAGATATCGATCAAGTAATTTATCATTATAGGTTTTCCCGGCTCAAAATATGCAAAAAAAAAAAATATTTTCAAAATAGGTAGCTCTGGTGAAATAAAGATTACCAGACCAAAAATTTTGGGTAGGAATTCATAATTATCGTACACTTTTTTAATTTCAAATATATGTCCAATATTACAAGTAAAAAAATTACATATTCTAACAATAAAAAAATTATGTTCCAAAAATTTTAAAAATTATTATGTTCAAAAAAATTTAAAAAAAAATGTATTCATTGGGGAATCGAACCTGACACCTTCACTCTTATAGTCCGATGTTCTAGCCACTAAGCCATACGGCCATATAATTTCTGCTTTCTAAAATATAATAAAAAAATTCTAATAAACCATTCATTTTTTTGTTTTTATTTTATTGTAGGGGAATAAAAAATAATACTCAAAAAAAAAAAAACACGAAGCAGTCATAGAACTGCCTACAGAAGTTTATACTTAAAGATTTAAAAACTATGAAAAAAACTATGAATAACAGTGGCTACAAATGATGGGCTGCTCAGTAAAAAATGTAAATTAAAATAAAAATCAGTCCATCAGTCCAAAAGCAGTCCATTATTTGTAGCCACTGTTATTTCATAGTTTAAATCTTAAGTATAAACTTCTGTAGGCAGTTCTATGACTGCTTCGTGTTTTTTAATATGTTGAAAATGACAAACATTGCGTAAATTTAATTTTCTTTTTAATGCTCTTAAACTTTCATTTTTGTACCATCATAAAATTATATGAAATGGAAAGAAAATTATTAGGTTGCCTTTTTTTTATTACGCTCGAAAAATGAAAATCAATTCAAATTGCTGAAAAATTGTTTCGAAAAATAAAAATAAATCGGTTTTATTTCCTTAAATGAAAATAGAAAAGATTTTCATAGTATACCTATACCTATAAAATTAAAATTAGAATATGAAATAAAATTATTATAAAACAGGAGTTTTTTTTTTTTATTCATCTTCTGTTAATATCCCAGGGAAACGACAAGCAACCTTATTCACATGAAAAATTTTCATAGAATTTAATTTCTTAAAAAAAACAAATTATTTTGTCTGCGCAATGTTTTCAAAGAATAAAATTCGTGTAATAACTATACATGGTATATTCACACTTCTCATGTTTTATAACATTAACAAAAAAATTGATTTAGAATTATCCAGTTACTGAATTCTTCAATACAATTTTGTTTATTTGTTAAGGATCCTTGAAGTGATTAAAATAATTTCATAGAGTAACATTTATAAATAATTTATCTTATTTGTCTCTTGAAATTAAAAGCTAAGAGCTTCTATGAAAAAAAAAAATTAAAAAAAGGCTTGTACATAGTACAAACACTGAAAATAAAACTGGGTACAATATCAGCTAGAAAATGTAGCAGAAAGATTTATAACTAAAATTGTTTTATGTTGTGTTTTCTTTCGTATGTTAAATCGCTAATGCTGCTTAAGTCATCCACTACTTCGATTTAACCTATTGTATCTCTTAATTTGGATTTGAACTTTAATTATAACGCATATTTGTATATATATTGTACGCAGAATCTTATTAAATTAATATAATAAATATTAAATGAAATTTATGAATAAATCAGAATATACATATAGAGTGATTTTGAAAATATGCTCTATTTTGTTATCAAAAGCAATAATATCTATATAAGGCAAAACATTGACGCATTATTAATTTTAGAATTTCCTTAATGGAAAACTTATTATGGTAAATGGTGTAAAGTAAACGATAAAATAAAATAAATCAAGGAAACAATAAAATACATCAAGAAACCATTTATCATATATTGAATTTTTATTAAAAGAAATTTACCAAATATTTTTTTTTTATTAATATTTTCATATTCATTTCCAATAAATAAATAATATTATTTAAAGGATGCATTTGAGAATTACAAAGAATATTATTTTATTGGGATAAATTAACAATAATTGTTATAAATAAATTCAAAAAGTAAATTCGTGCAAAAATACATTAAAATAAGATTAATTCAACTGAAAAATTATATTGAACTTTTTCCATGAAAAAAACCTATAAATGTACCTGGTACAGTCAGGAGAATGATGAAAGTTTACATCTGAAATGTTTCCGAAATTTGTGGAATGGGAAAATCATCAGCTTAAATATATTTATAAACGGGATTTATTTAAAAGTTTTCCTTTATACTTTATTCCACGAAATAAAATATTTATCAAACATTTTAAAATTCAATAAAATTTTCTCGAATATATAAATAGAATATTCATTCAGAAAGTAACAAGTTTTAAGCTTTATGCAACTCAATTTATGTGAAAAGAACAACAAACTCATTATTAAAAGTGGATTTTTTAATAACTCCATATTAATTAAAAAAAATCCATTAAAATACTTAAAAAAAGTAGAAATAAAGTATTAATTAGGAAAAAATGTAACTAATTTAAAAAGGATCTGCGACAAGTAGAAAAATTATAAATGGAAAAGAT
This sequence comes from Hybos culiciformis, assembly GCA_964007475.1. NCBI lineage: Eukaryota > Metazoa > Arthropoda > Insecta > Diptera > Hybotidae > Hybos > Hybos culiciformis. The sequence continues at coordinate 43,701,035 of OZ023275.1, forward strand.
GTATACATTTGTATCTATATTTTGGGTGTATAAAAATTAAAATACCTGGAACCAAAAATATTAAATTTTTGAAGAATTTAAATATAAAATTACAAAATAACTTATAATAAAATTTAATTTTACTTTGGTATAGGTAAAAGCTTTTTTTTTATGATATATGTATAATTTATGTATTTATAAAATAAGTCTGTTATTAGGTTATATAGTTATTATTTCCATTTCTCACCTATAAAAAACAATTTTTTTCTTAATATTATAAAAAGATTTACTTTCATTTTTAGGGATTTTACCTTTTTTGAATTTTTCTGGTATATACCTTGTTATGTTTAATAAAAAAGAAAAAAAGATTTAAGAATTTTATTTTTAAGCTACATATGATGTACTATTGTAGTTGAGCATGTGTGTACATATGTGCACTTAAAAAGATAAAATATCTTAATATATATTTAGGAATTAAAGAGAGCTACAAATAGTTGGTTTTCCAGCAACGTAAAATTTTTATAATAGAGAACTTTGCAAACTGGTTCAAAGTAAATTTTATTTTTTTTGTATCACATTATTTATATTTATGCATCATATGAGTCGTTGAGATTATGTTCTCAAAAAATACCATTAAAATTATAATTTCTATATTTTTTTTAAATTCTTTCAATTGAAATAAAATTGTTTAATGGAAAAGACCAACTAAAAAAAATAATAATAATGTTGTTCTACGTCAGTTGCAACAGCTTCAGAATTTTATCTAGAGGACCTTTCCCAAAAATTAAATTTCCACTACCCAAGTAGGTTCATCTAGAAACATTGAATTGCTTTAGTTGAACATTTTTTTAACCTATCATCAGTGTAAAAAACTATGATGGATATTTAAAAAAATTAAATATTTTTTCATTTAGTAAATTTCTTTATTTAAATGTTTTATTTACTTTTATCAAAAATTCTGTAATTATTTTCATCATTAAATCAAAAAGCATGTATATAAAGAGGAATCAGTCCCATACAAAAAAAATAATTAAAATAGTGAAATAAAAAATCCATATCACAACCCCATGAGCTTTTTTTTTTTGAATTTTTTGAGAATTCCACTCTCACGCTTTTAAAACTTCAAAAATAACAACAGTTCTATATAATTTTGAAAGTTTTAAAAGCTTTTGTGAGAGTGGATTTTCAAAAAGAAGCTCATGGGGTTGTGATATGGATTTTTTGTTTCACTATTTTAATTATTTTTTTTGTATGGGACTGATTCCTCTTTATATACATGCTTTTTGGTTCTATATAATTTTGAAAGTTTTAAAAGCTTTTGTGAGAGTGGATTTTCAAAAAAAAGCTCATGGGGTTGTGATATGGATTTTTTGTTTCACTATTTTAATTTTTTTTTTGTATGGGACTGATTCCTCTTTATATACATGCTTTTTGATTAAGTTCTATATAATTTTGAAAGTTTTAAAAGCTTTTGTGAGAGTGGATTTTCAAAAAGAAGCTCATGGGGTTGTGATATGGATTTTTTGTTTCACTATTTTAATTCTTTTTTTTGTATGGGACTGATTCCTCTTTATATACATGCTTTTTGGTTCTATATAATTTTGAAAGTTTTAAAAGCTTTTGTGAGAGTGGATTTTCAAAAAAAAGTTCATGGGGTTGTGATATGGATTTTTTGTTTCACTATTTTAATTCTTTTTTTTGTATGGGACTGATTCCTCTTTATATACATGCTTTTTGATTAAATTCTTTTATGAAAAATGTTTAAATTGACCAAAAAGGGTATTTTTCTATCTATAATACTATCTATTCTATATATATTGTCAAAGGTTTTAAATTCTTTCAAGATATAAGCATTCAAGATAAGCATTCAGAATATAGCCAAATCTATAAATGTGTACATTACACAAGGTATTTATATTTCAGATAAGGATCTTAAATATTCTTAGATTTTAAAAACATAAACTATCAAGAAATTGAAAAAAAAAAAATAATAATAATGAAAGTAAATATTTAAACCGAAAATGTAATTTTTCATAACATGACTGTAAAACTAGGACATTATTTTTCTTGCAAAACTGTTTTCCTTATTATTTATATATTTATGTATATCCTCCAGTTGATTGTTGATTTTGGTTTTATGCTTTTTGCATTGTTTCACCGACATTATAATATGAGAAACTTTCATTAAATTTAATTTTCATGCCAAGTAAAATGATTGCTGATATTAAAAAGAAATTTTGAACAAAATAAATCGCCTTTTGAATAATTGAAAACTATTGAGAACTGGCTAAAACTGTGACATTATTTCAAAGAAATTTTTGGTTTTTAGAATTTTATTTTTAAAATAATTTAATAGGTATAATAATTTAAAATAAGATAATAAATAATTTAATCAAAAAGAAGGCAATGTCCTTAAATCTTGCCTCATTTTATTTTACATTATTTTTATGTATTTTTATTTTATTATTATTTTTTATGAAAGGTATCAATAACGAAGGTATCATAAATCATTTTTTTTTTCACCCGTCTGCAAGGATTGAGCTTTAAATCACATCAAAAATAATTACATTTCTTTATTTAAAATTAAAAGCTACAGGCATAAAAATAAAATTATGAAAAATCATTCTGAGCTGATAAAGTATAGTTAATTCTTTTTTCCTTCAAGAGAGACATTGCGTAAGGATAACTGCGAAATAGCATTAATTTAGGTACATTAATAAAAATGAAATAATTTTAAAAATTTTTTCATTATTTTCATTTATAATTCGATTTATAAAAAAAAACTCCAAAATTTATCATTTTTGATTACGATTACTACTATCCCAATATAAGAACACCACAGAAAACATCAAAAATTAAAAGAGTACTTTTATGACTATACATAGTACATACAATACATTACCTAAAATTTTGTAAATATTAATGTAAAAAATTCTAGAATAAATTCTATGAAAAAAATTGTAAAAACAACAAAATAAATGTACCTCTATATTTTAATCTGGTTTTATTTTTTCCAACCGCAATGTTAAAGTAAAAACTATTTTCATTATTAAATACCTGTCGGGGAAGATGGATTTTTAAATTGTTGCAAATATATATGTATCTATTTATGTTTTGAACAAAGTTTAATGATTTATTTTTTATTTTTAAATATTCTATGTTATGTTATGTTGTATTGTATGCACAAAAGATTTGAAGAATAAAAGTAGCGTAACAAAAGAAACAGACGATGATGTGAAAATGCAGATAGTTTTATGTATTTTCACTTTTTTTATCCGCTTTTGACACCTTATTTTTTTAACTTTTTTATTTTTATAAATATAAGCCAGATTAAAAAATTTATTTAAATTTTTTTTTGCCTTATAAATTTAAATGTATATATAGAAGAAGGATTTAAAGTATAGTTAATGTGAATTATTTTGTTTTATAAATGTTATATAAATTTTATGTAAAAGCAAATGCTGTAAGGTGCAACAGAATTTAATGTTGTAATATAGAACTCTTCTAAATCTGAAATTAAATGCGTCTGCGAAGAATCTTAAAAGTGTGCTAAAAAGGGGAAAAATGTGAGCTTCACGTAGAACTTTAAAATAATTTCAATTAAAGACAGTGTGGTGATATATAGCGATGCGAAGTTATCCACGGTAGTTATCTATGATATTGTAGTAAAGCCCCACAGGGTTTAGCGTTCCTGAAGCCCAGGAAAAATACTCAAAAAAATAACAGAAAAACTTTCTATCGCTTAACCATATAAGGTAAAGAAAAAGTGATATATTTATAGGTGTAAATTTCTACTTCAAATTTCCATAATGTTAGGTTTTTGTCTTTATCTAATATCTTCTAATGATTCTGGCGGAAAATCGTCCTTAATATTATGTGTTAATATAAATAACAATGAAAATAAGTACCCTCTAAGACAGATTTATTAGCAGATAATTCCTTTTTTAACTGGGTTATAAGCATTCAAAGATTAGTTTTTATTTTTCGATTTCAAAGTTTATACTGTAGTTCTAAAATTAATTACACAAAAAAATTAAATCGGTAATAAAATTTAATTGAATTGAAAAAAATATGAACCATATTGTTTTTCTTTTTTAAAGTACATAAAAAAAATTAGTTTACGCTAGAATAATGTTTACACAAAATGTCAAAAATTATTTTTATTCGATTCTTATTTATTTATTTAGTCCCAGGTATAAACAATTTTTAATTTCCCTTGTGCCTGGAATATTTTATTTTTATTTAATTAAAATATGATATTATTTTAATTAAAAAATAATTCATTTTTTTATATAGAACAAATCTTGTTTTGTTCTCATATTATTCTCATAGTACAATATATTTGTACCTTAATACACTATATAAAGACATACATATGAACACTGGTCTTTATTAATAATAATAACATTTCTCATCGAAAAAATTGCCTTGCGACGAAAGTTGTCGACCAAATGTCAAGAAATAACAGTCTAAAATATTATTTTTTTATTGGACGAATTAAATGGGAAGATACATACGTGCAGCTGTATACTATTCATAATACATTTATATAATATAATAAATACTATATTATAGATACAAACATCATAATTTAAGCTAAAAATCAATTGAAATGGAAATAAAATTATTATTTTTATTTTTAATGGTACGTGTTTAATATTTAATTTATATCTTATCGATTCTATATATAAACTTTATGTTTATACGTATTTTATATTTTTCTTTTTTCATTTATATATTATATTTAAGAGAACGTTTTCCGTTTTATAATTTTGTTGAATATTTTTTGTCTGAACAAAATTTTCTATATATGGTAAACAAGGAAAACCATATCGAAAAAAAATATAAACAAAAAAGTTTAAAAGAACAAAATGCATAACTTTAGGTAATAAAATACTGTCAGGAAATCCCTTTTAAAAGTTTACCGTGTTTTAAAAACAAAATTAACTCGAGAGAGATAATACTTCTAATTATGTGTAAAAGTTTTTCGAATATATAAAACTTTTAGAACAAAAAAATAGGAATATTAAAATATTTTCAATTTTTATTTTTATTTGGTACGAAAATGATAAATATTTATTTTTTTTTCATATAAGCATCATATATATTCTACCTGATTATACAATAAATCTTTGACTTTAATATATTATAAATCTCTGAAGCAAATTTGTTTAGCCCCTGATTGACCGAGGTATCTTAAAATAAAAGTATCCTTTAATTAAGCTAAATTCTGAAAACGGGCCCCATACTTCATTTATGAGATACTTTTCTATATATTTCTGTTATTATATAAAAGAAAACGAAAATTAAAAAAAAAAAAGTAAACAACAAAATAATTTGAAAATCATTTTTTAAGCTCCATTTACAATTAAATTTGTAATCCTTAATGATCCAAATGACTGAACAAATTTTTATATTTTTTTTTTGTTTGTATCTTGCTGAATAGAACCTTATACTTTTCATTTTTCATTTTTATATTTTAATGCGTTGGGGATCGTTATGTTGTATTTAGTGCTATAGAATTTAGATCACTAAATGGAGTATTATATGCGTCAATACACATGCAATCATTTAGATGCATCTGAATAAATAATGAAAAAATTTAGATGCATCAGCGTATATAATGAAAAAATTTAGATGCATCAGCGTAAATAATGAAATCATTTAGATGTTTCGTATATTGAATATTACGTAATACCTAAACAAACATAATATCTCTCACAATATTTCAATACAGCCATATACAAAAAAAAAAAAAATGAGAAAAAATGAGAAGAAAAAATATTCTCTCTTTGCAACTACCTCTCCCCTACGCATTAAAATAGTATATTGGATATGTAAACAAAATTTGTTATACAACTCGTTCTGTATTTATACAAAAATACATTGACACTTGTCAATTTATATCACTCGAACTTCGGTCTCGTGATATAAGTATTGACTCGTGTCAATGTATTTTTGTGTATACAGAACTCTTAATTAATAACAAATTTAGTTTACATATACAATAATCTACTATTAAATTATTATTATTATTATTATTTTATTTTTATTAATGCTTTGACGTTTCAGAAAAATTTTGGGGTAAAAAATTTTATCTTTTTCTACCTGTACGCGACTTTTAAATATTATCCCACAAATTTCCTTCAATTTTATAATTATTTCTTTTTCGTGGAAGCGATGTAAAAAATGAAAATTTTCTTTAAATTTAATTTTCCTCGAAAAAAAAAAAGAAACAAGAAATAATAATATTTTTATGAAACTTAAAGTTCTTGATATTATAAAAATCCTTTTACCCATTTGTAGGTGGTACAGAATGAATTAAAAATATGGGATTTGAAATTGAGTCGGCGACTCATTCCATACCCCTAAATATTTTTATAGTTTAAAAAAATATTTGCATCATAGTGGCTCGAAAACAAAATTATCTATTGAGGTATATACATAGTAAAAAAAAAAATTTTCTGGTCATCGTTAAAAAAAAGAAAGTAATTGAGTTCTCCCAACTAGATCTTCTAAATATTGAGGAGCTTTCTTACTAACTGTTAAGCTATGTTTTCAGAGTTAACATTAGAAGAAAACTTTAGAACTTAATTTTAATATTGGTTTAAAGCGTTATTATATTATAGAAATATTCAATTAGAAAAATAATTTTCTCAGATTAATAAACAAACATTCAATATTAAGTTGATATTTAATGTAGCCAGCAATCGAATAATATTTTATAATTCAACGTCAACATATATATTAAAAACATATAAATTTTACTATATAAAATTTCCTTCATAATTATAAATTAAATGAAAATTGAGGAAAGAATCAATTTAAATATCTGACTACAAAACATTCTACTTTTCTTATTTTTCTTTTTTTTTTTATGATTAAAAAAATACGTTTTTCACTTTGTTTTCTTTTCTTCAACGTAAAGAAAAAAAACACGTAAAGCAAAACAAAAAAGCTCATAAATTTTCCAGAAATATGAATATAATCACATTTTTAATAAAGGATATAAAAATAAATCAAGGTCTGAAAGAAAATTTTAGTAAATAAAAGATTTTATCCTTATTTACATTTTTTTTTTTTTGTGAAAATAAAAAATTGCAAATATTAAGTTAATTTTAAATATCAAAGGAAATTGAATTTTAAATTTAATAAATAATATTCTGGATAAAAAAAAAAAAAATTCTTTCAAAAACTTACATGTACTTTGGATGATATAATTTACAAAAAAAAAAAATCTTGTTTACAAATAAAATAAAAATGCTTGTTAAAAAGCTTATAGAATATTACTATCTTCCCAGTCCCGCACTAATGATAATAAAATATCTTTCTATTTATAATGTTTACAACGTAGTTTGTTTCAACCTAATCGATTGGTTCGACAGGACAAAGTTAATTACAAATATTCATAATTCCAGATGAAAAATACATAAATTATACAGCATAAGTAGTACATAAATCTGGTTAAGTTGCATTTACACAATTCAGTTCATTTATCCAAATTTTTATGTATTTGCTATTTTATATGAAAATTACTAAATTTATTCCAAAGAATAGTAGGTACTATAGTATATAGAATAGTTAATACTATAGTATATTTTTTTTGTTATAAAACCTTAACATCCTAGATAAAAAAAATACATAATTTTTTATATAGAACCACCCTTAAGATAAATTTTGGTAAAGAAAACGAAAAAAAAAAACTCCCTCATTAAAAAATAATTCAATTTTTGATGGAAAAATAGATGTAGACATTTAGGCATTGATTTCACATAAAATTTTATCATTCATTATATAAAAAAAAAATGTATGTATTAAGTAAGTATTATGTATAAATTTCATATATAAAAATATAATTTTGTATATTTATTATATATTTTTGTTCCTAATTTGATTACCGTAATACGAAATTTGATATTTTTATTATGGGCCAAGAAATTCTAGAAAATTTGCGCTTCCCTTCTTCATTAAAGGAATTCTCCATTTTATTTACCAACAGGTGTATATCTGAATAAATAAAACATATTAAATTTCAATTCCTTTGAAAGCATTTTAAATTTTCATTTCTATGGAAAGCATTTTTTTTTGTCATAGAGAAAATTAAATAAATAAGTATTATAAGTTTTTTTTTTTTTTTTTAATTCTTTTTAATTTTCTCTGCATTTTTTTAAAGCTGATTTTTACTTAACTTGTCATTTCAGAGAATATCAATATTTTTATTTTTCTCAGCAAAGAAAAAATTTATTTTTAAGCCTCAATTCGTATTATATATAATTTAATTCAAGTAGGTACTAATTTTTGATTTAATACAAAATACTGTGTTTAACAAAGTATACTAAACAATTAATCATGTTTTAATATTGGAATTGTTTTGAATTATACAAGTTTTCATATCAAAATTATTAGAATATTATTTCAAGTCTTCTCGGGTAACATGTAAACAATATAATACTTTTAACAACTAATTTTATTTTCTTTCAATTATAAAATTGAATTTTTATATTCATTTAAAAGCAATTGCATTTATAGGCACATAACAACACCCATTGCAGTGGCGTAGCTACCATATAGCAAGAGTAAACAAGGCATAAGGGCCCTCTAAGTTTAGGGGCCCCCTTGTAATACAGTTTTTTTTTTTAATCGATTCAGACCAATCTTTAAGTTGAATGAAAAACTAATTATCCAGCAGCGAAGCTTTCTTTTTTTTGTATAACTCACATCAGATAAATGCATGAGTACACTTATATTACAAATCACTCGTGAATAAACTTTATTTATTCAATACATATATGAATAATGTAAATCAAAAAACTCAAAAACGAGTGTAATATATGATTCATAATATTTTTTCAATACATTAGAATTGTATTGAGTTTTTTGTATCATGTGTAATTCCTATTCGCAAGTATAGTGAGTAGTGAAATATGTATTGAAAAAGATTTGACTGCTACAATGTCTATTAGACAATTTTCAACTTTCTAGAAAAATATGGTTGTTTGGAGAGTGAGTTTTCAGAAGTATATTTAGTATTAATGTTATTTCTTACTCTACCAGTCACAGTTGCTAGTGTGTAAAGAACATTCAGTAAATTAAAAATCATAAAGGAGTACAAAAGACCAAGGGAGATTACGTGATCTGTCGCTATTATGTATTGAGCACAAAGAAGCTGCCAAAATGGAAACAAGTGATCTTATTAACGATTTTGCAAGTGCAAAAGCTAGAAAAAAGAATTTTATAGTTATTCACATTATTATTATTATTATTATTATTATTACTTTTATAATCGAAAGTATTATAAAAATTATAAAGAATTTTTTTGTATTTCTTTAATACTTTTTACAATTTTTCACAGGGGCCCTTCTATCATTGTGGCATAAGGGCCTAAAATTTCTAGCTACGTCACTGACCCATTGCAAAAATAGTTTAGTATTCAGGATATTATTAAATTGTATATTTAAAAAAAAAATTGATGTATATAATTATAAAGTAAAAATGTTATTGGATTGCAAATAATAATTAGATTTTCCGAGAAAAAATAAATAATCAAAAATATATTTTAATGCGCATGGCTTCGGTAAGTTGTATTTACATTCGCAAATTTAGCTCGGTAAATGCTCCATTACATGCATCAATACACATGCAATTATAGAGGAATGTAAATTGTATTTACATTTCCCTGTGATGTAAATTGTATTTACATTGCTGTATATTGTATTTACATTCTTCATTTTGAACTGCTATAAACAAACTATAAACGAACTATAAACAAAAATAATATCACTCACACTCACAATATTTCAAACAGACAAATACCAAAAAAAAAAAAAAATTGCAAATGTATATCTCTCACATGCATCATATCAATGTCAAACAAAGCTTAGTTTATAATGCTTAAAATCTATATTTTCCCTCTGAGCTAATCTATATTTTTCCTCTGAGCAAACAAAAAAAAAAAAAAGAACCAATAAAAAAATACGCGGCTATTTTTTTTTTTTTTCTAAAAAGCGGCCAGTCGATCGGTCGATGAATTTTCTTAACATGTGTTTCAATCTACTATTTTTAAAGGATCTTCGAACCTCTACTACTAAATTTTTAAACGAGTGTGGTTGGATTTTAGTACAAAAATTTAAAGCACACTTCAAAAATTGCACTTATTTTTATTCAAAAAAACAAAATGAATAAAAATAGAACAATGGTAACCCTGAAAATATCTTTGTTGTCATCATAAAGTTTGCTGTCAAATGTCAAGTAAGAATTTTTTTTTCTTTTATCAACAAACGAGGAAAATGGCAGCAACAAGGAGATTATTTATTGTAAATATAAATTATAACTATATATTTATTATTTGATTTTATTTTTAATTATAAAAAAAAATAATTATAAAATTATTATTATTTTTTTTAATAATTAAAAATAAAATTAAATAAAATTTAAGAAGACCATTAGTTTCTAAAATAATAAAAAAAAAATTAGTAATTTTTCTAAAAAAAATTATTCGATTTTTTTTTTTGCAAAAAAGAAAATGAATAATTTTTTTTGGAAAAATTACTAATTTATTTTTAATATTTTAGGAATTAGCTAATCTTAAATCATCCGGTTTGAAATCATTTCGAGAAATAAATTTACTTCCGTATTAATTAAATTTTATTTCCTTGCTTCATTTTGAACTTTTTTATTTATTTTTTTCATTGTAAATGTATTGTTTTCAACTCCCTCTCCCATGCACATTAAAGCAGTATACAATACATGTTAATCAAATTTGTTATACAGCTCGTTCTGTATACACACAAACACATAGACACTCGTCTATATTATATCACTCGACCTTCGGTCTCGTGATATAAATATGACTCGTGTCTATGTGTTTGTCTGTATACGCAACTCGCAAGAATAACAAATTTTCTTACCATGTATTGTAATCTACTATTATTTATTTATATAAAATAGTTAGTAGATAGAACATTTATCATAATTTCTAAATTCAATTTTCCCAATAAGTAAAACCCCAATATGGATTCTATATTTACATAGTTTACCCAGATTTTCTAAATTATTAGCTGCAAATAATCATTTACAATTAGCTTAATTACTTTTAATTTTTGATTTATTTTAAAATGATTATTATCAAATTTTCTATGGCTGTAAAATAATTATATTTCTTGATAATTTTATTAAATGAAGGATAATACATACCGTTTAAATATACAGGGTTTTTATAAAATTTGTTTGTTTGGATTCGCTGCAGTATTGTTTTTATCGAACAAAAAATTATAACTTCTATATCTATATTGATCTAATGTACCGAGAGGGCTCAAAAATAGGCTTAAAATTATCGTTTTTGAAATCTCTAGGGCCCGCTAAGAATTTTTTATTTATTTATTTATCATGAAAATAAAGAAAAAAAATTAAAAATTGTAAAAGAAGTAAATTATTTTCAAAATTTCTTGTAAACGAATAATTCGATCAATGCTATTTCCTCAGGCACTCTAGAGTTTTTGATTATTTTCGGGAAACAAAATCTGGAAATATAATCACCATTAAATTAACGCCACTTATATATATGAAGCGAATTTAATGAAAACTATTTTCAGAAAATTAATGCAAACCGGGCCTGAAAAAATGAATTATTTAGGTATTAGGAAAAAATTATTTCAAATATTTTTTCTTGTAGGTTAAGTCCTTAACTTGTTTTTTATTTAAAAAAATTGATTCTTAGACCAGGTAAATTATTATTTATTCCAATTGGAAGAAAATTTATATTAAGCGGATTTTATCAATTACGTACATATATAGTATATACCCAGAGCTAAATGCAAGTGGTCAAAATTGACATCCTTTTTTATATTTTCTTAATGGTTACAATATGATTATATAAAGCTTACATTATTTAAGCTTAAATTTTTTATTTTATTTTTCACAAATAAAGTATTTATTATAACAATGTAAAATTTAAGTATGTACTTATAAACAAGAAAAATTACAATAATTTTTTTTTTTATATTTTATGATAAAAATGATGCATAAACTTATCAAAACATCTTTTCTTTTGTACAATTTATAGAATTTAATATATACCCAATAACAGAAAAGATTATATTAAAACATTTCCACATTGTTATTTTTTATACATAAATCATAATTTGTCGTCGTAAGAAAAAAAAAATATCGAATATAAGAATATTAAAAATATTGAAATGATGTGCCATGGGTATCAGTACATAATGAATTTATGTACATATGCTGTATGCATCCACAAAAATGTTTGTTGTTCATTAAAATTCTCTGAGGCTATTTCTAAGTCCAATTGCCTGAAAATTCATTGAACTGAACATTGGTCGATAATATTTTTATTTTCTGTTTTGTATCATATTTATAGGTATGTATATATAATAATCACCTAAAAAAATATTTAGGTAAAATTTTTGGGTTGATTTTTTGATAATCAAGAAATTTACCAAATAATTGTCTGAAAAATTTGTTTTCTTGGAGTCTTTTTCTTACCAAGTAAGTTTGAATATATATGGCATTTACCTACATAGCATTTGCCTACATAATACAACAATAAATTAAAAAATAATTTTATTATGTAAGTTGTTAATATAGGAAGAAAATTTAAGTTTAAGCTTAATGCGTAATAGTATGTGGATCTCTTTAATAATCACTATAAGAAATTTTTCATTTGACGTAGTCTATCTGGTTTTCTTGCCCCTACAGTGACGAAAAATAAATATAAGATTTAACCAAACTTTTCATTTGGTTATTAATTAAATTATATATATTCGATGTTACCATTCGTCAATCGAAAGTTAAAATTATATTATTTTAAAATCAGTCAAGTCCGATTATTTTATTGTTTTGTTAGGCTCGATAAGCTATATAGTTATAAAAATAAAGTAATTAAAAATTAAGATCATTAACCCCAATAAGAAGATATAAATTTATATACATCTTTACTATTATATAACTAATTTAGAAACATTCAAAAATCTAAATAATTTTCATTTATTATGTACACATACTGAAATTATATTATACAAAATCAATAAAGTACATATTTTACAATCTGATGATTACAAAATTGAATTTTGTGTATATATACAACTAACCCACTTGAGAAATTTTGTATTGTATATTATCCCATACTTATATCTTTTAATACTATTTTCTCTGGTTTCGTATTAAATCATAATAATAATAAAAATAATAATAATAATAATAATAATAATAATAATAATAATAATAATAATAATAATAATAATAATAATAATAACAATAATAATAATATAATAATCAACACAAATTATAGATAGAACATAGAAGGTTATATATATACTATATACCTTTTTCAAGTTTATTTCAAAGTTCATGGTGAATGAAAATAAATTAAGAACCATAAAAAGTTTTTTATTAAATATGTTTTAGAAGTTTATGTGGGACAACTTAAAGCATATATATACACTACACATATTTATCAAATTAAAAACTTACTTATGTATTTATTATGATATTAAAAGTATAAGTAAAAAATTTTAAATTTATACTTTTATTCCAATTTTATAACGGTTCGGACAATTAGTACATAATTGATTTAAAATCAAAATCATCCATAGTTTTTTAGTTGGTACTGTTATTGTAGTAATATTTGTTGAAATATTTATTAGCTATTTAATTTTTGAGTCTACAAAAATATACCTGATTTTATTTAAATAATCAACATAAAAATAATTAAAATTATTTTTATGTTTCATGTAATAAGATTATCTAATTGAAAAATTTGAATGGAATAAATCAGAAAAATCTCAAAACATTATGCTAGATATGGTGTAGTTTCTATTTATATACATTATATTAGAATGTATAGTACCTAAAATCCTAAAGTATAAAATTTCTTAAACTTTTCTATATAAAAATAAATAAAAATGTGAAGTATATCAGAAGAAAATCAGATAATATTATTTACCACAATGTTCTATATAATAAGAAGAAAATAATATACCCAGATATGTATATCATATATGTTTTAATAATATATTCAGACAAACGCACGTGATCTTAGTTCACAATATTGTTTTATGATGAGACATTAATGTTGGAAATCAATTTATTTTATTTTTTTTCGTAAAAACGTACAAAAAAAAAGAACTAAATTTATTATAGACTTATTCGGTTGAAATAACTTCATTTTATGTGTATTCGGTATTGGAATAAAATTAAGTGAAATGTAATGATGAGATTCAAAATATTTTGATGGTTTCTCATGCAGAAATAAATTATGATAATCGTGTTTATCGTTAAACTATATATATACATAATAAATAAAATATATGTGTTGTATACACATGAAATTATGAAAACATTTTCTTTATTTAATTTTGTGTCTGAATTATACTTCATTAACAATTCTGATATTTGATTATATATTTTTTCTGTTTTTTTGATAAATAGGAAGCAAAGCCACAATTAATTAAGAATTTTATACATGAATTTCAATTTCTTTTTTATTCTATTTATTAGAGCAGATACTTAATAAGCTGTCTACAATATTCGAAATGTTAAGTACGTATATAGTCTAATAATACAGTATGTACACAATACCTAATTTCATATTAGAGCTTTGACCAAAACGTATACAAATCGAAACAGTAATAAAACAAGAAGTAAAATATTCAAACTTACTTAGATAGTACCACTAACACATTAGTACAGTAGCACAGTAATACACTATTAAAAAATGTCTTAAATACAGCAGCAGGCTAATAGGCCTATATGCAGAGAGATCTGAGTGTTTACCGCCTGCTCCTACCAAACTAACGTAATTAACATAGTACAGATGTGAAGCGACTAAATGATTATCTAACAGATTAAGAATTAATAATATATTATTTGTATTTTTATTGTTCAAAAACATTAATTATTATTATTATTAATTTATTTTGTGTTCATATGTAATTGCATTGTATTAAAAAAAAAAAAACAAAAAGTTAAAAAACAAAAAAACAAATAGTTTTATTTAATTAATAATTTAAATTGTATGTTAATTCATGAAATTTTTTATTCATATACTAATTAATCCGAATAAAGTATTGTTTTCAAAATTAATTCAATAGGTATGTCAAAAATTTCATATTTTAAAATTATTATTAAATTTTCATATTTTTAAATTTGACATAAATATAATTAATAATAAATTTGAAAACTGAATTAATGTATGAGCAATTATATAATTAAAATAAATTTAACGAGAATCAACTGACAGAATGGAATGAAATTAATTTGATAAAACAAAAATAGGAAAGGCAATGTGTATTCAAGGCTTAATTTCTAAAAAAAAAAGAATCGGAACGGACGGAAAAATAGTGTTTATTTATTATTATTTAAACAAAATTCTAGTTTTAAAGACTATAGCTAGAATTAATTTAAGTTTAAATATTTAATAACACGAAAAAAAATTATAATAGATTCCATATTTTTTTGAGAGTCTAGGGCGCTATGTTTTCCTTTGGCTAGCCAACTGCGAACATATATTTTGGGATCAAAATAAGTGAGCGGAGGACCAACAAGTTTTATAAATAGTAAATTTGAGAGTGTTTTAGTTAATAAAGACGAACGTGTTGGTGTAACTATTAAATTCATAGCTGAAAACCCCCGTTCACATTCTGCACTTGAAATTGCTATTGTTGATATTGCAATAAAAAATATGAGCAAATTAAAAAAAATAGCTATTTGCAAAAAAAAAATTTCTATATTTTTTTCGTTGGTAGGAATAGGAATTGAAAAATTTTTTCTTATTTCATAAGAAAAAATTTCATGTATGTAATATTTAAAAAAAAAAAGAACCGGAACGCCGTTCCGGACAGTTCCGGTCGAAATTAAGCCCTGTGTGTATTAATATCTTCGAAATCGAAATTAAAGATAATATAGTGTTCATTATCGTCATATACGAATAGGGTATTTTTTTTTATTCTTAATACGGTATTTTTTTTAATAAATTCTTCACAAAATAAAGTTTTAAATGGAAACAAAAAGCCATTCAAAAAATCCTTATAATTTCCTTAAATTGTGTATATTCAAAAATATTTTTTCCCGATTAAATTGTCAATTGAAAATAAAAAGATAAATAAAAGGAACAAATAGATTTTATCTTGAAATGATCAACTTCTCATTTTTTTTTCTTAATTTTTTTTTCCTTAAAATTTCCATAAAACTACGCGCATCCACTTGCTTATAGAGATTATTTTCATATTATAATATCGACCATTGTGAATTCGTTGGTATCCCTTGTGGCAATTTCCACCTATAAGATATTACAAGTAAATATATCGGAAATTTACTCAGGATCTTATAAATTTTTTTTTATTAGTATTATTTTCTTTTCTATATATTTATGTTGAAGAAAAATTTTTATTCAATTCCAAAAATTACGTAAATATTTTCAATGTATTTAAAAGTTTTTTTTCTATTATTATTATCAAAGAATTTTCCTGTTTTATTGTTCAAACAGAACTGAAGAAAATTTAAGAAAATTTTTGTTATTTATAGAAAGTTTCGGAATAAATTCAAAATACATTTTATGAATATATATATAGTATATAAATTTTAAATAAAAAAGGTAATTCATTTCTCATTTCTTTGTTATCTCTTTGAAAATATAAAATTTACCTTAAAATCTGTAATAAGAGTTTAAGAGAGAATCCTTTATCAAGGGCCTTTAATTCTCTTTTTTTTTATATACATATAATTTACTAAATGTAAACAAAAACAAAATATGGTATCAAGGGCAAACAGAAGTAACAGGTCCTAATTTTTGATTTTTTTTTTTTTTTGTATCTTTAGCAAATATTTGTATTTTGCAAAATATCTACATAATATACATTTATGTGTTGATAATTTTTTTGTTTTCGTTTTTTTTTTCTTTGATGGTCTGGTCATTTTAACCAGGTCCTGTGTAACAAAAATTTATATTAATAACGTTAAATTCCTAGAAATAATTTTAAAATTATTAAATAAAAACACACACGTAGGAAAATTTAATTAAAAGATAGGTAGTATTTTAACATATATTTTGTAAACAATTAGCAGAGTATAATTTTTAAATACAAACAATGTACTTAATACTCATTGAAGCATGAAGGTTTTTAATTTTAAATAATTTTTTAGTGGTTATTTTCATTTATTTTAATCTATAAAATAGCATAATAACAATTTGTATAGCTTTGAAATTCACTGGAAATAAAATTTGTCATATAAATCATAATACACTGTGTTTTTTTAAGTCCAACAAAATTACCGGAAACTAAAATTTATAAAAATTAGGATTATTTCTAAAATTTCAAGAAAAAAACATTATATAAAGTTTGTTAAGAAAATCTTGTTAGACAGAAAAAAATTCATATAAAATTAAATTTCCTTATTAATTAAAAGAGTCATAAAGGCCAATATTTTAGTGTTATGGACCTTTAACGTGGGTCAGAAAGCCAGTGGCTGTTATGAAGGCTTTGTAACAGGACGCCGAAAAATTGGGCATAAATAAGAGGCTAAAAAAATTGATTTTTTTTTTTCCGCATTTTGTAATTTTAAATTTAAAAAAAAAATGTATATTACAGCTTCCCATCGGGCTAAATAATAATTGAAACAATAAACTACTGGTATTTTTTTTATTTTTTATTTTTGCTATACTATAAAACTAATTTATTTAATCAAATATTGTCATTATTTTTATTCTGTTATAATAATCACATATCCCTTTAGAGAACATTATAGGAAACCTTTCATTACATGAAACAAAAAGAAAGAAAGAAAAAAAAACAAAACAACACACAAGAGCTAATTAAATAAATTGATCTTTGCGGTCATGCTGTAAACTCATTATATAAATTTCCGATTGAAACATATACATTTAAGAATCTATAGTAATACTAATGGATAGATATTTAATATACTACTGTATTTAAACTGCGGCTAGTACATAATTGAAATTAAACTATTGGCTTTGTAACGAATTAAAAAAATAATAAGATTAAAAAATTTTAATTATTAGAAATTCATAGAGGTTAATATTAATATACAAACATCAAACACTAACAAATATCTAGTACTCGAAATTCGAAAATAAAAATTGTTTTTATCATGTATGACGGGAAAATTGATTTTTTATCCGTCAGTGACTGATTATCAAATCCATTATATTTATACGATTATTGAACCTTGAAAATCACAAAATATTCAATATTCATCTATTTCTCACATTACATCTGTGTCTGTACAAAATAAAAAAAATACAATTATAAATTATTATTAAAAAACTATTCAATAACCATCATCAAAATATAATTTATGATTCTTAAATTTATATTTCTAACCTTTGGGTACTTTTTTTTTTGTAAGCTCTTATTTCTCTTATTGTTTTTATTTTATTACTATTATATTTTTAATTTTATATCAATTAACCTTTATTATATTTCAGAAATCGTAAAGGTTATTTAAGGGAGTAATACAAAATACAAAAAAAAAACATAAAATCACTTAAAACGTATAATATAAAAATTTTTATAATGAAGGATCATATTTCAGAATAAAAGGTAAAATTACCAAGGATACCATGGAATAAAAAAAAAATAAAACATAGGATAAAGAATAATTAAATTTATCTGTTTATATTTTGAAATATTTTGTTTTCATTTATACAAATATTATTTTATTTAAAATGTGAAACTTTAGATTTTTTTTTTCTTATTTTTTTTTTACATGAAAATTATTGTATAAATATTTCATCGTGATGTTTAAAATTAGTTACAGGACAAATAATCCTATCAATTAACTATAAAGTGCTAAACTAAAAAAAAAAAATAAATAATAAATATATTTAACTTTTACTTGATTTCCGTTTTGTCTCAGTATTCATATGATTTGAAATTACTTGATGATGAAGAAAAATTATTCGATTCACGATAAATTACTCAAAATTTTTTCTGAAATTTTCATCATTTTTGAATTGGTTATTATGGAAGACACTGTCGTCTGTCGCCAAAGTCGTCTTTTAGAGTCGCCGACGACTCTCTTTCGTATTACGGAAGGCGCTCAATTTTCAGGCGACTTTAATTTACAAGGCGCCTTCAACTTGATACGATAACACTTGATTTTTTTTTTGTGAATAACAGAAACACCTAAATAAAAATCAAAAGAAAACGTAAAAATTTCAAAAATTTTTGAAGTTAAAATTCAAAAAAATTGATTTTAATAAATAAAAACCTCATTTTTCAGAATTCTTGAGTTAAATAAAAAATTTTCAAACTTTTTCAAAATATATTTTTGAAATTTTTTTTTTCAAATTTGAATCATCAAAATAATATACTAGTCGTCTAGTTGAAATTAGGCGACAGTAAATTTATTAAAAAGGCGACAAAAGCGACTTCAATAATATGGATTTTCAATTGATTGTCGTCTAGTGTCGCCCAGGCGACTAGACGACAAGTCGCCTGAAGGCGACAGCGACTTCCATGATACCAAATTGTCGCTTTTGGCAACTGGCGACGGCGATAGCGCCTTCCATGATAAGGGCTATTATATCTTATTAATTAATACTTTTTTTTTAGATTATTATTAGGTATTTACATAGTTTTATAATAAAAATAACAAATTTACGCACAAATTTCCAAAATTATATCTATTTTGGTTTCTATTTTAAAGAAATTAAAAATCTAAATAGTATATGTACATATAAATATATTTAAAATCGGTCACGGACATTATTTATGCCTTTATAAACTTAAAATGTATATATTTATTTCTATTAATAGCATCAATCGAAACCTGGAAAATATTAATTATTTTCATGTCAATTAAGATAATTCGTCTTACATTTAATAATTATATTGTTAAATTTGATATTATTATAACAACGTACTAGAAAATAGAAAATCTTTTTTGGAAAAGTTTTTTTTTAATTTATACATATAGTTATCAAGTTATGTACATACTTTTTAATCAGTAAGACCTTGAATTTTTGGAATGCTATTCCATAAATTTTCCCAACATAATGTAAATTTTAAAAACAATATCAACAATTCCAGGAAAATTAAGTTAAATGCAAATACCTGTCTATATTATATGTTATGATTAAATACCGAGAACTAACTAATGTTAAATAAACTTTTGGTGTAGTTTACTAATGAAAATATCTAAGTTAATGGTTTTTTGTTCTCATCTTTTAGAAATAAATACATTTTATTGGTATTTTTTTCTGAGTATACTGTTTTTATGTTCTTCCAGAAACTAACCTATTATTTTACCATCATTTAGACATTACACACACGTAAAATATTTTTAGTTAAATAAAAATATATGAGAAAATTTAAATATTATTTTTAAAAAATAATCATCAATCTTATTTTTGTTCATCTTAAAACTAAAATTTCTATAGGCAACTGATCAGAATCTTCTTAATATAATGTTTTTACTTAATTACATAATATTTTACAATTTAAGAAACAAAAAAAAAATAAATAAAAAATCTTTACATGCTTCTTGTTATTTTGTTTGAAAAAATAATTTTGTTTTTTAATAATAATGGCTATTTATTGTTGCGAAAATAATAATAAATCTTATATGCCTCTGGGACTGGGATAATGAAATGTTTTAGAATTTTCCTTTTACGAAAATATGTCGGAGGAATTTTTCTTTAGATTTTTATTTTTTTTTTTTTACATCCTGTAGGACAAAAATATTATTTAAAAACAAAAGTTTTATGTTTTTTTTTTTGTTTTTATGGGACTTACAAATATCAAAAATTAAAATAAAACAGAAAAGAAAAAAACCTTTTTAAATTTTTTATTTTTTTTTAACATAAAGTTTTGGGGCAGCAGAACTAAATTTTTTAAAAAACCTATACACATATCTCGGTTAAAGAGATTTTTTATTCAGTATGGAAAAACGAACAGAGAACATAAATAATATTACTATTTAAAAAATTTATGGTTCAGTTTGTGTTTGAAATATGATTTAACATAAAGGATGATAATTATTACTTAATTATTAAATTTTTATGTAAAGATAAAAATATTTTACAAAATTTTATAAAAATATTAAAGATTTTTTTTAAGGAGTCTTCAACTTATCTCTCTTAATTTTTTGGGATCATTCATGAATGATATTTAACTATTTATAAGATCATTTACGACAAATCATAAAAAAAATATAAATTGCTCCAAATTCGAAGTACATATAAGCACTAATAAATCTACTAATATTTTTATACAACATTTTTTACATCATTTTTCGCAGGGTTCGCTTGAATACCATGAAAAAATATATATAAAAACATACACCTTGTAAATACATGAAATATTCGTTTTTAAATATGTAAATAAAAAATAAACGTCATGAAACGATAAAGGATATTATTATGTGTATCTATCTATATATAGTACATATTATAATATTAATAATATACGGATAAAAATTTACAACCACCGATGTAATAAAGGATTCAAAATGTTTTTTCTATATGTAACTTACCTTGTACAGTAATTTTTTTTTATAAGAGATAAAAAAGATATACGTACTCATCAGCAAACTGTTGCTTTGTTTGTTGATTTTTATGGACTATACTGTATAATCATAAAAGTAAAGTTCAAAGAAACACTGAATTCGAAATTTATTTCTATGTATATAATATGTTTTTTTATTGCCTTTGAGGCGTACTTAAGGTTTAATTTTATAATTTTACTATATTGAAATCAAAATTTTCTCCCATACATTTATATACATTTATATTGTTTTCTTTACTTATTATGACCTATATTTAGGCTTGTTAAGTCTTTGACTTAAAAACCTATTTTATTTTTAGATCAAAAATGTTCAGGTGAAAAGTTTTTCTATATAAATATATTATTATGGTATGTATGATTATATACTTTGTTAATTTTAAACATTTATAATCATTTTTAAAATTAAATTCAACAACAATATATTTTTTATCTTCATTGTACACATTTTACTCTTTCATTTTAATACTTTCAACACAATTGTGATGAAAACTTTGTATGTATATAAATAAAAATATTTATGCTTTGGTTATTTTTAACATCATTATTAAACATACATTTTGCAAAAAAAAAAAAAATGTATAACAATAATGGTTTTATAAACATAAAAATATCCAATAATAATAAAATTTATTATGCGGTCGAATTTAGCATGCGCCTCATAAATAAACAAGAATGTCCTCTTTGTTTTTAATGCCAAATATAAGCTCTTAAAATAAAATGTAAATTATAAATTTGATTATCCTTTAGTAAAATTTCAATAATATTGTGTTTTAATTTTAAATAAAAATGTCTATTATGAAATTATTAAGGTTTTTAATATGTATATTATTCTGATTCAATTCTTTCATAAATTTATGTTGGTACAAAAAATTAGCTATAACTGAGGATTTTATTTTACATATTTGGAATACTAAATCATTATTGAAAGAGTGTACAAAATTAAAGTGCTAGCTTAAACGTCTTGTATATAGAAGTGTTTAAACACTTCTTTTATCAGTATATTTTTACATAGATGATTTTTTATGAATTATCAAAACCCTCAATTAATAACTTAGCCGCACTAAATAAAAATTAGGTGTTAATGAATGGAATTTCGTTTTTATAGAGGTTATTTAATAGATTAATCGAATTTAAAACAAAAATTTAAATCTACTTTTAAACTAATTTGGCGTAATTAAAAAAAATCATATTCCAATATATGCATATAAAAATAAAGACATCTGAAAGATTTACACAATTTATAAAATCCATTTTTCATTCAAGCTTCAAAGATAATTTTAATTATATTACATTAAAATTTAAATTCAATTTTATTTTTCCAAAAAGATTTGGTTACATGATAAAATTACTTTATTTGAGCCAAACCTATATTTTATTTTTTATTTTTTAAAACTAACCTACATAAATTAGACCTATGTTTGTGTTTATTAATGTTTTGTAAGCACAACAAAGCATGTGCTCAAATGTCTATAATGGTTAAAAACTTTGGCTTTATGTAAATACATTAAAAAAAAATATTCCTGGCAATGATAATAAAATTAATAATCAGAAAAAAAATATTATATATAAAGATAAATAAATATACCTAGATACATATATTATATTTTGCAAAAATTAAATTAAAATTCAAATTCAATTATATATTTTGTACATATACATAAAAAAAAAATTTTTTTATATACATAAATATACCTAAATATTATATTTTATTTATACATATATTTTTTTTCCTTCTTCCTGTAAAAGATAATTTAATTGTTTCTCTTGTGTTTGCGTTTAACATGAAAAAAGAAAATAATAAAATAAGGATGTGTTTTTCCTGATCATGAAAACTTAATAATTTAACATTAGGCTATTTTCATATTTATGTTTTTTCTTTCTGCATTTTGTTGGTATTATGTACCTACTTGTTTATTTATACACCTTTTTTATGTTAATAAATTTAAAATCAATAGAAAAAAAAATTCTAAAGAAAAATAATTTAATGTGGGAATTATTGTATATATATTTATATCAACAAGAATATTTATTTATAGGTAATTTATAAATAGTTTTATTTATTTTATAGTTATCGATGAAAAGAAGATAATTTTATACCGGAAATTTCTAGTAGTACAATTCTTCACTATTCCAACTATTCTGTATAAATTCAATCTACAATGATGTCTATTTTTCTTCTCCTTTTATAAGTTTCTCTCCTTCTATAAGTTTATAAAATGTAAGCAAATAATGAATAATTTGTATTCAGTACTATTAAAAAACAATTACTTTCATTACTTTTCAATTACAATTACTTTTATTTTTGGAAATATATTCAATACTTTTCAAATATATTCAGTATTCAGTATTTGGAATTACTTGAAATTTTACAGCTATGATATAGTTAGTTACATAATAGAAATATTAATGGAAATATTATTAAGTTACACAAATATTATGTTTATTTTACATACATTTATATACGCAAAAAAAAAACTTATTATTAAATTAAGTTAACATTATATTCAGAAGTTCCAATATCTGTTTATTCTACATACATAGTAATGATTGACAGTTTTTCATATTTTAAGCAATTTCTATTTTTATAATACAAAAAAAAAAAATAAGAGAAAATATAATTGACACAAAAAGGACTTCATTTTTATACGAAAGCTAAAAATTTCAAATTTATGAACATTATATACAATTCAACATATATACATTTTTAAATGTATGTACGAAAGAGTCAATGAAATATGTACTATGTACATATAGGGTAGTATATCAACAACAATGTTTATAATATGTTTAGATAACATAAACATTTCTTGAATATTGTAAAAAAAAAAAAACCATTGTATGGCACATAAATACAATCTCATATTGATTAGATTCATCTGTTCAATGATTGTTTATTGGCATTAGTATAATATAGAAAAATTCATATATACACATACTTCTTAAATTTTTTTTTTTTTCTTTTTTATTTATATTTTCTAAAATTGATTACTTTTTTGGATTTATTAGAAAATGGGTATGACATTTAGTAACATAACCACATCCACAATTTTGATAAATTAATTTGGGTTTAACAAAATAATATGCATAGTAGGTTCATTTATATAGATCTACATAACGTTAAAAAGTAGAAAATATAATAACGATTTAATCTTATAATTATGTTTGTGTAACCAAATGCCAATATTTTTAATTAAACAAAGGAAATGTTTTTAAATTCAAAATAAAAAGAAATTTTAATTTTAATTTATTTAAAAACTGTGTCAAAACCGCAGGGTGTGTTCTTCTACATTAAAAAACTATGCAAAAATGTTGAACAAAATATTCAACGAGAAATCGAAATAATGCTGTAACTATTTACAGTTACTATATATAAGTTAATATGTACTTAGGAACATTTAAAAATCAATTTAATAAAAAAAAAAAAACGTGATGAAAACATCTAAAACAGAATCAATATATTGAATACCGAATGTATATGTATATAAATTTTGTATTAAGAAAATTACCTTCTTTTGATCTTTTTGAATTGATATATTAAAAGAAATTTTCTATGATTTTTTTTTTTGTGTAAATTAAAACGAATTGATGTTTTTGAAGTTAATAAAAATAAATAAATAAATTATACGGTAGGTATACATTTTTTTTTTAATAGTACATCAATAATTATAATATACATAGGTACACTTCTTATCTAAATAAAAAATTTGTAAAAAATAATGTAAATGGAAGTACCTTTAAAAATTGTTTCGTAATGTAATTTCCTTAAACCAAAAAAAAAATTTTTAAAAGAAAAATATCTATACGTGTATCTAATATTATATATAAAAACCAAAATTTCTATGTATACATAATTAATTTGTAAATATTTTTGCGTTTGGTTTTTTGCTATATATTATGTATACCTAAATAATTTTTGTTTTTCTAAATATATACACATTATAAAGAAATTCAAATTATGAAATTTTGTGTTAATTTTCGTTAAAAATATTTTCTTTTAAGATAATATTTTCTTATTTTATACATTTACATGATGTATAAAACAAAATAAAGCCGCCTCATAAATATGAATATATTGAAAGCTTTTATTGTTAATAAATACGTATTTTATGTGTATATCTCTTCGAGGTAAAATTTAAAGAAAATATTTAATTTACATTCTTTTCTAAGAGTTCACAAGAACTAAATAAAATGATATACGTTGTTCATTTAAAAAATAAGCCCTCAAAGACGATTTTTGAAATTTCACGACCTCGCAGGGTCAATTTTAAAAGTTTTAATATTATCTACATTAAATTGACTTTCAAATGAGATTACTGGAATATCTGCACGACGCGGCAGATATTCACAGTGGCACTTGAATAGGATCATAATTTTTTTGAAGATTTAAATGAAAAAAATATTTTTTATAATCACTAAAAGTTGTAACAGGGATCGCTGTGAATGAGAAAAACATGAAACTTAAAAACTGTACAAATATTTTAACAAACAATATGAAAAAAATTGTTGGCCCTATGCAAATTACTGTGGGGTAATAAGCTTTTATCTATTGGCTCAATGAAAAACCAAGTAAAAAAACTTTATAATTTCTTCAAGCAATAAAATTGTTGGAATTTTTGTGATTTTTTTATTAATATTAATATTTTTATTTCATGCTATCTGAAATCATAGATTATATTATTATTATTATTATTTTCGAAAAGAAATTCTTAATTAACAAAAAATCCTTTGCCATGGTAATTTACAAACATTACATTTTGGATTCGTTTGAGCAAATGTTTTAAATACCAATACAGGAAGGTGTCCAGAGTTTCACATATACACTTATATCGTTTTTAAATAGAATAAAATCGTTCTAGTTGTAGAAGGTAGATAAATATTCATGCAAGAACTCTAAAACTATAATAAAAGAAAAATTACATTTTTTTCATTATTAAATTGATTAAAACTTAAATTGAAATTTATATACCTATTATAATAGCATTTTAATTGAATAATAGATTAATAAAATTAAATTTAAAATAAAAAAAATATATATCTTTTTGTAATATTAAAAACGGTAAGCTTTATTGCGTGTTTTTTTTTTTTTTTAATTTATTTTATTACTTTTTAACCAGAAAAGTCACTTAAACATTATTTTATACTTAATTTTTTCTTATTAAATTTTGTTTTTAATATTTTTAATACAAAGCAACAAATTTTAATTAGTAAGCTGCCTGTTAAAAAAGATTTAGAAAAACCATATTATTTAATTTTTATTTTTTCCATCAAAATACGAAGTACCTTAATTTAAAATTATTTTTCTACTTCAAAGAAAATAATATTTTCATTTTAATTTTGAAAAGCTTAGAAGTGAGATAAAATTAATTAAATACCATTTTATATATAATTATAAATTTGTGAATATATTATGTATATTTTTAAAAAGTTTACGGCAGGTATATTGTATATCATATGCATACTGTTGCTAATAGAGAATATTACTTTCATCTAAGCATTTTCTATAATAACTACTTAAATTTACTATTATTATATTTAAATGAGTACACATGTAGCATTATAGCTTCTTAAAATGTTTTTAACAACTATATTATGAAAAATTATGCGGTATTTTCAGTGAACTTAGAACTTAGAAGAGGATTTAAGAATTCGAAAGTTGCAAGATAAAATCTAACAAATAATATGAAATAAGATTTAAAATATGTAAGGTGGGTACTTAACATACTTATTATTATATGTTTAAATATGTGTATAATAATATGTAATATATAGTATGTGTATATACTATATTTGTTAAAAAACAAAATACGTACAAAATAAAATTCTTCGATTATACTAGAAACAAATCGAATTGATTGGATCTGTTGTAAAATAAAATAAAAGCATATAATTTCGTTTTAAAAGGAAAACAAAATTTAATTTTTATATAACTTTGAAAGTTAATAATACTCTATGTGTATGTAATATTACGAAGATTTTTTCATTTGGCTAAATTTGTTTAAAACCATAAAAACAAAACTTTATCCAAGAAAAAATAAATATTTATTTAATATTTTGCGTTACGATGGACACAAAAAGGTAAAGAATGAAATTTTTCTGATTTTTTGTTAAATTTATAAATAATTTTAAGTAAAAAAAAAAAAAATTAATTCAAAAATTGAGAAAATATACGTAGGCAGTTGAATGGTTGAACAAATTTAATAATTGTGTAATTGTGAAAATAAAATAAATATTGCGGTTAACAAAAAAATTATTGATTTTAAGTATCTTCATACCTTTTTGTCTTACTTTTTCTAATTTTAATTTAATATTTTTTTGTATATTTTTGACAGATTTAATAACCACCAAAAAATTTTTAAAAAAGAATCACACAAAAAATCAATATATAGTAAATAAAATTAGAGACTAAGTATGTTTGTACTTATGACAGGCTTTCCTTCGGATTTTGAGAAAGAAAGAGATCTTATTGCAAAATAAAAACAAAATTAAATCGTAGTGTGTAGACGGTATTAAATGGAGGGTTGACATAAAGTCAATACTAATTTTTTAGATCATTGAAACTAAAATCTTTTTTTTTTTAGAAAAAATCAATGAGAAATGAAAATTATTCAACATCTCTGTTCCACCTCTGTTCCACCTAGGTTTCTATTTTGATTGGCAACTTAGCCCAGAATTTACAGTCTAGGTAGACATATATATAAGTTCATTTGCGATATATGTTTATGTTTATATAATAAGCAATATTTAATTTTTTTTTAATTTATCTGTACACAATAAAAAAAAAAATAAACGAAATCATCATCATAACCTTCCAAAAATAAGAGCATAAATTCTTATCAAGGTTTTATTGAATTTTTTTCTTTTTCAGAGAATTCTCTGTATAGCTAAGATAATTTCTCTTCTTCAACCACCTGCAAGATTTGACCTATTTTTGTTTTTACTTGGTAAAATAAAATTTTAGAATTTTCCTCTTTTTTATTTAAACTCAAACATGTGTTTAATGTCTACAGTAAATTGTATTAGTGTGGCAACATTATTTTTCACAACATTTCTACTTTCTATTTTTTTTTGATAATAACAATTTTGCAGAATTGAAATTAAATTAAATCCTTAGTTAAAAGGTATTTTGTAAACAAATACATGTATATTTTTTGTTTATTGTCAAAATAAGTATCTGTAGATAACCATTAAATAAAAATAAAAAATTCAAAACAAGTACCTATAGATTTTGTGTGTCTGTTAACTAATAGAATTTAAGAATAAAGGTGTTAAAATTATGCAAAATTCTTAGTTTCGACAATAATTTCTTTGTTGATTGCAGATAAAGTTTCTTGTCGTCATTATAATAAACTATATATCGGCTGCCATGGAAATAATTTAACTTTTAATGTTATGTCGCGGAAAAATATCACTATTGCTATTTTGAAAGGAAAATTATGTTGATTATTTTTGCTACTATATGAAGGAACAAATCATGTATTAGTACATTAGTCCCCGTAGAGTTTTCCTTACCATACATATTTGATAAATGATATGCATATATTGCTATAGCTATTCATAAATAAATGATTTAATTTAGAAAATATTATTTTTTTTTTAATTTGTATTCATATTTTTAATAAGAATTTGAAAATAATAATTTCTGCAAAAAAAAAAATCTGTAAAATTGCTTCAACATTTATATAAATAAGAATCATTTATTTTTATTTGGAAAGCGCATGCCAAATTCTTAAAAATACTATGGATAATAAAACTACAGTTTTTCTTATATCTTCATATTTATTTAAAACTTCGGTCACGGTCATAACACGTGCTCCATGGTGTCTGGCTAGGCCATTATATTTTTTTTTGTTATTATGCATGCAAAATATTGCCCAATAAATTTTGATTATTTTATCTACTTTAAAATTAAAAATATAAAAAGTATGCAAATTTTCTTAATTTTCTAGAAATGCAAATTATTAGAAGGTTGAAGTTTTTCTTCTTTTTTTGTCATACACTTTTTATTAATTTTTTTTCCACTTTGGTCGTTGGTGTGTGACGTATTTTCAGAAGTTATTTTATTGTAATATTATCAGATCGAAATCATTTTCAAAGGATTTTGCTTATGACTTAGTTGTGTACATTACATCGATTCCAATTGACCACTTCAGTAGGAAATCCAAATGAATCTCCATGGAAATTGCAAATGAAAATACTTAGAAATCCTCACATTTTTCATCTGAATTGATTTGAGCACATCTTGCAAGAAAATAACACAGTTTTTTAACAAATTTTATAGCTGATTTTGGACGGAGTTCTTTTTTAAGTGTATACTTAAAAAATACTGTGCTACATTTTTTTTCGAGGATTCACTGGAAAAGGTTAAAATTATTTTTGTTTTGTCCATAATTTTCTCATTACTAGTTTTCTTTTAATTCAAAATCGAACAAAAAAAAAATTGTCTGCTATTCATTACTTGTAAAAAAATACTTAAATTTTGTTTGACAGCATATTTTATGGATGGATGTTAAATTCTTTAACATACATTAGTTACAAATACACATCAACCTAATCCTTAACTTTCATTATACGCAGACTTTCATTACACAGATAATTTTTTTTTAGAGATTGTATATTCTGTTTTTGTTAACTTTTTTTAATATGTATGTACATAAAAACATAATATACATAAATATATGTATTACTATACTGTATAGCACATATATATAAAAAAGGGAAAGAAAAATAAAATAAATTTGTATCAAAAAGCAACAGTTTGCCCATAAACACTTTTTTTTTTGTGTGTACTTAAAATGGAATAGGATATTTTAAAATATACTTTATGAAGTTGAAAAAAAAAATATAATATACATATTCTTTTTATCCTCTTTATAATCCTTTATTACTCCATGATGTTTTTTTGCTCTGCTGTTTTGTTTCTTATTTTCTTGATACTTACCAGGAATAAATATTATTGTGATTGTAATGTGTGCAGATATATACATTTTAATATTAATATTTACTTCATAAAATTAGGTAAAGTCAAGGGATTTATAAAAATATAGGAATTTAATATCGGTTCATATTAAATTTTAAGATACATTTGAGTAAACACTGAAAAAACAGAAAGCTGCGGCAGCTAAATTTTCTGTATATTCATTTGTTATAAATTTTTGGAACAAGTTATTATGTATTTAATATTATATGCAAGATTTTGAGCTCGTATTATCAGAAAATATTTCAATTTTATTTATAACTTTATAGCTGGTTCTTAGGTACTATTTTGTAAGGCGATAAAATGTTGCAAGGCTCTGGAAAAATTTTTCAATGTTATTTCTTTCGTTATGTTTTTTTTTATGCTTTTCAGAAACTATTATTATATTGTATTTTATTTTTGAATTAATTTGAAAGGCAAAATAAAACATTTTCGATGCAAATATGACTCTTAAAAATTTTTTATAAATAATAAAAACGTGGGTAAATAAAGTTTTTGGAATTTAATAATTTTCGATAGAATAATGTCAATTAAATCTTGTTTACAATGTAATCATATCAAATTCATTAAAAAAAAGATAAATTGATTTTCAATTGAAAATATATTTTGGATTACAATTGTAGAAATAGACATTTTTCATTTGAAAATATTTATATATTAAAATTTGAGTTATTTATGTAATAAAAAAGAATAATTTTTTTTTATAGTGAAATATCATAAAATATATTAAATAAATGTCCAACAATATACCTCGTCAATGAAAAAAAGACC
This sequence comes from Hybos culiciformis, assembly GCA_964007475.1. Classification (NCBI taxonomy): domain Eukaryota; kingdom Metazoa; phylum Arthropoda; class Insecta; order Diptera; family Hybotidae; genus Hybos; species Hybos culiciformis. Next base: position 43,732,304 of record OZ023275.1, read on the forward strand.
GTTTTGACCATATCGATTCAAAATAAATGTACACTAATTTTCATCTAAAGCATATTTAAATTAAAAACGAATTTAGTAATTATTTAGACCCTTGAAAAGTGCCCAAAAACACAAATTTTCACCTCTTTTCACCTATATCTATTTACTGGTGCAGTTCTGGTTCGGTTGAGTCTTTTAACTCCAAATCTAGAATTTTATCTTTCAGTTTACGTAGTGAGCGGATTAGTAGTAGCTTATAAGATCCAGCGAGTTTTTTTTCAGTGTAGTACATGTATAGCGTTTAACATATAGTACCTACGTAAAAAACACTTTTACATGATAAAGAGTTATTGAATTTTTGCAAAATTTTATAATATCTATACTTTTCAAAAACTGATTCATAAAGAAAAAAAAATTAAATATCGTTATTTTAAGTTAAACACATGAAAAATTACTGAAATTGGTAGATAAATTTTAATATAATTATAAAAATTATTCAATATATTTAAATTTGCTCCAAAAGCCATGAAAATTAATTATATTTTCATTGAAAAACTAAGTTAACGCATCCCAGAAATAGATGCAAAAAGCATTTCTATTTTTAAAATATATATAAAAACACCTACAAATACACAATATGCAGACAATGATGTAATATTGTATTAAAAAAAAATGTAATAATGGTGTAAAGGTTTCTGATTTCACTTTAAAGATTAATATATTGACTTTGGGAGTAAAATATGAAAAGCTTTAAAAGGGTTAAATCCATAATGTTGAGCTTTAGTTTTTTTTAATTCGTATTTTGTGTCTTTTTTATATACAATATACTTATAAAATTATTAAAATCAAATTATAATTTTTAGAATTAAATCTTTTTTTTTTTGTAAATTAAAAGTTAGAATAAAAGTTGAAATTTCAGATAAAGTAAAAACAAGTATGAATGCAAAATTTCGTGTCAAAAATATTGTAATATTATAATAAATATTATTAATATAAATATTAGATAAGATTAAGTAAACCTTTTTTTTTGCACTTTTTAAGCCGAAATGTAAGTTAAAATCAAGTTAAATGCAAGTTAAATGCAAGAACTAGGTCCACAATTAAAGGTATATTGCCCCGAAACTTTATAAACATTTTCTTATTTATGCTAATAAGCAAGAAGAGTCTGTGGTAACTCAAATTACAACGGGTACATCGACACAATGCAATGCAATTATCAGAATAATGCAAAAACAAATAACAATTTATTATTTTACTAAATAATTGATTAAGCATCTTTTCTTCATAAAAATTTTAATATTTTTTCAAAAATTGATAATTCGATCTATTTTATTGACTACTATACTACAACGTTTACGAATTTATATTAAAATGTTAACAGCAGTTAAAAAAAAACATTAAAATTTATTTATATATTATATTAAGTAGGTCAAACAAAAAGCTTGAAGAACAAAAAACATATTTTTTATTTTTATTTTTATCTTTAGCTTCATATATTTCCATATTATATAATACATTTATTTTTAATATAATAATCGAAAACAACATATAACTAATATATTTTTACAAAATTATTATATACACAAGTATATATGTATTTAAATAGAAAAATATATCATCTTTTATATAATAAAAAGAAAATGAGAGAAAACAGGAAATATTTTTCCATTATTTTTCTTTAGAAAATAAATTCTACCGACACAAAAATCAATTCTGACCTTTATTATTATATTATTATTTATTTAATTTAAGTTTTGATATAAGGTATATATGTATAAACTTTTCATAAGTTAACATTTCCGCACGTGAAAAAAATTATAAATATTGTTAAGAAAAAAAAAAAATATATATATTTTCCACTTAGTAAAAGTTTTAATTCATATTAATTTTTATATTTAAATAAAAAATCATTGAACTTTAAAAAAAAAAGTTATAACATTTATAACGTTTTATTATTCATATAAAAGTCTATTTGAAATGACTTAATTCTTAAAACTTATTTTTAGAAATATTGTTTGTATATTCAGTACATACAATCTAATGATTTATCATAGATGGTAATAAATTTTTGCTTAAAACGGTTTGATGTAAAGCTTCAAGTTTACTTTTTTACAGGACTCTGTTCGTTTGGTATTTGACTCGCTAACCGATTTTGATGAAATTTTGCAAAGACTCTAAGTTCCGAAGGCAATAAAATAACTAAAAAAAATATAAACTCTAAACATTTCTACAAAATAAAATAAGTGAAGTTTTGAATTTTGAGTAAAAAATTTAGAGAATAATCGGTCCACAGGAAGTGATTGCAAGTGACATAAAGATGTTTTCCATTTTGAATGGAAAATGGTCTAAAAAGTAACTAACTTTCACTTTTTGTGATTTCAAAATAATTGGACGCAAAAAACGAACTGGGGTGTTCAAACAAATTCAGTACGAAGTCCGTTCTTATAATTTCTTCCTATATTAAACTTATGAACTATCAACTATTTTTAATCTTCTATTTCTTCAAAAAATTTAATCAAAAAAAAATTAAATGTATAAAATTTTTTTGCACATAAAATACAGTTCTATTTAGAAATTAGAATTCAAATATATATAAAATACCCCAGAGAATTGGATTAATAATTATCGTTTAGTTAAAAAAAAAAAAAAAAAAAGGAAATTGAGAAAATAATAAGTAAATTAAAAAAAAAAATAATAATAATACTTAAATTAATGATGAAAACTTGAAAGGTAGAAGAAGAAGTTTTTTTTTTCAGTTTAAAACATTTTTTCCTCATTAATCAGAAATTTAATCTAATTAGGATATTTTTATTCAAATTATCAACTTTATTCGTGGCTACCTTTTAGGGGAAATTAAAACCAAAAATAAAATATCAAAAAAATAATAATAATAATAATAATAATGCTTAAAAGGAAATTTGATTATCATCCCTTGTTTAAAAGTCATAAAATTTTTTATTTGACTTCAGTTTCATTTTCTCCCAATGGACATTTTAATAAAAAATAACCTAGAGATAAAAATCAATTGGTGTATATTTGTGTGTTATATACGACGACGACGTCAGAAAAATATTACAAAAAAAAGAAATTCTTATGTTATATTATGATGATGAAGTATGAACTAAAAATCATGCTGTTAATAATAAAGCCATATGTGGGCTCACTTGGATCAATTAAATTTGTTTAGATTTAGAAAAATCATATTTCAATAAGAACAAAAAAAAATGAAAGCTCAGGCAATTTATTAAATAAAAATATAAGATTTAACAGAGTAGAATTGTGTTCTAACAAATTCTGGAATACGGGGATGGATGAAAAATTTATGATTTTATCGAACGCACATTTGTTTCCCCTAGTTACATATAATTTACAAGCAAATCGTCCATTCAAAATTCATCCACAGACAATAAGAATGTTTACTTAAAAAAAGTTTTCAGACTATATTGTTTTGGAAATTGAATTTATGTTATTTGAAGTAATTCGATTTTGATTAAACGGACTTTCATGGAATTCGTCTAAAAACAAATTTCTCTTCTTTTTTTTCTGAATAAAGCCACGTAACAATTAAATAATGACAACTGTTGATGTATATATGCCACTGCCACTATTAAAAAAAATAATTTTCCTGAAAACAATTTTTTTTTGTATAAAAATGTAACAAAATTTTTCATTACTGACTACCATCAATTACATTTTTACTTTTTTCAGTATAATGAAAGAAAATTGCGATTAAAAATAAAAAATGAATGAGACATGTCACATAAAGTGAAAGATGAAAAACTTTTTTTTTTTTATTGTGTAGACAGGTGTGTCTCCAAAAAATAACAAAAAAAAAAACTAAACTAATAAATATTAACTTAAATATATAATTTTTTTTTATAAAAGTAGGTACAACTAAATAAAAATCGTTTTCTTTAGCCTAATGAACTTATAAAGGGATACACAAAACATATATATTATCATACATTCATACGTATTATCATTTTATAATAAGTAGCACAATTTTTCTATTGAATTTTTGCACATTATTGTCAAAAGGCCCCATTATAAAAATTGTGAAATATAAATAAAGTATCAAGATTTTTAGAAATCAAAATATATACTAAGAAAACTATTTTGGTACTATCGGAATATTATCTATCAATAATTTATGAGGGGTTACAAAATATAGAATGAAGTATAAGCATTTTTATTTAACTTTAAAAATACTTTGGTTATAACTAAACATTCAAAGCACCAAAATCGATTAGGAGTTTTAGTGAAAGATAGACGGACATTTAATGAATATATAAAATTTTTTCATTATTGATGGAAAACGAGTTCAAATAGATTTTACCTACATTTTTTTCCAACTGAGAGTAGGTTTTTCAGAATATGCGTATCCTACATTAATGTTTTGAAAATCTGTCGAAATGATCAGATACAAAAACTACTTATTCGATTTTAGAGATACTTCCACAAATTCTATAAAAGATACTTTCAAAAATTATAAATATATTGAACTAAAATTAATAAGTTATCTTTTATATTCATAATAATTATGTATCTAATTGAAATTGAAATAAAAGCAAATTAAATAACATATATAGAGAAATTTGCTCTGCTTCAACATAAAATAAACTAAAGTTAATTTTCATTGTGATCCTCTGAAAAATTTATTTACGTAGCGAAAAAAAAAATTCAATTTAATTTTTTTTTTTTTTCAATTTTATAATACTTATATAACGTATAATAACCCACATTATTTATTCAATAAAAAATTAATAAATAATATACACACAAGTATAATATATAAAATGTTGCAATATATTGACAAGGCACAACTTATACGTTTTTAGGGAAAAAAAGTTAAAAATAGAATCATTTTAAAAATATAATAAATAAAAAGGGGAAAGTAAATTTCAATTTCGTTGTCAATTATAATATTATTATATAAAATAATTTTTATTTTTTAGCATGTTTTCTATTTTAAAAATGAATAAAGAACTATATGATTTAATTTGCTGTCTTCCTTTCCGTCCATCTAAAATGCTTCTAACTTTTGTAATATTTCCCAGTTTCGATCAATGCCGAAATATGCGTAGTTTCTTTCACTTTCATCCAAGCTATAGCATGAGATTTTCCGAGTCCAGAGATATAATTTTTCCAGAGATATAATTTGTCCAAATGTCTAAATTATTTTCATATAAATTGTATTGGGGGTGATTTACAAAAAAATAATTAATTCCACTCAAGATGCCGATTGAAGGAACGTAAAAAAAAGTTAGAAGCTGATTTGATAGAGATCTATAGTAAAAATATTTACAAAAAAATATTTCAAATTCAAATCTCAAAAACGAGCTCCTTTCTTCATTTATGAGATAATATTTTTTTTAATTAATATGATTTGAAGCTGTTTTTTGAAAATAAGAACCCGTTTTCCTTTGCTGGATAATGATGAAAGGAGTTAAATTTTATTTTTCAACCGTATGATGTCAACACTGCAGTCGTCAACTTAAAAATTGATTATCGCAATATTAAATTCTTAAATGAAGCATTTTATTGTAAAAAATATTATATTTTAAGAACAAAATTAATTACGGTTTGAATAATCGCAATAACAATAACAAATCCTTATAGAATCCTATGTATAATGTATTTTCTTAAAAAAGAATTATTGCTCTTTGTTTAATACAGAAATACAATATAAAAGAAAAATTAAAATAAAATTAAGTAAATGTTAAACAAACTTTTAAATAACCAGCCGAATCTGAACGTTTGAAGCTTCAAATATATTAAAAACTGAAAATATACTTAGACTTAATATCTACTATTGTCTAATATATTTGCTAGTCTGTCGGAAATAACATTTTAATTATAAATCTATTTCTTTTTTTCTAAATTCAACTTAAAGAATTACAAAATGACGAAATTGCATAAATTTTTTTCCAATCTTGATAGCATTGCAGATGAAATTTTATTGCAAATTGATTTTTATACTGAATTTTGCAAATAAAGAGATTTCTGTGAATGTTCTATAAATCTTGTTATTTTTGTTCTGGTCTCATGAGAACAGACTGAGCGCATGCGAAATTTAAAAAAAAAAATAAAAGCACCACATTAACCATACAAAAAAAAAATACACATAATATTGATGCTGGGTTGTATTCATGGCCAAAGCATGTGCTTGAAATAGAATATAAAATTCAGGCAAGGCTAATATAATTATAGTTAAGTTAAACAAAAATAAAAAAAATAAAAAAATAAATGAAAAACATTGTCGATATAAAAAACTTTTTAGTTGTTGGAGCAACAGTTGCTATTTTCTTTTTTTTTTTAACTTTTTGCACACGTAATTTTTCCCAAGGGAAATCTGATTTTCTTTTTCCATTAGATAGTTTATTTTTATTTTTTTATTATATGCACTTTATGAATGCATATTTTTTGTTCAAAACAACATTATTTCACTAAAAAAAAAAAAAACTTTTAAACATTTTAAATTACATTTATTTTGCATAGTGTTATTATAGTTCTCCGCAATGAATTTGAATTAATATATTATGTATAAAGTATTATGTTTGAATTTATTTGCATATTAAATAAAAGCTTATTGCATTACCAGGTAATATACTTAACTATATATACATATTTCAAAGGCTAGTGGAATTTATGTAAAGCTTATTTTCATCTTTCACTTATTTTAATGATGGAATACTTGACCCTCGTGATGAAAAATAATATATATATAACTTTTATCTTTATTTCTCAAAATGTTTATTTCTTAGTATTGTATAGGTTTAATAAAATTAAGAACTTGAAAATTAGATACTCAGAAGTCCAATAAATATTTATGTTATTATTCAAGTTCTAATTATTGGATTTGTAGATAAATAAATACTTCAACATTTATATTACGTTTTCAACCGTCGAAATAAATCTTAACTATTCCTCTTCACCTTTTTTTAAGTAAGTACGAAAGGTTTGTTTTTTTCTTCAATTATCAATGATTTAAAATTTTGTTTTTTTTTTTTTTAATAAATTCAATCTTATTAAAAAACAAAAAAAAAATACTTTTGATAAATTTTTTTTAAACTTAACCAGACAACCAAATATAAAACTACCAAAAATAAAACAACAATAATTTAAATAAATTATAATTCTATAAAGTATATATGTACTTATAATTTTAAATAAATAAATAAAATTTATATAAAATAAATAAAACTAAGACCTGTTACGTGTTTGTCCTTGATTTTATTTTTTTTTGCTCCTTTTCCAAAGAAAAACCTTGCATAAAAATATACTCTTATTTTTATTTTTTTTTTTGTGCAGATTTTTTTTTTCACTCATAATGTTTCAAAAAAACCTTAAATCAAAGAGAACACATAATACATACAGTATAGTACTGATTGAACAACCTTGTGAAAATATACCTTGTCTCTCAATTTTCATGAGAAAAATTCTATAAATTAAGGTACTTTACAAAGAAATTTTTCAGTCATCTTTGGACCATATAGCTTGGAAAATTAATTTTGGAAATATAATTTCCATATCCAAAAATTTGATAAAGCAAAAAATTGAAGAGTTTTTTTTTTTCTATTTCACAAATTAATATTTTTTAACAAATCTACAAAAATAAAGACAAAAAATTAAGATAAATATAATTTTATTAAAAATAATACACTTTTTGGCAACATTTTCTTCAGAAAATTCAGAAGAAAATTTAGCGCCATTTTCATTAGAGTAAAAAAAAAAGTATGTAAAAAAAAAACAAAAATGTTTTTTAACATTTTACAACTTGTTGAATAAAACTTGTTGATTTCTAAATGTTTTTTTTTTTATTTTTTTAATGACAAACAAAAGTGAATTTTAAAAAAAAATAAATTAAAAAAAAAAATAAATAAATAAACAAAAACAAAATATTTCTAATTTTGCTAAATTTGTGATATCTGGAATTCATAGAACAAAAAAAATTATTAAAAATGCATTTTAAAAAAGTTCTTGTGGATGATTCTAGTTAGATTAATATTTAATTTATAATGTAGGCCAATTTTGTTTTATTGAAAGCTGTAAATGGTTGACTTATTAAATAAAATTATTAAATTAAAATTTGTTCGAAATAAAGATAAAAAAAAAAATAATTTACAAAACAAAAAATATTCGAATATTTTATTCGAATAGAATATTCAAATCTGCTTTGCCGTTTGGATTAAAATCAGGACTAAAATTGAATATAATATTTTGGATCAAAAATCATAGAATTTACTGAAGAAAATTTATTGAAATATTTAAGAAAAAAAAACTTTAAGTTTCTATGGTGCTTTTCTCATTCGCGCAAAAAAAAAATCAAGAATAAAACTTTTCATATTATTTTTTATAAATATAAAATAAATCACAATGAAAATTTAATAATTTAGGGATAATTTTGAAAATAAATCATATTTTTTTTTTTATTTTTTTGCTTTTATAATGGAAAATAAATCTTTTTTTTTTTTTTTTTGGCTTTTCATATTTATATATATATATATATATATATATATATATTGTTTTTATTTTTATTTTTAATCTGAGTGGCACAGATGTTAAGCTGTTAATTCCATTTTATGTTATTTCTATGAAATTTATTATAAAAGCTTTCAACAAAACAAAAAAAATTATTATAATTTCACCCAACTCTAAATGGCGTTAAATTCTACGATAAACATATTATTAACTATATAGTCTCAAGGAAACTTAGTAGAATGAGAAATTTTTTTGTCTGGAAAAGGCAAATAAATGTGGTTTCAGTTTAATTTTCCTATATACCTTGAGTATTTATAATTATTAAAAAAAAAAATTTAGAAACTATGAGCCATGTAAACTTTCAATAGAATTTATAGATCTGAAAATATATATAAAGATATATATATATATATATAATTTACAAGAAAAATGTGATTTTGTTTACTTTTGATGACAATCCAAAATGTATACAGATTTGTAATGAAATTAAATTCTCAGTTTTTCTTTTCTTTTTTTTGTATGAATCAGTTTAAACGCTGTAGGTTTTTGGAAGAAAATTCTAAAAAAATTTAACGAGAAAAATTGTTGAATTTATTTTTAAGTGGGTTTTCCCTATTTTTTATAGGGAAAACCCACTTAAAAATAAATTCAACAATTTTTCTCGTTAAATTTTTTTAGAATTTTCTTCCAAAAACCTACAGCGTTTAAACTGATTCATACAAAAAAAAGAAAAGAAAAACTGAGAAAAACAATATTAAAAAAAAATTTTTTTTTTTTATTTTTCAAAAATTCATTCTTTTGATATCGTTAACAGACACAAGAAAAATATTATTACAAAAAATTTAAGAAAAAAAATATATTGATTTAATAACGAACTTGAATTTTCATCAATTTTCGTCATTCTTAATTTTCTTATTTTTTTTTTTTTTTTATTGAAAGTAAAATTTTTTTCAAACAAAAATTTATTCAGATCATGGAAAAATATTTTCTTTGTTGTTGAATAATTGAAAATTTATTTGCCTTTTCATTATATTATAATTTTATTTTTCAAAAAAAAAAAAATACGTGCTGAAAAATTTAATAAAATAACCACAACGAAAAAAAAAACGGTGTTGTTTTTTAATTATGATTGGGAGCTGCGTGAAGTTAACATAAAATAGTTTTTTTTTTTCTCGAAATTCGCCCACAATCGTTCAGCTCGGCAATGGTAATTACATTCCTTTTTTTTATTAATGGTTTTTAAAGCATTGCTGTATTTATATAAATTATATATAAAGAGTCTTCATTTTCAACCAATAACTTATTTTCTTTCTTTTTGATATTTTAATATTATCATTAAATTTATATAAAATTAAAATTTAGTATGTTGTTATTGAACTTTCAAAATTTATGTTTTTAGTCAAAAGTAGGAAAACTGTATTTCTGCGAAATAAAGAAAGATCTTGTAATTTTACCAACTCCCACTTCGCAGAATTTTTTCAAACTAAAAAGTTAAGATATGAAGGATAATAAAATAAATGACATTGTAGACATAAGTTCATGCTCGCCAATTTGTTATCTGTTCGAGTCGTACACTCTATTTGGCGGAAGCTTCCAACCATTCATACATAAATTACAAATTATATAAATTAAAATGAATCCATAAAAAGAACTAGAATACTGATACTGATAGCACGTATGACAAAATTGACCATTAGTGAAGACTTTTCTTTTTTAAAAGAGCTGGAACTTTTGTTTTTCTTTCTCCTATTGCACCAATTTTCAAATTCACTGAATGGAATATTTTTTGGCATCATTAATTTTCTTTTAATTGAGAAAAGTTTTCATTGTAGGGTTTTTTTATTAGGGTTTATTTTCTAATATTATGTATAAATATTAAAAAAAAGGAAAAATTTGAAAGAGCGATACCCTAAACAAATTTCACATTTTTGTTTGTTTTAGAAAAGTAAGAAAATTATAGTGAGATTACATTTTATTGTTTTACATAAAATATGGACAACTCAACAAAGAAAATAATGTGACATTAATTAATTCTGCAGAATTATTTTAAAATGCATTCTTAATAACAAAACTCTGAGGTTTTCAAAATTTTAAAAGCATAGCAATTTTTATTTTTTTTTTAATTTGGATTAACACATAAAACCAAAAGAAATACCATTTACTTAATCTGGAGAAATTTTTTTCAAATACTTATTATTGAACATTATAATGTAAGTATTAAAATTTTAATATTAAATATAAAATTTGATTTAATGTTAATTTATTAGTTATATATTTTTAATTTTTTGGACAATAAAAATTACTATTATAAGAGTAAATGTAATTTTTGAGTTAAAAGTCGCAATTTAGCATTTTCTGTAATAATAGTTATAGCTGAATGAAGATAAGAAAATCAAAAAGGAAAAATAACTAATTTTTTTGTAAGTTTTTTAATTTTTGTTTTCATAAGTCACAAAAACTAATAGTTCAGCTAAAATCGAAAGTTCTGATCTAAGGATGATCCGCCTGATGTAATGCTAAGCTTACATACTCATGAAATTTGCACTAATAGCTTTTTTCATGCAAATTTGTGCAAATGATACGATTTGACAATTAAAAATACGTAATATTTAATATTTTATTTGAAAAAAAAAATGTAATCGAAAACAAAAAATTAATTATAAAGATTACCCATAAATATTTATTTTTATCTCTCAGTATAACTATCTATTAGATTAACATATAATTTACATTACCATTTATGTTTTAATGTTCCAAACCAATGTGTATTACAATTTTTTTTTTTATTATGTAAATATATGTTTTACCGATTAAAATTATTAAAATAATTTTTATCAAGATGTTAATTAAAATTCAAAATATAAATTAAAAACCATTAACTGAAAGATACGAATCTGTTATTTTTTGATTCAATTAATAAAAATATACAATAAAATTTAATTGAAACAATTATTGGAATATATTAAAATATTTATTTATTATACTGAAAGAATTTTATTTATGTGCATAAATAAATTACAACACATAACATGTTTTAATAGTAGATTATTGAATATGTAAACTAAATTTGTTATTAATTAAGAGTTCTGTATACACAAAAATACATTGACACGAGTCAATACTTATATCACGAGACCGAAGGTCGAGTGATATAAATTGACAAGTGTCAATGTATTTTTGTGTAAATACAGAACGAGTTGTATAACAAATTTTGTTTACATATCCAATATACTGTTTTAATGCGTAGGGGAGAGGTAGTTGCAAAGAGAGAATATTTTTTCTTCTCATTTTTTCTCTTTTTTTTTTTTTGTATTTGGCTGTATTGAAATATTGTGAGAGATATTATGTTTGTTTAGGTATTACGTAATATTCAATACGAAACATCTAAATGATTTCATTATTTACGCTGATGCATCTAAATTTTTTCATTATATACGCTGATGCATCTAAATTTTTTCATTATTTACGCAGATGCATCTAAATGATTGCATGTGTATAGACGCATATAATACTCTATTTAGTGATTTAAATTCTATAGCACTAAATACAACATAACGATCCCCTATGCATTAAAATGTTTTAACCAATTATTGTTATTTATGATTACATTTATATACAGAATACTAATTAAATAAGGAAAAATATGTATAGAATAGCTACACGATGATAATGATGATGTTAATTTGATCACAGTAATCATTATAAATTTGTCGTATATATTTTGGGATATGTTATATACAACCAAGATTGCTGCTCCAAAAATTACATTATTTTACTTAAACTTACAAAATAGGATATACGTGCTCATCAAGATTAAGTTTCATTTTGAAATATGTCCAATAGAAAATAAAAAAAGTAATTTGTTCAATAATAATGTTAGCAAATGATAATAATGTTATAAATTATAAATTATAATATTTTAGATTTCCATTCCAAAAAATGAGATAAAATGAACGATACGAAAATTATTAACCTTATGTTTAATTCACATTTCGAACTCCATTATATTAAATATTATATTTGATTTATTCGAATCAAGTTATTAAAATGCCATTTTTATTTCCATACTATTTTTTTTTTACTATTTTCAAGCAAAATCATAATCTTATGTAATAGTCGATTTATTTAATTGTTGATACAGCAAATTAAATCCTCATAATCCGTATATATTTAATAATAAATAGAATTTATTCTTAATTTTGAAATTAACCTTATATCTAACATGATTTTCTAATATAATTCTTAATTGTATACATATATAATATGACTTGTAATGTACAACAACTTTATTTATTTAAGACTATATATAAATATATAGATAATATTGAACTGCAAATATTTATTTAATGATTTTATGTCTATCGTATACGATTTTCCTTCAATGATTGATGAAATCTTAGGAGGATTTAAAGTTCTTTAATGATATTAATATCAATCAATTTATCTAGATGTAAAATCAATAAGTATCTCTCTATATATATTAATGATTTTTGATTTTTTCTTTTTATTTTTTGTTTTTTTTTATTCTTTAATAAGGATATTATGAATACTGTAGAAAGGAAATATTATCATAATGTTCAATTATTTCAATTTACATTTTATTTTATTTTTTTTGTTTGTGTTTTTCAGTATATTTCCATCAGTGATTTCCTGGAAAAACAAAAAAAAATAAATGTTTTCTCATCAATTCCTTCTTTTTTAATTTTATTTTATGTATATAATAGGTACTTGTTTTTTATCCTATCAAAAAGTTTTTGAAACAAACAGCTAAATAAGACTTTTACGATAATTTTTTTATTTAAATAGCTTTTGTTTTCATAACTTTATTTATCCGTATAATATTGTTATACGTATAATATTGGGAATTGAATTTATACACAACATTTAAGCCCTGACTTTAAACTTAAGTTAACGTCATTAAAAATCAACTGGCATTGAACTACTTGATGTACTAAACTTAAGATATGACTCATTATAATTTTGTTATTAACTAACAAGTATGTAATAAAAAATATATATGCTAAAATTTTCATAACTAAGAGTAAACTATAATAGAGTAATGGGCAACAATAATTTAATATTCCTCTAATAGAGAAAATTCATTAAAATATTAACATTAAAATAACGTCAACAAAAAAAAATAAGTTTCCCCAAATTAATAAAGATTTATTAAGTGTTTACAAGAGCGTAAATTTTTTTTTTCTATCATTTTAAGTACATGAAAAGTATGCTTTATGTTTTATGGAAAAAGATATAAAAAACTAATAATAATCTGATTTTGAATATACTTTGGTATAATTTGTTGTCTTCTTCCGTAGTATGATAATTATCATATTATATTATTTGTTAAATATATCATACATATTTATATATTATACTATTTATACTACATAAAAATGATAGTAAAATACCGAAAAAAAAAGATTTTTTTTTTATTACATACACGTACAAAAATATAGGTGTTCCTGCCATAAAAATCTTATTCGTTTATAATCTATTCGTTTATATTTATCTAAACATGTGTCGGATTGAGTGAACATCTTGGAAAATTATATAAATAGTATTATGATATACACGTATATCATTTATATTATCATAACTTATATAGTTTTATAACTGTTAGTTAAGTTATATAAAACATATATAGGGTAGGCTTAACAATTTTCGTTTTTAATATATGATTTTAATTTGATTTATTTTCCTGTATACAGAGATTTGATCAGGACTAAATAAAAATTTTATATTATTTAAAGATATTTTTGCATAAATTTTATTTTTTTCAGTACCTTTTTTTGCATTTGTTGACATGTATATTTTCTTAATTCAAACAATATAGTTAAAAGTTATAAATTTTCTGAAAATTGTACACAAAATTTATCATACTTTTTATAAATATAAAATAAGTATAAAAAAATAATACAAAAAAAAAGTTTAACGTAATTGGTTAGATTTCAAAACCCAAACAGAGTTAAAGAAACAAAAAACTTAAATTAGCTACTTATGAAATATATCTATACATATATTTTGATAAAATAAATTCCTTATGATTTTAATTATTGCCCTAAACAAGGTCAAAATTAAAAATTATGCAAATCCGAATCATAAAATAAAAAGAAAAGAAAATTCAGTAATTTAATATTTTAGATAGAGAAATATTTATCAACCAAAACGTAAATTATTTTCCAAAAAGTTTTTATTATTACAAACTATATGGATGTGTAATCTATATGTACACTCTTATAGTATGTATGACTTTAATTTATTTTTCTGCCTCTTAACAAAAGCTAAATTGAAAATAATATATCAAAAAGCCTATAAGCTCTTTGCTCTTTGTTAATAAAAAAATATGTTTTATATGTTGTGTATTATGTTAAAGATATATATACGAATGTATCAATATGATTATATATATTTTAGTATAAATAATAAAAAATTATACACATGTATAACATGTTCATTATTTTTGTTTCTTTTTATTTTTTATATATTTTTATTTTTGTACACCACTTGTACATAAAACTTGATTCTGAAAAACATAAAAAGGAAAAATAATATCGACCCTTCTTCAGTTCAACGAATTTTCAGTCAATTACGCTTAGTTGTACCCCTGGAGGACTTTCATCAAAAAAGTTATGTATACGTATTTATACATATATAAAAAAACATTATATACGGGAGAAAAAAAAATTCTTGTCAAAGCAATGTTACATTTTTTATGCTCAAACATTTTCTAATTCACTTAGAGACAAAAGTAAAATTATACATAATATATAGATACAATGTTGTACATAGTTATATACATTTATTATATGTAGAAGTTCATGCATATGAAAACATGTTCGTAAAAAAAAATAAATAAATTTTATATAAAGCGAATATTAATGAAATTTTTTATTTATATTATTAAATATTTATTTTTTGAAAATCATTTTGACAATAAAAATAAAAAAAAATTTTGAATATTCCATGTGTATAATTCTAAAATTACAATAATATATTATATAGGTATTATTTCTTAAAGACAGTCACAGATATTTGATATATTGAATACAAGAATTACATTTCTTGAAGTAAAATTTCATGTTTCATTATTTGTTTTGTTTGAATAAAAAAAATAATAATAATATTATAATAAAAAATTAAAGCAAATTCCATAAAAAACATTTTGAATGAAAAAAAAAATAAAATAAAAAATAAAAACCAATGACATTTTCACGTGTAAATTTTTTTTAAATCCTTAGGGAATTTCCATACTTTTCAAAGTAAACATTAAGAAAATTATAAAGAAAAATAAAGTAAAAAAAAAAAGATTATATATTTACTCAAGGCCGATATATTTAGGCAGGCTCTGACAATATATAGATTTTCTATACGGATACAAATTATAGTATGTATGATTTGAAGTTGATACTATGGAAATTTTTCTTTTTTATAAGATTTAATAAAAATTTAGAAATATTTTGTTGAAATTTTTTTTTGCATTATGATAATTACTTAATTTTATCATTTATTTTATTCAAATTCATATAAAAACTATAATATTCAGCATAATCGACGACGATGACGTCACAAAATTCTTTGAAAATTTATGAAAAATGATATGTACCTTTGTGCACGCATTTCCAAGCCTATCTAACTATATTGGTCTTGAAATTTACATATTTTCTTAAAGTCTCTTGCTTAATATGAAGAAAATTTTCTTTTTGAATTAATATTAAGAGGACTTGGTACCAGTTTGAATTTTTTGTCTCAAATTTTTTTTGAATAGCAGTTTTAGATTATTTTAAAGTTAAATTTAGAAAAAACATTTCATTCACAACCTCCGAACTGTTTGATACATTAAAAGGGTATAAGACTTTTTAGAATCGGTTAAGGCTAAGTGCTCGAAATCTCTTCAAAACCATTGTTATGTGTCACAAAATGGTTTTGAAGAGATTTCGAGCACTTAGCCTTAACCGATTCTAAAAAGTTTTATGTCATTTTAAACTATGAAACATTCCTGAGGTTGTGAATGAAATGTTTTTTTTTAAATTAAACTTTAAAATAATCTAAAACGGCTCTACAATCAAATTTTGGGACGAAAAATCCAAATTGGTACCAAGTCCTCTTAAGGTATTATTGTAATGTACAGTACTCCGAAGAATTTCAAAATAAATTAAATTTTTTTAAGGGATGAAAATCTTATTTAAGAAAAAAATCCAAATATAAAATAATCCATTTTCTATTCATTAGTATAAGGCAGGTTTTATAATAAAATTATAAGAATAAAATAACTATAGTAACTAACTATAAAATATAATATAATCCAACAAAATCAAGATTTATTTTAAATTTTTTTTGTAATTTACCTGGCCTTGGGGATGTTTGAACAAAATATAAGTTAAAACGGTGGCTTGCTGTGCATATTATACTAAAATGTTCAAGCTACCAATATTATATGTGATAACTTAAAATTAAAATTATTCAATATATGGATACATTAATGTATACCTTATGTAATATACATTATAAATTTGAATGAAGTAATATACATAATATGAATTCATGTTGTAGAAAATTAAACAATTTCAAGATTAATATACATATATATAAAATGATGAAAATCTTGTTTCATAATTATTTTGAAAATGATTTTATTTTTCTTTAATCTAAAACTTGGAAATCTGAAAATGATTAAAGGAAAACAAAAATGTAAAAAAAAAAAAGAAAAAAAAAATGTTTTCAAACAAAAACCAAAAATCATTTTTAATTAAGTAAAATACCATACAAAATTTTTCCCTTGTGGCCAATTTGTTAAATGTGTCTTTATGTATATTTTTTATGTATATAATATTTTATGTATATTTTGCATATTTTATTTACGTAAAATTTTTTTCGAATTATTATTATATAATTTTAATATTTTATATATATAGATTACATTTATTTTAACAAAAAAAAAAAGAAAATTATTTTGTTTTCTGCGTTTTCTTTAATTGAACAACGCGCATTAAAAATTAAATAAAAAAACATTTTGTTTTTCGTAATTTATTTAATAAAATCTTTATTAAAAATATATAGTTTATATTTAAATATATTTTTTGTAGATTTATAATGTTGTATATAAATGTATTTTCCCTTTAATATAAAATTTTAATGAAATTTAATGAACCATTAAGTTTCTGAATAAAATAAAATGATAACTTTCATGTTAATAAGTATAGGTATAAATATTTAAATATTTTAATAATGGTTATCAATTCGAATGATATTTTATCAATTATTATACCTAGTATCACGGTATTATAACTTTTTAAATTTCTTTAAATTAATCTTCGACTTTTTTTTTAATTCTGTGCAATGAATTTTTTTTGTGGGTTTGAAGTCTTCTCTAATATTCTTGTCGCAACTTAGGTATGAAACTTAAGTCTAAAACATTTAAATCCTTAATAAACATAGTTATCTTTTTACTTTGCAAGCATTCCCTAATTTCATTGTAGATTTTTTTTTTGTAAATTGGGATAAAATGATAAGTGTGTATGTATTGTATATAATAAATGTATAAATAACTGAATATGTATTGTATATATAAATTTACAAACATCTTATTTATGTATATATGTTTATTATTTAAACAAAATAAAATTGGGATTAACCGGTATTATAGCAAGATTTGATAAATCTTTGAAAATAAATTTCACAAAACTGAAAAACACCTGTATTGATAACTTAAATATATACATAGTATTGATTTGTGTTGTAAAACTTAAGTACTATTTTCTACAATAACAATCCTGTCTTCAATCTACTCAAATACCAATTTAATAGTTTGAGACTCAGTTAAGCATTTTAGTGTTAGACGGTCGGACTTATATAATGAAAACATATCATTATGCTTCTTAATTAACATAAGTATAAGATAAAAAGGAGAAGCAATAACGTTAAAGTTTGATTTTCAAAAAAACAAAAAAAAAATTATAATACTTAAATAATATTTGAAAATTTCAGAATTTTAAAAAAATAAAAAAATGAAAACAAAATCAGGAAAATACAATTAAAGCAAATTCTCTTCAAAAAAAAAAAAAATAATACCCAAAGAAAATAAATTTTCTTGGAAATATTTTTTTTTATTTATTTATTTATTTATTTTTTGTTCTTATTATTATTATTATTACCCTCTTCGTCTGAAAATTGTACAAAGTATTAAGTAAACAAAAGCACAAAAAACTCTTGCGAAATAATAATGTAAAAATACCAAAACCTTATTTCTCAGGGATTTTTCTTGCTTGTTTTGTTTTTTTTTTTTTTATTATACATAAGTATTATGAACTAAATATGCGTACCTTAACATAATTCAGATATCTGTATTTAATCAAAACAAAAAAAAAATAAAAAAAAATATTTAATGATTTTTTGATGATGTTATATTATAGAAAAAAATAAATTTTTTTTTTTTCAACTAATAATAATTTCATATTGAATTAAACTAAATCAGAAAAATGGTCAGATCTTTTAATACCTTATTTATAATAAGATTTTCTTCATTGAAATTCATTATATATATATTGCCCATATTTCATATGAAATTTATTTTTATTGATTATGCTATATAAAAAATATATTTTTCTTTTTAAATGAGAAAAAATAAGTTAAAAACGAGTTTTCCAAAAAACTGAGGCCAGGCCGCATGAAAAAGTAGAAAATAACTTTTTCTTCACACACAGAGGTGGACTCAGATTTTTTGATTGGGACGTAAGTGATTTGATTCATGAAGAGAAAGAATATTCAAGAGAAATGTCCCAATCAAAAAATCTGAGTCCACCCCTGTGTGTGAAGAAAAAGTTATTTTCTACTTTTTCATGCGGCCTGGCCTCAGTTTTTTGGAAAACTCGTTTTTAACTTATTTTTATTTTCTGCCTTTTTCACGTTAACTAAATTGTTATTATGTGCTGCATGGATGTTTGAAAACAATTTTAAGACTAATCATATCGATGAAAATTTTTCCGATGATTTTTCCGCTTTTTCAGGTTTTCCATGGAGTTTTCTGCAAAAGCAACTTTATGCACCTCATTTTGCTCTACAACTTTGTCTCAGGTTGCAAAACGCTCAAACGCTTCCTTGGTCGGAAAAACTCCGGAAAAGCGTTTTACATGAATTTTCTTCGTTTTTTTCTGCAAGTTTTCACCATTGTCGGAGAGAAAGTAATGATGCCAGTTGATAGGGAACTTGATCCTGCATAATTTAGAAAACTTTTATACCGGAAAATTTTCCGGAAAAGTCGGAAAATTCCGGAAATTTTTTTCGGAAAAATCAGAAAACTTTGCATTTTTCCTAAAACGGATTTATCACTACTCGAATTTGTACCAAATTTTCAAATGATTTTTCCCGATTTTCCGGGTTTTCCATGGAAATTTCCGCTTCAAATTTTGATACGACATGAACCTTTGTGCCAAATTTCAGCTCGCTGTGATGACGAAAAGTGGGTCTACGAGAGTGTCGAAAATAGTAAAGAAATATACAGACAAATTACTTTACAAGTTAATAAGAATTGTGTCCTCAAAAATAGGAATGGACTATAAAGTAAGCACATAATATATAGGGAAAAGAAGGAAATTGATATTCCATCAATTTATATTCAGTTAACCCAGGTTACAAAATTCTTATTAATAAAGTTATGTTGACATGATTTATTTTCTTAGTTTGTGCGCACTATATGTATAGCAAATTAGCAGTAATTTAAAAATGCTCTAAGCTTGATATAGTCTCAATTAAATCATTTTCTTATATCTTTTACTGTCATATAATATTGAAAATATCTGTGGTAAATTATGCCCAAAGAAAATTAGAACGAAATTATTAAGAAAATGATTTAATTGATATTCAATTTGTTTTTCTCTAAATTTTCTTTAAACGATAGCATTCGTTCAAACTTAATTAGCATTGCGGTTTCGACGAACACTTCGAAAGACACTTAATTTATGAACGATATATTTTTTTTTAAATCCGCAAATTTATTCTATGCTGTTAAAAAATAAACAAAAAAAAATATATATTTTTTTTAAATAACAAAAAGTTTAAAAATCCAATTAGCCCTCAATTTTAATGGAATTTTTATGTTGTTTACTCTATAAAAAGGTATATTAATAATATTCTTTTTACTTATAATTTTTTTTTTTTAACAATTTCGCCTTTTTTTTATTAATATAATAACATTATGAAAAAGTTTTTTCATATCATCACAAAAATAGAATAAAAAAATAGGAAATGGCATAGGGTTCTATTAAGGTATATATTACCTATATATTACTGTGCATATATTAACTACAACACTAAAATAATATTTAAATTTTACAAGGTACGCTAACAAAAAATAACTCTTTATTTTTATGTAACAAAAAGTAAATATAGTTTCACGACAAAGTGCAGAAATTTTAACCATAAGACGAAAAATAATATTAATTCAAACATAAATATTTAAATATATTTTTTTCTTTTTTGTATACAATCAAAATTTTTCTCACAATACCGTCAGTTTTACATATACACAAGTCAATAAAATCCTACACATTATAATATCTAAAGTTTTCTTACTCAATCAATTTAATAAAAGAATTTTTTATCTTAAATGAATATAAGTATACGTTTCAATTAAAAAAAAAATTCTCTAATTTCGATGCACAGCATAAGTTAATTTGATTCTAAACATAATTTTGTAAATATAATGTCGTGGATTTTGCTGAATAAGTATAAGCATAATGTTTTGATAACTTAAGCTAATAATGACATAAACATATTTTTTTTTCTCTCAAAATAATGGAAAATGAATAAAAGATTTTATCTTTGATGTCCAAATCATTCTGTATTTGACATCTAATTAAGTTCATCTTCCATTCCCTAAATTTTCGTTTGTATCTTTTCATGATGCTGAGTTTTCTTCTTTTTTTTTTCTTGTTTTTTTTTTTTTAGTACTTACAAACAAAGTAATAAAATAAATTTATTTTTTTTTTTTCAATTTTTCTTTTGGAAAATAAAATAACTTGAGAAAAATACTCATGTTATGTTTTTTCTAAGCAAGAAAATAACGAAAAAAAAAATAACAAGATTCCTTTAACTCTAATTAACATTTTTTTAAGTCACAAATCATTCTAGAAAATTATATTTTTAAATTTCTTTTTTTTTCATGTTTAAGAAATATTTTTTTTTTTTTGTACCAAATCGATTGAAGTAGAAAATTCAGAAATATGCTAAAAACATAAAAATAAATAAAGTAATGGTTTTCGGAATATCATAAACATTGACGTTCCGTTGAACCTAACTTTTTATATTTAATTTTTTATCATTCATGGTCACGTCCCAATAACATAGTTAGTAAAAAAAAATAAAAAAATTAAATAAAAAAAATTCGTAAAGAAAATTGAAAAATACGAAAATTTAAAATATAAACATGAATATGGGATTATATAACTCGGAACGCAAGTTCTGTATTTTCGAATTTTATGTATTCTTAAATATTCCAAAATAGTTTATCGTTGCAAATAATATATACTTAGAAAAATTAACAATATAAGCAAATAGTAGATTACAACACATGTTCAGAAAATTTGTTATTACAACGAGATGTGTATACACAAAAACACATGGACACGCGTCAATACTTATATCAAGGTACCGTTAGGTCGAGTGATATAATATTGACAAGTGTCCATGGTTTTTTGTGTATTACACAACGAGCTGTATAACAAATTTTGTTAACATGTTTTGTATACTGTTTTAATGTGCATGTGAGACGTAGTTGCAATCAATACATTTGCAATGCAAAAAATAAACAAAAGTTCAAAATGAAGAAAGTAAATAAAATTGAAGTGTAGTAAATAAAATTGAAATGTGTAAATAAAATTTTCTTAAATAAATAATTGACGCATTTATTATACCATTTTGCCGAGCTAAATTTACGATTGTAAGTACAACTTACCGATCACATGCACATTAAAAGTCTTTAATTAATTTTAATTGTGATTAAATTAGAATATAGATCATAAAATTTTGATAGGAGTTAAAAATTGATAGCCAGATAAAAGATTATATTAAGTAAAAACCATATAAGAAAAAAAAATCCAAAGCTTTTCGACTTTGTAAAATCAATTTTCAATTATGTATACTTTAATCGTTTCTAGACAATTCCTTGGATGGTAAAATTCATTATATAAATATAATTATTAATAAAGGACCAAGGATGATTTTTAAAACATTATATATATACATATATACTAAGCATAAATTTTTTGCAAAATTATAATAAAAATCGAATAAAATTTCTAAATAAGAATGATTTAAATAACTTAATATAGATATTACCCACATTTTATATAAATATATAATATTAAAGCTTTCTTTTAATAGTTATAAGTATATACTTCAACTTCTCCTAGATACGTTCATAATAAGTGGTTTTATTTTAGGTAAATTTTTTATTTTTATTTTTTTTTCATAAATTTATTATAATGAAATCTTTGAGAATAACTTTCAAAATAAAGTAACAGGTGAAAAATCTGAAAATAAAGAACAAAATAAAACTTTTTCTAAAATTCAAAATGTTTTCTTTTATTTTATTATTATTATTATTATTTATTTTTTTTGTTAAATTCTTTGAAACTTCTATAAAAATGGAAAAAAAATTGTGAAATGAAGAAGAAAATTTTATTTTGCAATTTTTTTTTTGAATTTTACAATATTCTTAATATTAAATTAAGCTTTTCTAAATTTTCCAAGAATTTTTGTAAAACAAAAATTTTTGTATAAATTTGAAATTTTTTTCTTTAAATTCAACAGCAGAGAAGTAAATTTAAAAGATCTCTACAGCTTAACTTGCTTTCAAATTTAACACTTAACGTTTATATTATCTATTCTACATCCTTGACAGCAGCAGCAGATTTAAATTTTAGCCGTAATAAAAGTTATCGTAATCATTTGAAAATACACTCCAAATGTCACATGGAACAAAATAAAACTTTTTTTTTCCAACTATATAAAAATCGCGAGGATTTTAACAAAATAAAGGATAAAAAATAATTTACTTTAATTTTTTATATATCTATACCATAGATATAGGTTCTTTAAGATATTTATTTATATAATTCACATAAATTTTATGGGAATAAAATCTCTGAAATCCAAAAACAGGATGTTCAGAATAAATTTTGATAATACATCAATTTATTTTGTATATATAGTTTTTTCTATATTTCTCGCTCTTGGGTTCAAAATAAAAAAAAATATATATACATTCAATAAAAAAAAAATGAATAAAAAAAAAAAAATTATGTAAATTTATATTGAAAAAAATAAAGTTGAAAAAAAATATATCTAAAAATGATTTTATTGAATAAAAAGAAAAGTAAACAGATGATATGCATATTAGACTGGTTCATTTTTAAGGTTGTTACGAAGTTTTTAGACTCCGCCATTTCGAAACTCTGGTAAAAACCATATGCATGTTTATCATTTTTTTTAATTTTTGAATTAACTGCCATGCAGAGCAAGAGATCTATGTGATTTTTGGACTTTTAGGAACGTTAGATCGTTTAATAAACCACATCTTATTTTTATATTTTTATTCTCAAAGTTTTGGTTTTATGCCTTGCACCATATGTTAGTTTTTAAACCTTATAAACCATATGTTCAGAGAAGAGAAAAGTACATCAAGAGCTTAAAGCTACAAAAAGTTAAAGTGTGTATTGAAATTACAGGTGCCTCAAAGTTCATAAAGTCATAAACTCGTTTTGCGCTAGATGTGAAATAAAATATTTGTGAGCTCAAGAATAGTTATTCTATTATTGGCGAACAGCTATCAGAAACTGCAAGCGCATCTAAAAAAATAAAAAAATTTCAAGAACCAGTCTAAGAAAATCTAAGAATTCAATATTTTTATATTCTACAATTCTGTTTTTCTTTTTATTGAAATTGAAAATACTGTATAGAACTGTTGAAAAGGTATTGAATTGAGGAAAAAAAAAAAAACTATACTTGGAAAATTTTCTATAATTTATTTTTTAATTCTTAGAATCATTTTCCACATTATTTCTGTGTCAATAATAATTTCAGTCCTTGTAGTGATTTGTGTTTTGTGGTGAATCTATACAGTCTGCAATTTATTTTGAATAAATTTATACTTAACATTCATATGGAGCACTTTTTGAAATATTAACCTGTTAAGTTGTTTTTTAAGGAAAGTTATTGGAAAGTTATAACTCATATGTGGATATGGGATTTAAAATTTTCTACATGCTTTAATATAACAACATTTTATTTTATACATCATATAATGCTGTATTGCATTTTATTTACTTTTGTTTCTTGACTTGTAAGTATCTGAATATTTAACATTTAAATCTACAGCTTACGTCAAAAAATCGTTCATTGTTCCATGAAAATAAATTTTAAAAAAATCACTTACTTACTAACTTATACATATATACTAAAGAAAAAAATTATAGCAGAATAAAGTAAATAATTTATTTTCTTTTTCAGTTTAACCCATTTTATTCTTGGAAAATTCTTCCTCTTTCTGTTTTTTTTTTTTTTTTTTATAATAAATTAGCAAAAATTAATTTTATTTCAAGAAAATAAATCCAAAATGGGATGGAAGAAAAAATGTAGCAATCAATATCTTAACACTATATGTATACAGGAAAAAATGTTTTTAAGGATAATATTTCAAATTTTTTTTGTTCTTATTCAAGAGTACACGAATTGTTAAAGAAAATTTATTTCTAAATAAATTTTATCAAAAAAAAAATTCAATTATTCAGAAAACAATTCTTCCAACTGAAAACAATCATACCGAGGTATGTAGATTTTAACACTTAGTTCAAAAACTATGACTGTATTATAAATGACTGTATTATACATGATTGTGAATATTCTAATTTCGTTTTCATACCATTTATTTTCAGAAAATATGTACTACGTTACCCTCAACATTTAAATTTAATTAATAGTAATGATTAAAAATTTTTTATATTTATTTCTAAGATTTTGTTAGATTTCCCTTATATTCTTATTACCTGATTATTACATTATTTCAAGGATTTGTTTTCCTTTAATGTTTATGTTTATAAACAAACAAATAATATAAATTTTATATTTATTTTTATTCTAATCTTGATGCTATTAATTAATTAAAATCATAAATTTCATATATCTAGTTAAATATGTTATGTGTTTATTATTACTTATATTGTTTTTATTTATTTATTTTTATTTATTATTTTTTTTTCAAATTGAAGAATCATGTTATTAAGTGTTATTTTGAAATTTTCATCATAATAAATCTTTAGTGGAGAGTCTAAAAAATTTTACTTTTTAAATTTTGTTTACCTGTACTTAAAATTCGATTATGAAAATGTTTTGATGTTATCCTCAAAAGATTATAAAAAAAAAATGTTTTCTTGTTATTTTTATAAAATCATGAAAAAAAAACTTTTTATTTTTATTATTTTTAAATTGGATACGTTTTACATAATTTTTTTAATTTGTTATTTCATTAATTAGAGCATTTTGATTATTTGAATCTTAATACATAGTATATAGCAGGGGTGTCAATAACGTCGATCGCGATCTACCGGTCGATCGCGTAATGATTTTAGGTCGATCGCCAATAAATATTCAGATTTCAGATATTTATTTCCTTTCAAATCGCCATTTTCAATTTCAAGAATCAAAAAAATTTATCTAATTTTCCAAACATGTTGGCGCAATCAAAAAGTTCTGCTTCTACTAATTATGATGAAAATAAATATATCAAAGAAATTAAGAACGTTATTGAAGAATTTGGTAATCGTTTCGATGATTTTAAAAAACTTGATAATGTAGTTTTATTTATGAGTTTATGCGCAATATTAAAGCAGAAACAATTGCAGAAAACCTTTCAACTATTTTGATATGGAGCAGAAATTATTATTTTACAAAATGATATTTATATTAAAGCAAGATCTTCCGAAGATAAATTCGGGAAATATTTAGCGGAAGATAAATTCGCGAATCTTAAAAAAATGTGCTGAAAATTTATACCCCTGTTTTGGTTCGACATATTTGTGCGAATCAGCATTTTCACAAATGAAAATAATAAAGTCGAAATACCGAACTAATTTAACAGAGGAACACTTAGAATTTGGGTCCCTAAATATTGCCTTCTCCTCTTACTTCTGCTTTTAGAAAAAGTAGATCGCAGAGAATTTTTACTACACGAAGTAGATCTTATAGAAAAATCAGTTGACACCCCTGGTATATAGCATATATTTATTTATAACTGGTTTTGCTATAATTCTTGGTATAAAAATTATTTACGAGTTAAAAGCAATGGTGTAAGTTAATATAATAAGAGATTGTTGAAAATTTTATATATATTTCATATTATTTATATTATATATAATATTTATATTACATATATTATATATATATATATATATAAATATTAATGACATAATATAATATTTATTATAATTTTTCATAAAAAGCTTTAGTTTGGACCTAATTATAACAAAAAAAAATAAACTAAAAAGAAAGAGAAAGGAAAATTAATTATACAACAGTAAATAACTGTAAATAATATATAATCAATGTATTAATTATTATCAAATAAAAATTTATTATTTTCATCACCTCGAGTACCTTTTTAAATGTATTTATGCTTATTAATAAAAAAAAACAAAAAAAATTGTTCATAGATTTTACAAATTAAAAAATAGTTATTTTTGATCTCTATTTTCGTTGATTCAAGTGTTTGTCCAAATTTTATATTTAATATTTAATTTTTTTTTTTTTTTTAAGAAAAATGTAATCATTGAAATCTAAATCTAAGTGACTACCCAATTATTTCTCAAAAAGTTGTTTATTTAAAAAAAAACCAAAACACTTATAAAAATCTTTCACAAAACAAATTATTTCATACCTAGTTATATTAATTTTATTTTCATTTTATATTACAAAAATATTGTAAAAAACCGAAAATGTTAAAATATATATTATATTTAATTTCATTATCATTCATAGAACTAGAAGCAACATATTGTTGTAACATATTCATTCATGATGATATTATTCTAATGTTTTTTGAAACTATGAATTTAAGAATTTCTTAGACACACAACACACTGTAGAATTGATATACTTTTCAATTTATTTAGAAATTATATATTCAGTTTTACATGTTATGAATTTAATAAAACATCCTCATTACCATGGTAATATTATTGTATATTACACTATAAATTGCACAGAATTGAAAGAAAACATCAAAAGGATTTAAAAATAAATTGGCCACCCACCACAAAATAATTATTGTTGTATATAAAGGTTGCGTAGATTTACAAATTTTTACAAAAAACAGAATTATTCATATGGTTAATAGAAATTATGCTAAGAAAACAAATATATTTAGAGATTGAATAGAATGTCATTATTATCTTATTATCATATTTTATCATATATTTATACAATTTTTTTTTTTTAGTATTTAATAAATTTAATTTAAATTCTAAGAATTTCATAATTTTTTTATTAATGCTATTACATATATGAATTAATTTTAGAGAAATTAAAGTAGGTACTAAGTCGATGCATGCTAATTAAATAAAATTTGATTAAAATTTGAAAGGCACTAGACCTAAATTTTAAACAAAATGTTTGCCTTTAATTTAATTAATAAATAAAATAAAACCTTTTAAAAGCATGATCCAAAAAATCCGGAAAAAAAAATTTATGAAAATTGTATAATTTTCAATATAAAAGGTATCTTACTTAAATTTTAAATATAAATCATCCATATATGTAGAATGTGATAATGCAAATAAACACACACATGAATAAGGCTTCTGTTGAAACGAAAGTGTTCGAAAGTTTCATTCATAACTTTCATTTCATTTCATTTGATCGCTTTCAAAAATGTTTGAAATTACTTTCATTCTAGAATGAAATAATCAATCAATATGAAAGAAACAATTGAAACTTTCGAACACTTTCATTGTATTTTCATTGTATTTTAATAGTAATTTTAAAATTTTAGTCAATTTTTAACAAAAAAATAAAATAAAAAAATAAAACGCAGTCGAACAGAAAATAAGAAAAAAAGTAAATACAACATATTTTCGTTACCGCTTATACACAATTTTTGTTTTTTTTATGAAAACAAACAGGTAAATGCTTGTTACAACTGCAAATTTTTTTCATTTCGATTTTATATAGCAAAATAAAAAAAAAAATTTTTTTAGATTTAATACTCGAAACTAGTTTATTCGCGGGACGTTTGTCCGACTTTAGTTTAACAATATATCGTTTATATATACATAACGTTTATATACACGAAAGAAAAATTCAAAAAAAAAAAAAAAATTAATACTACGGAACCTTTTTTGGTTAAATGAATTTAATACGCTGTCCGAAAGATTTTTGGTTCCTATAATCGACATCTATCTATCCACTTACGAATTTTGATTTTGATTATTGAAGTAAAGTGTTAATGTTGTTTAGCGAAAAAAATTTTGGACCTCTAAGGATTAAAAAAAGTTATCTTTGTCGCTTAAAACAAGTTAACGCTTGACAGTCTTTTCGAAATTTTAATAAGTTCAATCATGTTGTGTTTTTATTTATAATAAGAAAATACAATAAAAATCCTAAAAATCCGTTGTATTATGTTTGAAATAGTACGAAAAAATGTTGTGTTATGTTGTGAATAATAAAAAAATGTTGTGTTATGTTTTTAATTTCATATTATTATTTTTTTGCTTATATTGAAAATATTCCTTCCAACTAAAATTCGAAACTTTCGATTATTTCGAACAAAATAGAATGAAATAAATGAAAGTGATCGTTTTAAATGAAAGTACTTTCATTTAGAAATGAAACTTTCGATCAATACAAGTTTGAAAGTAATCACTGACCGAAAGTTGATCAAAAGAAGCCATACACATGAACATAATTTATCATAAAATATAACAAGTATAGAATGTTTACTAAAATTTAATATAATTTAATAAATAAACAATTTTTTGGTGAATATACACAGAATATAATAATATCTATTTTGGAAAATAAAATTTCTACACACATATACCTCTGTACCTTTTTTGTGTAAGTTTACATAATTAATAATTATTTTGTAACAAAAAACTTATATAATTAAAAAGCAGATTTTAACTTTAAATAAGTTAAACTTTTAGTAATTTGAAAAGTTAAATTTTTACTGATATTTTTTTTTTTTTTTTTGTGAAATAGAGAAAATATAATATACAAAATTTATAATTAATTTTTTGAAGGTACACATAATATTTCTAAAACCTTTGTATAATGTGTAAATTATAACAATATCCATATATACACTCAAAAAAAAAATGCAATCAAAATCGAAAGCAATTGTACTTCATTTCAATTTTTGTCCGTAATTGATACTTTTGAAGTCAAAATCTGTTGTTTTATTTGAAGACATCCTGAATGAAGTTCCAAAATGAAATACCAACTTTACAGACAATTTTAAGACTGCAAACCTGTCCTTATTTTAGGACTTCAAATATTTTCTTTCAAAACAAAAATTATTACTTCATTTGAATTGCAATTGCTTTCATTTTACCTTGCATTAATGAAACTATGTTCTTCAAATTAATGTTTTTAGTTGCAATAAAATAAAATGAATAACTTTAGATTGAAATGAAGTAAGTCCTGTTTTATTTTCATTCATTTTATTATATTTTCCATTTTACACATTGTCGTAAATTCAGTTCATAGCAGAGTTGGTGGAGTTGGTGGATTGCAATGTTTAGGACAGTGGTTCGAAGCTACAAGCGGGCATAAAAAAAAATTATTAAAAAAAATTAAAAAAAAAATAAATTAAAAAATTTAATAAACAAAAAAAATTAAAAAAAAAAAAAATATAAAACAAAAATAAAAAAATTTAAAAAATAAATAAAAAAATTTAATAAATAAAAAAAATTAAATAAAATAAAAAAAAATCAAAAAAAATATAAAAAAAAACTAATAAAAAAAAAAAAAAAAATTAAATAAAATAAATAAAAAATTAATAAAAAAATAAAAAAAATATAAAAAAAAATAAATAATTAAAAAAAAATTTAGTCTAGCAATTTTTTTTTTGTATTTGCGGTGTTTTTGCTGATGAATTTGAAAGGTTTTTGGTTTTGGGGTAATAAACTTTATTTTGTTTTTACTTGAATTATTTTGTTTTCATTTCGAAAGATATTTGCTAATTTCTGCTTTCGATTTTGAAATGAACTACCATTTGTTTTCAAATCGAATAATTCTCTGTAGGGACAATGCGAAGAAATCTCAGTTTAAATTGAAGCAATTTTTTGTTGTTTTGATTGCATTATTTCTTTGAGTGTATATATTCGAAATGTATATAGCAGGGGTGGCCAGCTATATTAACTTTGGGAGCCACATTTATGAATTAATATTTTAAAGAGCCATTTATAATTTGTTATTATATATATACATATAGGATTAATCTAATTTTAAAGTGAATCAGTTAAAATTTTTAATTTTCGGTACTTCGAATTCTTGCGAGTCGTTGTATTCAACACTTAAATTTGTTAAAAATAAGTATCGGTCTGTTTTAACTGATAAGCATTAACTGACCTGCTGGGAACTGCTCTAACAGGTCAACCAAATTAAGGGGTTAACTGCTAAATTGAACAATACCCGTAAGGCATCAACAAGTAAATGTCATTTCTAAACTTTTTCTATTTATGTAATATTTTTTTTCTTATTATTTTTTTATGTTTTGTATAAACTCTAAAGAAATGAATTTGTATAATTTTCTCTAAATGAAAAATAAAATTTTGTTTTTATATATTTAATAAAACACTTGAATTTTTTTTTATTTATTCTATAAAAAAAATTTCTTATATGAATTATTACAAAATGTGCATAAGACCATTCCAATCGACTTCAAAAGCCGCATGCGGCTCGCGAGCCACGTAATGGCCACCTATGGTATAAAGTTAAACACTCGAAAACATTTAGGTATTTCCCAAGTGAAAAAAATTTAATTTAAAAAGGATAAATTATATCATTATTTTCTAAAAATATACCTTAAAACGTCAGTAACAGATTCTGTATCAATCAGATTTTAAAATCCCAAATATCCTATTTGAAACCAATCTTGTGAACTTCGAAATGAAATAAAAAAAAAATGAAAAAATTATTTTACAATAAATTTTAAAATAAGTATTAAGGTAAAATCGTAAAATAATTTTTTAAATCTAAATTTTAACCCATCATTTAAAAAAAATTATTATTATAAAAATAACATATTATGGAATTTTTTATGTGGCTTTTGGTTACCTCTTGTTTTCAAGTTCTAAATTAGAAATACAAACAAGTAGTTATTTTATATCATGTATGATGGTATAGAATTATAGATCGTTATAATGTTATGTGGCAAAACTCAATGGGATGCATAAATAAACTTATGTGAATATAGCTACCAGTATTTATTTTATGTTTTTTTTAGAAAAACATACAATAAATGACCTCGAATAACATCTACTCATGTATGTTAGTAATATAAAATTTTCCTCGTTATTCAATTTTTTTTTTCCACGCTAGCAACATAAAAAATAAATTCTATATATCTTTCTATAGCGTACTGATATCATTATTGGTCACATTAAATCGAAAGAAATATGATCAAAAGTCTTTTAGAAACAAAAAAACAATAAATAACAAAGATATCACAAGTATTAGCTTTCAGTTTTTTATACTCGGTTTTATCTTTTTTTATCACATTTTAAAATTTATTTTTACGATGATTTTATTATTCAATCATTCATCCTCACTCTCTGATAATGTAATTAAAGATTGAATGTTATATTTCAAATTTATCTAGAAAAAATTGTTCAGAGACATCAGAGTATAATGAATGAAAATAAAAAAAAAAAAAAATTCAACAGAAAAAATTTCTGTTCAATATCAATTTAATTTTAATGAAAATTCAATAATTTTACAAACAGAGATAAGTTTTAATTTTATTTTTTTGACTGAACATAGATATGTAGCTAATACATGTAATTTAATTTGATGTCTTTGTTATATATTTATGACAATTAAAGATTTTCACGTAATGAATAAAAAGAGGAAGTATAGAGAAATGTCTTGAAAACATTATAACAATATTTATGCTTTATATGTTATTACATATAACTATATAATTATTACTATAAATTTATTTATAATAAAAAATGGAATGAATTCTTTAAAATAAAAAGTAACCTATTAAGTCGAAATATTTTGTATTCACTTAGCACTACATACTTGTAGTTATGCCCAGAAAAGCGTGTAATTATATCTCTTGTACACATAATGAAAATAAAAGTATAATAAATATAACAAATACATGTTTACATTTATTTTATTTAACTTATAATAGAAATTAAGACAACAATAATTATAGTTAATAATAATAATTACAATTAAAAATAAATAGGTACATCTTTATAGATTACATTGTCTGCAATAACTTATAATTTTTAATACAAATTAAACAAAAAATGTCATTCTTAATCATTTTCTTTACTAATAAATTGGTATTAATTAGTAATTTTTTTCAATTTTGCAGTTAAACTATTATCCCTTAAAGAAAAGCACCAATATTAATGTAGGATGTAGGAATTAATATTTTGTTCAGCTGAACATTTTTTATTGAGATTTTTCTGTTTTTAGGGATACTAACTCATGTATAATAATTTCAAAACCGTAAGCTCGTTTTCAACTCACCATAATGGTTTCACACCATTCTTGGTAGCATTTATCAAATTTTTCTCCATGTTTGAAAGTTATTTAAAAATTCAATTATAAAAATTCAGATTAAAGCGATTGAATTAGTTTTAAGTTTAAAGTGGAGGTTTTCAAAGATTTTCGAATGTCTTAAATTTTTTTCCCTGTCGTAATTGATATATAAATATGTATAGTGCAATAATGTTGAAATAAGTTTATCTTTTTTTCAATTCACGTTGAAAAGGATTAAAATGTAAAAAAATTCGCAGAATTTTTAATTAAGACTTTAATACTTAGTGCCTGGGTAAATTTAATTCAAAATACAATTAAAAGTTTTGGTTTCATTATACTCTAAAAATTTGAAGTAAATCTTGAGAAAAAAAAATTTCCGGAAGAAAAATTTTTGTTAACTATAGAATAAGTTTCATTAAGAATATTATATTTTTATAATAGTAATATTTCTTGAAAAAAAAAAATTACTTTTCTGTGTAAAATAAAACGTTTTCTTATAAACTTTTTATAAACTTAAAAAAACAAAAAATCACAAGAAAGAAAGAAAATAAGTTTTTGAGATGTTTGCAAAATAAAATGAAATGTTGAAAATAATCATGTGTGTTAATTTAATTTAGAACAAATCAGTATGCAGTGTAGTGAAAACTTTAACCTTCGTATATAAATAATTAATTCCAGAAAATAAATTCTTTGATGATTTTTATATATTTATTAATGAAGACATGAATGGCATGAGTTAACTAAGTAGTTTTTTTTCTTCAAAAATTTAATAAGATTAAAGAATATGTCTACTATAATAAATAATAAAATATTTAGATAAATCTATTTTGATTTTCTGACAACATTATTTTCTATCTATATAGTACTAACTAACCAAATGTAGAACAATCAAGAAATAATATAGTGACATTTATTTTCAGTATTAAAGTTAAGTATTAATATACATATTTATTCGTTATGGTTATAACAAAAACAATTGATATAATCTTAAATGTGTAATGACATAATTCTGAATTTTGAAAGAATATTATATGCATATATGCTCACTTTGACCGTTCGTTGTACAAAGAAACTAATTAAATTCCTTGTACCTTTACAATTAAAAACCATGAAGATATTAAATAACACAACAAGAAAAAAAAAACTCTTTATTAATTTTTTTTACAATTTTTATTTGATTTTTTTTTAACAACATAGAAAGTAACACAATAACATTTTTGATATTAAAACAGTGTTTTTTTTTTTTTTTTGCTGTTTTATTTTTAGTTTATTTAGTAACCCTCCTGGTAGAAAAGAAAGTAAACATAACATGTTAAATTGATTTTTCCCATCTATGTATAATAAAAGTTTGTAAATATTTATGTAACAAAACCCATGCTGAGAATTTGGAAAACTACTTACTTGCTGTTATAACATTTTTTATTGAACAAGATGAAAAATCTCTTAGCACTACTTACAGATCTTTGTGGTAAAATGTAAGATATTAACGAATAACTTTATAACATTAGACATATATTATTATTATTAAATATTAAAATTATATATAAATGTAGGTATATTGATTACAAAATAATGTATGTATGTACTATGTAATTTAACTCATTTTTATCTTAAATTACAAAATTAATCTTAATGTTAATGCATACATACATATAACTTATTTTCTATGATGGTTTTATGAAATAAATAATTCAGGCGATAACACTAAAACCATTGCAGACATACAATAATTGTAGCTCCGAATTTTTTTTTTTTGTTATAAATAAAATATGTTTTGAGCAAAAAAAAAAAAAAGTTAATGACAGGTAAAATGTATATAAATGAATGTGGATAAAAAGTATATACACACATACATAAAAAGGATTAAAAAGGACAACATCATATAAACTTTCTCAACAAATATTGAAAGTTTATTTTCATCAAAATTAATCAGATTTTCACAAAATAAAAAAAAAAATAAAAACAAATTATATAAAGTACAAACACATAATATATATACATATTATATTTATGTAGGTAGGTAGTAGGTACATGTATATCATTGAACATTTAGGTAGCCAAAAAAATTTTTTTACGAAGCTTTGATGTTGATATCAAAAAAAAGTTTTTTTTATAATAGGGGTGTTCTAAAATACGTAGTAATAATATATTTTTACATTGATTAAAAATAAAAATGGGATAAATCTATTTTTAAGGGACTTTGCCACAACAAAATTTAGAATCCATTGTAATTATTTTTTTTATATTTTATATGTGTATCTTATTAAATAAATATTGTTACGTCATTTAATCAAACTTGTCACTTTCTTAGCATTGAAAAAATAAATTGGAATTTTGAAAATAAATTATTTTTTTTAATTGAAATTATTTTGTTTGTTGCCGCTCCAAAAAAACAGGTGAAAGTGACAATTATTTTTTAGAAGGTTTATAAAATTTTTGAACTCTTTGTTTTTTAATAATAACTGCAATATCCTTCAGAATTAATAGATAGTATAGAAAAATATAAAAATTCTATAAAGCGCAATTTTTTAACTGGCATTTCATTTTTTTAATATAAATTTTTAAAGAAGATGATTTTGACACTTGATATTTTAATATTTAATTACTCAAAACTGAAACATGCATCATCATAGTCAAAAAATGATGAAACTATTCATTAGATTAGAATGATAAGTTTTTTTTAAGGAATTTTTGACAACAAAGAAAAGTTTTAAATCTATAAATATTATTTGCAATTATTTTTTCAAGTATTTTAGGAGTACTTAATATTTATTTTTAAATTTAAGAATATTATGTAAATATAATCTTCTTACAAAAGCAACTTGCACTGATTTCAGGTCTAGGCGAAAAACAAAATGTAAACATTAAAATTGATTTTTTACCAGATGTATCTTTCGCAAAAAAAAAAAAGCTTTTAAGTTTAGAACTAAATTTTTTTTTTTGCGGTACGGAAAAATGATTTTTTTTATAATTTTTTTTTATTATAAAAAACCTTATAAAAAAAATTTTATTACCCCACTAAAGCCTGAATAAACATCCTAAGTCTATAATATACTTTCATATAATTTTACAACTGTATACATTGACCCTAATAAATATGATGATAATTTTACTATAAAATTAGAAAAAGAAAAAATTAAAGTAAAATTTTTTTCTCAAGTACAAAATAAAAATCTTATTATAATAATAAAACTTGATTTCTACGATTGATTTTCTCAATGATCTTAATTAGAACAACTGTCAGACACTGAACTTTTAACTTCAATCGTCATATATAATTTAAAGATTAGGTCTAGGTAAATTTTCAATTTGTCAAACAAAATCAGCTTATCTTATTCATTGGGTTTTTATATTTGGAGTCCCAAATATACTTACAAATAAATATGTATAAAAAAAGAGGACATTATTAATTAAAATTAATTAAATAAAAAATTTATTTTAATCCCCTTTATACTTAATTCCTTTATGTAACTAATATTATACAGTTCACAATTATCTGAAAAAGCTTGTTAAATTGATATATACATAAAGATAAAAGCCAATTAAATAATTAATTTGTTCGCAATAATAAGTATATTAGTGAATTACGTGAATGAGGTCAATAATATATCACATAATACGTATTACAAATGAATTATGAATGAAATACTTACAAAATTAATTTCATAAAGTTTTTTTTTTTTATTCAAGCAGAAAAAGAGAAAATTTCTATTTGTTTGACAGGTTTTTTTTTTTTCATTTATTAGGAAAGTTCGTCAAAAATTAATATCACAAAAAAAAATTAATACTTATTAAAATTTCATTATTCACAAATAAGAAGCAATAATGATTATTGAAACTTTATTACGACGTGTGACAGCGAGTTTAATTGAAAACGTTACTTAACATTTAGTCTAAGAAAAAGAATATTTTCTGAACGATTACGATTGTACGTCTAGAAAACGATGTATCTATTCTAAATGATTATTATAAAGGAGCTTGTGACT
Organism: Hybos culiciformis; assembly: GCA_964007475.1. Taxonomy (NCBI): domain Eukaryota; kingdom Metazoa; phylum Arthropoda; class Insecta; order Diptera; family Hybotidae; genus Hybos; species Hybos culiciformis. The sequence continues at coordinate 43,769,521 of OZ023275.1, forward strand.
TGCAAGATGCCAGCCTGTATATTAAAATTATTTTGGATGAAATCTGTTTTTTTTTTTTCAATTAATTTTAAAGTTTATATCCTCCACAATTCATTAAGATATTTTTAAGAGAAAAAGCCACTTACTTATATAGTTTAGTGTCCAGAGTTCAATTGTATATAGTTTATGAATTTTTGTTAATTTTATTAGTAGGTACACATTATATTTTGCTTTGTTTGTTTTTAGTTCATAATTAGTAAGAAGCATTTTAAAATTGTTATTTTTATTCATGAATTTTTTATGAATTAGAAGAGCAAAAAAAAATTTCATCAAATAAGTTTATTTTAAAGCTTTTGAAGTTATATTTCTGTAGGGAGTTATTGTTTTAAAATATTTGCGACGATAAAGTGGAAATAATTGAACAGAGACAGACGGGGAAATATGAAGTGCTGTAGTCAAAATAATAGCGATAATAGTAATAATATTTGACGGATATCAATGTTTGCTCGATAACTTTGATTTGAAGAAAAATTATTATAAAATTTGTTATTTAAATTGATTTGTCTTAAACTTTTTTTATTTAAAATAAATTCATATAAATAAAATATTAGTTATAGTTTATGATTCTTTGGATGTTAACCACATTTTTTCTTAATTGGTTGTGGCAAAAGTTTTCTTTTAACTTTTTCCAAAATAAATTTTCCAATTTATTTTTATTTATATTTCTTTTAAATATTTAGAGGGTTTGTGGGTTTGATGGTAGCTATCAAACTTCTGTTCGACTTATCATTTATAAGTGTTTAGGTTTAGGGTCTTTTAAATCAAGGTTTAAATACGGTTTTTTATTAATTTAATTTTTTGTTTGATATTTCAAGAATCTTGCAAGCAAAAGTATATTTTTATTTTTTTTAAATTAAAAAAATATGAATTTTTAAATAAAAAAAAAAAGATTTATTTTTTTTTATCTTTTCATGAAAGATAAAAATGTTTCTTTTTTTTTAAATCATAAATTTGTTATCTTGTACACATAAAAATAAAAATGTTGAATTTTTTTAAAGCATACATTTTAATTTTTATGTTTTTTTTATTAATTTAATAATCCCTTACCTAGAACATATAAATGGAATATAGTGTGGGTGTGGACATTGTTTTCGTTATAAAAACGTAAAACATAATTCTATGCAATAGGTTACTGTTATATAAAGTTGAAAACTTTATAATTCTAAATAAATAATGAAACAAAATTTTCTTTTAGAAATAAAATAACAATATAATGAATGAAAAATCTTATTTTCTAATTAACAAAACTAGTTAGTAGTTTCAAATTTAGTTTAAAACTTTCTATTTTATCTTTATGTTTATAATTATGGCAACTATTATTTCTAAAATATTTCTGACATTAGATGCATTTCGGTCGGTTGTAATTTATTGTTTGTAAGCATTTGAAATTCAGACTCATGAACCGTAAATAATCCTAACCAAATCCACTCCAACATTTTCTTAATCTAGAACTGAAATTCTGGTCAGACCTTTATTTTATTATTCTCTGTTCAGGCTCAGATTGACTTAACTTTTAGAGCCTTGTTAAAAATATCCATAGCAACGCGACTATTAAGTACTTTTTATTTTACATATTTTAGAGACTATCAAAACAATTTTATATTCATAAATATTTCGATATTAAACATTAATTTTTTCCTCTTTTATTATTTTAAATTATAACTTATAACAAAAAATAAATAAAATTGTAACACCTATTTATTTTTTTTTAATACTTAAGTACTTCTTGTATACTTGAGAAAAACTTTTATCGAAGGATAAATAACAAAATAAAAAAAAAAATGAAAAGAAAAATTGTTCAACAATCATATCAAAGTATAAAATAAAACATAATTCTTTGATTCTCCTCTTATTCATAAGCATAAAAATAAAAATAAACAAAAAAAGAAAAATTATAAAATTGATGTTGTTTTTAGCCGATGATCATTTTCATGAAGTGTTTTTAAAGAAAATTATTCTTGTTTTTTTATGTTGAGAGGGTCCTTCTTGTTTTTTTTGTTTTTCTTAAACAAAAAATTAATATAACATCAAAAGTTAATGTTGAGAAAATAAAAATAACAAACTGATGAATATTTTCAGAAATTTTTTTTTTTTATTTCTATTAACGCTTGATAGAATATAAAATTAGCATTTTATTTTATTTATGCGAAAATATTCATTCATTATCGAAGAGGTTTATTTTTGCTGTACAGCAGATTTTTTTGTTCAGAAATATAAATTGAATATTATCTATTGAAAATGCAGCTTAATTTGAATAAATTATGCACAGACATTTCAATAATATTTTACCCTGACTGATGTAAGATTTGTTTTGCCCAACGATTCATTTTTAATGAAAAACAGGCCAAAAACGGATGTTTTCACTTTCTAACTATTAAGCTACACCGTCGATTTCGATTAATATTATGCCAAAATATACGTTAATTTGTTCACTTTCACGTCGATTAAAATATGAGGTTCTACTATATCGAGTCAAGAAATATAAAATTAATGTTATTTCCTTTTTTTGAAAGTTTTAATGGATTGCGGTGAAAATTTGTGTATAGGGTAGATAGATGTCAATTAGAGGAACTTAAGAAATTGTTAGAGGCCAAGGATCTATAATAGAAATGGATGACTACTTGTCAAAATTTTTTATGAAAATTGTTGTAGTTGGCAAAAATTGAAAATTTGTAAACAACGACGCATTTTCTTATTGAAAAGGGAAAAAAGCAAGTAACGTAATTAAATAAGCTCAACCGGGTTTTTATTCATTTATTTCTGGCTCGACATCAAGTTTTTTTATTATTTTGTCATCATAATTTTCAAAATATTTAAATTTGAAGAAAAAATAAATAAAATTTAGTGAAATTTAGCAAACAAAAATATAAAAATGAAGGTATGGATTATAAAAGGATGGAAGTCAAATAGTGGAAAATTTGAAAAAAATTCATTTGTTAGACAAGTTTGATGGAATTAAGTTATGAATAAAACAAGTACAGAAAATTATTTTTCCCTATGTAAAGAAAGCATAATAGTTTTGGTAAGTAGCCACAGAAATCATAAAGTGATTATAATAGGCGCATCGTGACCGGCTTACGTTTTTCCCTTTTCAATACTATTTTTGAATTTTTTTTAATTTTCGAAACGGCGCACGAAGTAGTCATCCATTTCTCTTATAGATCCTATGATATAAGCTTATTATACTCCCTAGATATTATACAACTTTAAAAAATTTAAAAAACTTTGAAGTAAAACATTTTTTATTTTGTTTTTAAATTTCTTAAATTTTTTTTTTTTTTTCTATTAAACTCTCTTAAATAATCTGTCAAAATATTTATGAAACATTTAATTACCATTCACAATATTATTTATTTTCTATAATTTTAATGATATTGAAATGTCGAATTTTTTGACATTAATCTCATTCATCAGAAAAAAAAAAAGTAAAAATTTATTATAATTATTAACTGAGCATGAAAAACAAAATATTATAATTCAATTAGCTCTATCATCATTCAAAGTAAAATTATATGGAAAAAATATATATATATTTATATGTAGGTATGTAATTTATAAGTAGATATATAAATTATTTTTCTTTCTCCTTTTTTTTTTCTACAAAATAAACAGTTTTTATTTTTAATAGGCTCTATTTAATTTAATATCAAAATGAATGAGTTTTAAAAATAAATTATGAAAATATTCATTGGTTTGAAAAGTAAGTCTCTTCAAACTTCAAAGAATTTTTCATAATTTTTATTATGTATATTTAAAAATTTTTAATACAGTTTTTTACAACCCTAGAGACTAACACAAAAAAAAATTGACATAATTGCAAAATTTAAATTTTCTCCCAAAACAATAATTTTATTCAGTTGAACCAATAACTTCAAATAACTCAAAATGTTGGAGAAAATAAGTGCAAGTATGGTCTAAAAGCAAACTGCCAAATTTGTTTTATTTTTCATTTACAACCACTAACTAACTTTTGGAAACTTTTTGTTAGCACTTTTATGATTTAAAATCTTGCATGATCATCGTCTTAATGCATTTGAGAGAAAATATTGCGATATCATGTTAAAAACTTTTTAGAAATATTTTGGAAAAGTATCTATGTACCATGTTTCTTAAATACGGGGGCTGAAAAATATAAATTTTCAAAAAAATCCTTTTCTTATTAAGTCAGGTGCAAAAAAAAAAGTTTTCCACCCAATTGTTCTGTTGTTTAGAAAAAAAATAAAAAAGCTTCAACAATATATTATTTACAAACAAAATCAAGTAAAATGTGTATAAAAACGAGTAATGTAAGTTCTTTACATTATATTACATTATTGAGAAAAAAAAAACTCTTATTTACACTCGTGGAAAATTTTTTTATTGTACTTACTTACAATAATTCAAAGAAAGCAAAAAAAAAAATGATGAAAACTTTTTCATGAAAATAGATTCAGTGAGAAGAAAACTGTATTTTTATTTATTTTTTTTTTTAATATTTTTGTTAAATTTTATAAGATTTATTGGTAATAAAATAAAAAAGAAAAATTTCACCAAAAAAATAATAAAACTCTTAGAAATGTAATATTTTTTGCTTCATAAAATACCTTTTTTTGTCTGGATTTTAAATTGTATTACAATATAAGTACAAATTTATTTTCAATCGGGTTCTTCAAAAAGTAATTGAAATTTTCATTCTATATACTGGAACTTTTTTATTATATTTAATTTTATTAAAATATTTGGCATGAAAGTAGAACTTGTATGAAGTTTTTCTTTAAGCAAGTAATTTTATTGCATAGTGGTGGCGCAGTGAAATAAGGCCGCGGGAAATAAGGCCGCGATAGGTTTTTTGTTGCGGTCTTATTTCATTTTGAAAAATGAAATAAGGCCGCGAAAAAATCCTCGCGGTCTTATTTCATTTTGAAAAATGAAATAAGACCGCATAAAATTCCTCGCGGCCTTATTTCGTTTTGAAAAATGAAATAAGACCGCGACAAAAAAAAAAATTAATCGGAGGGCTAATTTCATTTTGAAAAATGAAATAAGGCCGCGAGGATTTTTTCGCGGCCTTATTTCATTTTGAAAAACGAAATAAGGCCGCGTAATCTTGTGAGGTGAGCACACAGGGCAGGGGGCAGCAGGGCGGCGGGCGGGCGGTTGGTCAGTGGGATTTGCGGCTAACGCCGCAAATCCCACTGACCAACCGCCCGCCCGCCGCCCTGCTGCCCCCTGCCCTGTGTGCTCACCTCACAAGATTACGCGGCCTTATTTCGTTTATAAAAATGAAATTAGCCCTCCGAATAATTGTTTTTTTTTGTCGCGGCCTTATTTCATTTTTCAAAACGAAATAAGGCCGCGAGGAATTTTTTTGCGGTCTTATTTCATTTTTCAAAATGAAATAAGACCGCGAGGATTTTTTCGCGGCCTTATTTCATTTTGAAAAACGAAATAAGGCCGCGAAAAAATCTTCGCGGCCTTATTTCATTTTTCAAAATGAAATAAGACCGCAACAAAAAAACGTCGCGGCCTTATTTCCTGCGGCCTTATTTCCATCCCCCCATAGTGGTGCATAAATCATTTCAATAGTATGTGGACACTGTTTGTTTACAATAGAATCAATGTTAAAATATAACATAAATATTTGCTAGCACAAAATTATTAAACTTGCATTTTCCTACACTATAATGATGAAAACTGTTATTATAGTAAAAAAAATTATAATTCAGAACTAATATATAGAGCTAATAGAAACAACTTCAATTACAGACCATTTTAGCAAAATCTTATTCAAAGTATTTTTTTATTTTATTTTATTGTTATTTGAAATGTAAAATTGGATTTTAGGCACTCTATTTTCATTTATCTTCATTTTATCTTTTTTCAATAACCATTATTCAAAATATAGCAGCGTTTACCTACATGAGATATTGTGTAGGTAATGTATAAGTGTATATGATTTGCGCCCACATTCAAAATGTCTAGATTTTCTACATACATTTTATAATATATTTGATTTGTATGTAAAAGAAAGATTTTCCTTTTATAGGAACTGCGTATTCTTAGCTGCTATGACAACATTAATGTCTAGAAAATGTTTAAAAGGAAAAATTTAATTTTGCGAAATCGTTATTGTATCCATTCTTCTAATATTACAACGTGTCGAGGATTAGATCTATTTTGTTGTTGTTGTTTTTTTTTTCTTCGAAAAAAAAATGAAGTACATATATATTTTATTATGTTGTTAGTATTTTCCACTCAATTTTTTTATTCAATTTTATAGATATTAAATTTTTGACTTTAATTTTGAACATGATCTCTCTTATAACATAAAATGTTCTTGTTTGAACTATTCTTATAGTTTAATCTATTTAGGTATCTGATTATTTATTCCGTTTTATGTATGGAACCTATCAACTTCTGAACCAATGAAATGAATTGGATGAAACCAGTGCCATTGGAAAGGCGCCGACAGCGACTAGTAATTCAAAATGAGATCCCTTCTGAGAAAATTTATATGAGACAACACTTTAAAATCTTCATTAAATAAAATCATTGACATAAATTCATATGCGAAATTTAATATTTAAAGATAAAAAAAATAAATTTAAATCATATATAATTTGAAAGTTTTTTTTTTTTATAATATAATAAAAAAGAAAAATAAATAATAAAAAAAAAAAAAAACTGAAAATAAAAGTTATCAAATGAAATGTCAGTTATAAAATGCTTCTACGCCTTTAGGAATATCAATGGTAAACAAAAAAGTTTTCCACTGATATTAAAATGTATAAAAAATAAGTTAATTTAAAAGTTTTCCTTTAGTGTATCGAATTTATACATTTTCTCTGTGATAAACTATAAATTTTCCATTTGGTGCAATATAATTTAAATATTTTTTTTATCTCTATATTTAAACCAGTTATTGAGTATAGTCAAGGGGCTGGAAAAGCTAACTTATTTAAAACAAAATTATCCAATACTAAATTATTAGGTTTACCATAATATTATCTTGAAACATGTAAACAAAGATATTAATATCAATGAATACTATACTCAATCCTGCTATTTAATTTTTACAAAATATAGATTAAGGTTAACAAATTTAATTTTTTATGTAAACCATAACTATATGATTAATTAAATTCAAAATATCGAAATATTAATGGTTCATATATAAAATTATTGAATTATTTTCACAATATAACCTTTTAATGAAACTGGGGCATAGATGTTATTAATTGAGAATATTTTTAGTTACAAATATTTTTAATATAATTATTTTTTTTTTAAATTCGTTGTTAAATCTTTATACTTTACCTAAAGGTTTATATTTCAATCAGGCGTAAAAATATGGTTGATATTTTTAATTTTATTACTCACCATAAATTCAGTTTTGTGTCTAAATATATATTTTTTTGATATAAATTGAACAAATTTTATGAGTTTTTTTTGTTATGGCCCTTACTGCTAATATAGTAATAATATATTTATACTATAAATGTTGAAATTTAAATTTTACTCTACCTACACTGTACAGCTATTAGCTTTAACATATTACCGAGCAGAGGAAGATGAGGGAAAGTTCGTCAGCTTTTCTTTCAAAAGCGTATATTATATGAAAACTACTAATTATAAAAAAAAAAACCTGAACTTTTGGAGAATGGCTTGAGGTGATCCTCAAGATGTCAAGTCCAAGACGAAGTTCGTCCCAATTATGTGATATATTTCATTACATTGTAATGAATTTCACTTTAGAGTGATGAAATTCATTACAGGTATATGTAATGTATTTGATTACAGTGAAATTAATTTTAATTAATTTAAGCATGAATAAATTACTTGCTTCATTATAGTGTAATTGTGTTAAATTACAACCACTGAAATTATTTACGGTTTCACAACACTGTTTAATTCACCGAAAATGAATTAAAATATAAATGAATTTCATTGCAAATTTAAACAATTTGTTTAAAAATTTCTCAGCCTTAATTTTAAAATTATTTTTAAAGTGTTACATTGTTTTAGTGAAGACTACTTAATATTCATCGCAATATAATTTTAAATTTATTTTGTTTCAACTTTTCAACTCATTTTGGAATTTTACTTTTTTGCATTATTTAACAATTCCTCATTTCTAATATTTCAAAAAGAAAAAAACAAAGTGAAAAAAAAATGTACATTAAGAATTATTTATTAGTGAAATAAATTATATCGTCCCTTATGATTTTTAAGGAAGTTATTTAATTAAATGGTTTATTTAGAAAATCTTATTTTTTAATTTCCTTGAAAAATTTCATTCAATATAAATAAATTTCCTATTAAATATATACACTATCCTGTAGTTAAAGTTATCAGAAAAATTATATATTTTACATATAATTTTTTTTTCAATCATTGAGAAAACATAAATAATCTTCAATCATAAAAGAAAACATAAATAATCTTCTTTTAAATTTAGAATATTTTTTTTTGTACATAAATATAAATTTCTTGAAATTTGAAATCTTAAAATAGTAAATAACAATATAATAGAAGAAAGAAAAAAATGTATAAATTAAATAAAATATAGCATATTAGGTAGAGTAAAATCAATGAAACGAAACTTTAAAAACAGTATTAAATAGTTTTTAAGTAAAAATTTTTCAGTTCATTTCAAAATTTAAAATCTTTTAAAATGAAGAATAAAGGGATTAAAGTTTGGTTCTTTTTCATTGCTTCAGCAACACACTCCCAAGATATAAATACATACTTTCTTTATACGAAGGTTTAAAATATCTAGACACAAAATACAAAAATAAAATTAAATTGACAAAGAAATGTATCTGGAAAAAATTGTAGATTTATTTTAAAAACAAAATAATTGAATATAAATATAATTTTAATCTTTCTAAGAAAATTATAATAGATTGAAAAATTTGTTATTTTTAAATTTGAAAAACAGAACACACAAAAAAATAAACTTAATAACTCTTAAAATATAGAAAAAATTCCGAATATAGGCTCCAATTTTTGTCACATTTTTCGCACATAAAAAAAAACATTAATAAATTTAAAGAAAAAAACATGATTGATGTACTATCAAGTTATAACATAAGCCTTGATATTTTATTAATTTTCATTCCACCTGCTTTTAATGGCATCTTAAAAAAAAAAGGGAAAACAAAAATACTATATAGTATATAAAAATTGTGTTAAATTTTTTATTGGTTTTTGGTTAAGAAAATAAAATTACTTAGGATTATTTCATAAATTAATTTTTTTTTTTTTTGCTAATTAGCAGAAAATATATAATTTGTTAAATTCTAAATTTAAGGAAAGGCCAATATAAAAACCTCCTTCCAGACGAATAAATTAAATAATTAAATCTTTTTTTCTCATTTAACCTTCAAGTGATTGACCATAAAACCTGAATTATAAATTTGCAAAAAAGTTTTTTACAACTTAATTTTTATTTTCATTTTTATTTGATCTTGGAAAAAGGTGTGGTTAATATTTTTTCTTGATGACGAAACTGATTTAAAATTTATATAACATTGTAATATATTACTAAGTTATGTATTCTTTTCAACGATTATATAGACTTTAAGAAGACACCTAGTCCCTGATATAGTAAAACTAACTAAATATTTATATAAAATAAATCTAATTGAGCTCCTTGATATTTTTATTGTATATTATAATGAATTTAAAAAAAAAACCCAAAAAATAAGCATATTTTAATTAAATAAAATATTAATAATATTCAAATATTATTTAATTTTATTACTGCACTTATATACTTTTACACTAATACTATTATTAAAAAAATATATCAAGCTATTTTAATTAATTAATATTTAAATGATACAATATAATCAAAATCATTATATACATATATATATATATATTATGTTGTATAAAGAAAAAAAAAATTTTTAATTTAATGGAATATTTTCATCAAAAGTTTTTTTTTTTTTTTATTTATTAATATACTTTTCTTTTGTAATAAAAAAGGGACATTTACATGACAATGAACCTATTTACATTTTTCCACTTTTTTTTTTATATTCTTCTCAATTTTATTTTATAAATAAAATATTATTTTTATTATACATGACAGGTCATAATGAACCTGGATGGAAGTTTTTCCAAAAAAAAGATTTGAAAAATTAATGAGCATTTTTTTTTTTTTTAATACTTAGTTTATTAAAAATGAAAATTTATAAAATAATTAAGTAAATTTTTGTTAGAACAGTTCATGTTTAATCCTACCCACCTTGCTGATCGTGCTTGTATAAATCGTGTACGTTGAAGAAAAACTTATAGAAAAAGTTAAATTATTAGTTTGAGTTCTTAGGTGTTATTTTAAAATGAAGGGGTATTTAATGTCAATGCATTGTGATACGCATTTAAGTTTGTGATATATAATAGGGAAATTTTTTTAAATATTTATAGAAAATTTTACTACATCACTATAGGAATAATAAAGTTCATGACCACTACACTTATTATTCGAATACTAGATTTGGTTAAAACTCAGTTAACAACACCAAATATGTAAAGTAAGTTACGATATCTTAGTATGAACTTGGAATAGCTATCACCACCACCGTTCAAATTGAATCCTTTTTTTGAAATGACCCTTTTCCTTTTTAGCAGTTTTTTTTTTTTTTTCTTTTTTAATAATATTTTTTTCTTTCATAAAAGATTTATTTTGTATAATTTTTTTTTTCTGCTATTTTAATTTGTATCTTATATTGAAAAAAAAAATTTTTTTATTTTATAAAGTTATTAAAGAATTAAAAAGTTCGGAACAGTAAAAAAAAAAAAGAAGATTATAATACTTTCAGATTTTTTTTTGTTTTTGATGAAATTAGTGGAAGCGTTACAAAATTATCATTAAAAATTCTATAAGGATGATAATTATTATTTAATTTTCTTTTTTTTAATTTTTTTTAAATTTTAAAGACCAGATTCATTAATTGATTAAAGTTGGCATAGTTCGCACGGTGTCGAACCCATTTTTTTTGATAATATGGTATGCAAAGGTTCTTTTTCTAAGAGAACGTACCTATTTTAGTTTATTACACAAAATCTGTGTGTGGTTAAATATAGCTAACATCATAAAAGATTTAACTTTATATAGCTAACATCAGAAAGCAATGGAAGTTACTCTTCGAAGTTTTTAAGTTTTAATGTACCTATTTGTTAAACTTTTTTAAACTTTAGATCAGAAAACATTTTTAATTTTTTGCAATATTTAGGATTGACTTTTAATCGAACTTTCAATTTTGTACTTTATAATATTTAATGCCAAAACTTATTGTTCGCTCAAAACAAAAATTCAGGTTCAAAATACTTTTTATTGACAATTTTTTTTTCATTTTTTATATAACATAGACATCATAAATATAAACTTTTAAATATTGTTAAAAGATATTTTTAATGAACTCACAATCTATAAATATATAATGTTAATTTAAAAAGCTATTGATATTTCAACAACATAGAAAATACATTTAAATTTTTTTTTTAAATTCACTTAATTTGAATTTGAATTTTTATTTATTTTTTTTTATTTTTTGTTTAACCTTATTAGAAAATGAAAAAACCATATGGGTTTTTCAATGATGAATATATAAAGAAGAAAAAAAAAAAACCTTGTTATACACTTTTTTTAATATCCTTATTTTGTTATTTCGTTGCTTCTTCGTTTTCAATAAATGGTTGTTTTTCCCTTTTATTTTTGTATTTTTTTTTCTGTGTGTGTTTGAGGAGAAAAATGTAAATTCTAATAAAGTTATTGAATAATTTTTCATCAATTTGAATTCAACTTTATTTTTCGTATTTGAATATTAGTATTTCAAAAGAAAATGTTTTCTTTTTTATTTGACTAAATTTAACGTTTAATTTAACAAAAATTTACCCCCAAAAATAAAAATAAAAAATAATAATAAAAATGACATAAGAAATGAGGTGAAAGAAATTTATACCGAAATTGTCACTTAGAACTTGTAAATAAAGCTTATAAATATATATATATGCTTAGAAATGTAAATTGTTTTAAATTTGGAATTAGGTCTATCGCTGTAATTAAGTATATAAATAATATTTTAATAAATTCTCCCAACTCAGCGTATTTATTTAAAAAAACAAATATTATTTTAAATATTAAGTAAATTTTATGCTCCTTTGGGTGAAAAAATTCTCATAAACGGATATGAGAAAACTAGAGTCGGGTCCTCAATTCGCATGAAATTAAAATTTATTATTTGATATGATAAGCTGACAAGCGCTTAAATTTTCAAATATAAAATTAAAAAACAAAATTTATTTTTTTTTTTTTGCTTTTCTTAAAATAAAAATATTATCCTTTTTGAGAAATTTTTACAATGATGTATTCTTTTTGTGAAAGAACCCTTTTTCTCCTATTGATGTTTTCCTGAATTACTTTTTTTTTTCTTATAGTCAAGGAATGTTTCTTTTTTATTTATTTTTATTTATTTATTTTTTTTAAATTTAATATGTATGAAAGTACAAAATTTTCTTCTTGGCATTATTAAAAAAAATTTCCTTTGAGCTGAAATTATATACATACATATATTTATATTAAAAACATAATAATTTTACATATTATCGATAAGTTTGATGTGTGCTGCTTAGTTTCTAAGGAATCAGATATTTTCTTCGAAAAACTTTTAAACAAAATTATTTTCCTTCAGGTTATTTATTTATATGAATATTTTCACAATATTTTCACAACAAAAATTTATTGATATCAATTTTGATATTTTTTAATTAAATGACTGAAAGAGTTTTAAATTGTATATAAAGTCGCTTAAATTTTGAAGAATAAATTCTACAACAACTTTTACTTAAGTCAACATATAAATGAATTTAGAATTTATTCAGTAACTATAACTAATAATATGCGTTCAGCAATACATTATACTATTAAAGCAAATTCGTATTAAATTTATTATACATCACATCAATAACAAATCAACCATGTTGATAAGAATAATTAAACAAAGGCCTTCCTAAATTGATTCTTGTATTCATATTAAATGGATATGACAAAAACACTTAGGCTTTCAATTAAACATTAAAAAGACTTTTAAAAGAGCAAATAATATTTATGTAAAAATATGGAAAAGTTGCGCTCTATTTAACAAAAAAATTTGAATTTGAATAAGTTGTTTTTTTTTTCTTTAAACATGGAAAATAATGGATTAGTATTATGATAGAAGTTATATTTTTTGTTTCGAATATTATGATCCAGGACTAATAATGAAGATGATACGCACCACAATCAAGCAAAATCAATGAAATATTAGTTTTAGTTCAAATCTTTCTGTTGTATATTTTAACATCTGATTTTCCACAGCGTTTTTTTCAAAATCATAAATAAATTTTCTTTAAATAAAAATTCTACACAAAAATGTATAATAATTTTTCTTTTGAAATAAATGAATTGAAAATTATGTTTATTTATTTTTTTTTAATATTAATGATTGTAGGTGGTTGCTTTCTTATATATTTCTAATTTAAATCAAATTTAATTTATTTAATTAAATATTATGTCTTTAAAATTAAATATTCAATATTCATTCAAATAATAAAAATGTTTTCAATTTGATATTTTTAATATTACAATAAATTTCAAGTGTGACTTCTCAAAAGAAATATTATTTTCATTGAAATTTCTTGAACTTTTTTAAATCAAATTTCAATATTAAAAAAAATTTTTTAATATAAATAAATTTATTAAAAATCGTGAAGGTTAAATAACTTTAAAAGCAAACAATATTTTAATTTTAATTTTGTTTGGTTTTTTTTTAAATCTTATTACAATATGACACTTTATAAATTTTAAAGAATATTATGAACAAAAATATAAATACTTTTTACAAAGAAATAATTTAAAAATGTATCTTCTGGGAAATGAATTTTAAAAAAGAAAATAAAGAGAAAAAAAAAACTGAACTTGAAGAAAAAAAAAAGGAAAAACTTAACCCACAGACAAAGTTTTTCTTTTAATAATTTGTTAAAATATTTATGAAATTATTATTTTTAAGTTTTATATTTCGTATTTGAAAATAAATCTTACCAGTTTGTTAAAAGTTTTTTTCTCGTGCTTTTTTGTTTCTTTTTTTTGTTTTAATTTAATTCAAAAATGAAAGATTTATGATCTCTACGGCTATATTATGATACACAAAAATACGAATTTAAAATTTTTTTTTTTAGGATAAAAACACAGTACATTTATATTTTGAAAAAAAAAAAAAATGAATATAAAAGTTATTATCTCTATTTCAAGCCTACAGTTAAACAGGTGGTTTCTAAAAATAAAGTATAAAATGAGAAAATATTAAATATATCTAGGTAGTATATTATGTTAACTTTAAGTATAACATAGGTAATTAAAATTTTTCACATTTATAATTAAATCTAAAGTTTAATATTGTGCTGACTTTAAATCCTAATAATGTAAAATAATGTTTATTATCTGTTTATTATGTGTTTAACTTCAAAATTTATCCACGATGTTAACAAAAAATGAATTTCATTATAATGGAAGCTCAGTTTTGGTTTTCAAGATTCATTATAGGATGTGACATTAGAAGTATTCTCTGACGGGTTGTTTCATATGAATTATTTACATTTCCTGTTTGACTTATTATTTTTGATAATATACTCAGTATTCCACAATTTTCCAGGAATCTTATCTGTTATCCATTATTATTATTATTTTTTTTCGATAAAAAAAACCACAACATAAAACATTTTTTGTTAATTTTATGCTTTATAACGTTTAATTTTCCTTCTTTTTTTTTTTAAGAAAAAAAATAATTTAACATCATCGTTTTATTTTGTATATATTCTTTTTTGTGGTAGGTATATGGTACATTTTGTTTTTTTTTTTTTGATATTATACTTGTACCACCATCGTACTTGAAGTGAAGTTTGGTAAAAAAAAAAAAAAACCATATAAAAATTCTTGAGTAAAATATTTTGATTTTTAATTTTAACAAAATTTTTAGTAACATGTATGTATATTCTTGTATATAAAAACACTCTAAAGTTATGTATATATATATATATAATATACTTTGACTAGAGATCAGAAAGTCAATGGAAAGAAGGTTTGTGGTTGAAAAATTCATAAAAATTCATAAAACCATTAGGTACTATATACAAAATACATACAAAATCAACAGGAAACTGTTAAAAAATATCTAGAAGCAATTCTCAATTGATTACGATATCATTAGTACAATAAAATATTTGAATATTATAGAACTAAAAAGGTATTATAGTACCTACTAGCTTATGTTCAGTACATATATAATACACTATCTATATACTATAAAATTAAAATGTTAATTGCGTACGTGCACGAAACAATTAATAAAAAAAGAAAATTTAATTTATTAGCACACCACTTTCAATAATCGATTTTTTCATGTTTACAAATACAATTTTTCACATTATTATTAAATTGTAAGAGAAAAAAATGTTCAATTAACAGAAAAGGAAATTTGTTTTTCTTTTGCAAATTCCAATTTTTATTTCGTTTTTTTTTATTTCTTTAAAGTATCTATACTATAAGCAAAATATTTTTCTAATATTATCTAAATGTTTGCTTCTGTTATCAATTTAGCGTGCTTTGCATATCAATTAAATGTTAATAAACAAATATTTTATCGAACTCTCCTTTGATGAGTTTTGAATTGCAAAACAGAGTAATTCATATATATGTAAAAGGGTTACTTTTTATATCTACAACATGTTGAAAACCAATTTTTTTTTTCATAAAATTATCTATATCTTTTTTATGTTCAAAAGATTCTGGTACAACGTTCAATTGAATTTAAGTGGATAGTTAAGTTGGCATTCAGTGGAAACTCACTAGAATAATTTTGTAGGCAAGTATACCTATGTAGTAAAATAAAAATAATAATTTATAATTTAATCTGCCAAAGTCCTACTCGTTCAATATTTACTAAGTTGATAGACCCATACGGATAGATATTTAATGAAAACATACAGACCGTTTGTTAATTTTTGATGGAAAACGGGCTAAAAATAGTTAATCACAGTAAATAAAAATCAGAGAATCATTAAAATATTTTGGTTCCATTCAAGGAGTTCATCAAAAAAAATTTATAGAAAAATAAAATCAAAAATGAATTTGTTATAAAATCGAACATTTAAAAAAAAAAGAATTTGAACTTTTTAAAACTTTTGCCCCGAATCTCTGTCTAAGGAAACAAAAATATCTCATCAATAATTAAAAAAAATTTCAGAGAAAAACAGAACAGTCTGCATACATTTTAAAATAATAATCTAAATATACCTACCTACCTAGATACAAAACACATAATATATGTATTCCCGAATAACTTTCCAAAATTATTTTTCCGTTATCCCCCCCATCTTCTTATATATAAATAATGTGACAAAAACAAATTAAAACAGACATATAACATGGGATAAAAAAAAATTTGGACACGTTCTTGAAAAATACTACAACCTCAAACTTTTATAAAGAAACAAAAAAATATAATATATTTTAAATGGGTACTATATACAAAATACATAGTATAAAATGAAAGTATAAAGTTAATTAAAGGTACTCGACCGTAAAAGTACCTTATATTATATAACTATATTGAAGTAATTTAATACAAATATAAATAAAACTTTTTTTTTCTCTTTTTTAATTTTTTTGATAAATCCTATACCTATGTATTTTTTTTGTGGGATTTTTTTGTTTAAGAGAAATAAAAATTGAATCTTTTTTTGCTCTAAAACTATGGATTATAGGATTTTTCTCTAAATGAAAATTAAAATTTAATTAGAAGCCATTTAAGTTCTGGTTTATATATATAGATTTTTTTTTTTTTGGATAATCTCAAGAAATCGTTGAACATAAAAATTTATTATTTTATTATTCAAATTTGGGGTATATTAATAATATTCAAATATGTATGTAACAGAGGGTTTGTTAATTTTATGTTTAAAGGGAAATTAAAGTGTTTATGTGAAAAAAAATGTTTTTTTTTGGAGTGGACTTGAAATGTCGGTTTTTATGTATTTAACACTATTATCTTAAATATATAAACAAAAATAAAAATAATTTAAATATTTCAAAAAATCGATTCAATTAAAATAATAATAACATTAAAATTGTGAAAATTTTATTAAAAGAATGGATCGTTACTTTGTGTACATTTTTAATTTTATAATAAGTTATCTAATCCTTGTTCAGTTATTAATATTCTTATTACATATACTTGATGTATAATATTAAAAGATTTATATTTTTGATTTCAATTAAAACTTTATTTTTTAACACAATATGCCTAAATTATTTTAATTAGGATAATACACTTGTAGGTACTTTATAGTTATTATGAATATTTTGACTTAGCTAACGTTAACAGATAAACTCTAATTTGGCACTTGAGTAAAATGCATTTTTATTATTATTGCTACACCACAACCAAATAAAATTTAATTAAATTTTTTTTTACTCATAAAATATTTAATTACACTAAAAAAAAAAACAGATAGTTCATACGATCATAATATCAATATTTGTCATAAAAATTTCAGAAATAAATAATAAAAACTATAAAAAAAATAAAAACTACAATTTTCGAGTAGCTAATTTTGCTACAATTCATTTATTTGCTAGATATTTATGGACGGTTTTATAATAAATACAAGATTTCGACCAATAGTATCAGAAAATATTATAGTTTTATTTGTAACTTTATACTTGATTCTAATAGCTAATTTTAGAACGATTTTTTTTTTTCAGTGCAGATACCCATCATAACAAATTAATTCAATTTAATTCTTTTTTATTTATTTTTTTTAAGTGGGATTATTAAATTTAATATTATTATACCTACATTATTATGTTGTAGTTAATTTTATAAATTAAAAAGCTAATTATATAGTTATGATATTTTGACTTTTATAAAATAATTTGTTTTTTTAAATTTCCTTTATTAAATTTATGTATATATAAAATAGCTTCATCAGCATTTTTTTTTTTGCAAGTTGTTATGAAAAAAAGTTATTATTATAAAAAGATAAAGTTTATACAAAGTAGATTTATTAAATTATTTTTGTTTTCAAACTTTATTAGCGGGAATGAAAAATTTTATTTAAAAATTTAGATAGTTATGGTATATAAATCAAGTTAGTTTCTTCTTAAAAGTATACTTATTTGATTTGAAAATACATTGTTTCAAAAATTCTAAAAGAATATTATATAATATTTATATTTCCGCAAAAAATACAAAATTCCTAACTATAAATCATTAATTTAATTGAAAGTATATATTTAATTAACTACACAGAATATTACTAAAAATAAAAATGTATATATTTTATTTTAAAAGGGATGACATATGACATAATGTTTCTTGAAACTTATATGGAAAAGAATTTTAGATACTATGTATATATAGAATTTAAAATTATCATATAAAATTTTAATGAAAAACTTTTAAATTGGGTATAAATCTATTTTTGATCATATCCATATAGTATATATATTCGATAAAAACAGAATTTTAAACATATATACACACATATTGTAATTAAAATCTAACCATAAAATTTTATTTGATTTTTTTTTAACCTAATTTTCTTGTCAATTAAATATTGCTATTGGAAATTAACTTTATTTTAAGTTTAATTTCAATTCAGATAATAATATTGAATTTAATTTCGCGAAATTTTTAAATAAGTTCAAAATTATATTATATCAATACTTTATACTTAGATCTTAAAAATATTACAATTATATAGCTTTGGAAAAGAGCTGCGAAAATTTATTATGTAAGAATATGTCATTTACAAAAAAATTAAACATATATGCGTTTATTTTGCTGGGCTAGGATAAGAGAATTTAATAGATTTAGATCAAATTATGTTTGCGACTACGTCGCAATACAAGAGTTGTTCAATTAGTTTTGGCACACCATATTCTGCATTTTTTGGGGACCTGTTTTTTCTTCCTAGCTTCGTGGGCCACATTATAGCAAAGTTTAAGAAACACTGGTTAATATAAAAGGGAATACATATTAAAGATTAAGAAAATAATAAAATTTCGTTTGAAGCATATAGTGTTCTAAAAAAAAACAGCAGTAATACAATGAGCACTGAAAGAATCATATCATATAAAAATTTTTTTTAATCAACTATTTCTGAAATAAAGTGAAAATAATTTCTGCGTATATCGCTAGAGTGAAATAAAAGAAAAATTTTTTTTTCTTGAAAATAGATTTTCCAGTCAAAAGAAAAAAATAAGAAAATAACAAAAATATGTTTTTTTTTTCTTTGAATACACACTTTCGTTGAAAATGTTGAATTAACACAAAAGGAAAATCTGTTTTTGATATATTTGGTTTTTTTTTTTGTTCCCAGCTTTTTCTTTTATTTCTTGTATTATAAGGAATTTTAAAATTTTGCTAAAAATTATGCAAATTCATAAAATAAAAAGAATTATTGTTTTTTTTTTTAAACTGCTTATGATATTTAATTTTTTTTTTTAAAACAATATATATATTTTCTTGTTTTTTTTTTTTCAAACAAAATAATAAATAATATTTTTCCTCTTAAAGTTTATTAAAAAAAAAAAATTATTTTTGCCTTATTTTGACAGAACTAAGAATATAAGAATAATAAGAATAATGCTTAAGAAGAAACATACAAATTAAAGTTAACAAAAAAAAAAAATTATGAGTAAATTTTAATGAAGAATATAAATATATATAAATAAGATTTTAAGGATCCTTTTTTTTTTGTTTGCCTAATTCTTCTTTGTCCTATATAATAATTTGACATTTTATTTAATTATTTATTAAAATTAAAAAACCAAAAAAAGAAGAAAAAAAACTTTAATAATGTAATAGAATCTCAAAATATCAAAAATGTCAACCAAATTATTTTGTACCTAGATAAAATAATAATAATATTAAACTTTCAAAATAAATTAAATAAATTTTGGATATAAGTTTATATTTAAAAAATTATAAATTTATTAAATTGCTTAAGATGACTATGTAGTTTAATTGAAAGGTTTTACAAGAATGAAAAATATATAAAAATTACTTTGTAAGTTTACAACAATTTAAAAAATAAAATTTTAAAAGTTATAAGGATATATACGGATTGCATATATGAATTTGAAGCTTTAATGAAAATTCTAAATTCACAAACAATAATAATTATCGGTTGTTATGTTCATTATGTTATACGTTCAAATTTTAGTACAAAAATCTCATTGACAATAATTCGAAAAATATTATTTTTGACCGAAATAATTTTGCGACAAAATCACTTGGCAATCTATCTATTATACAATATCTATATTTCGTGTAAATCAACCTTGAAATTTTGTTTTGTAAATAAATTCTTAATATTTCAAATTTGGAAACGTGATGCTATTAACATTTTTGATTATTTATATTCATTATTAGTAGATAGTATATAAGTATAATTCTTTTTAAACAGTATATGTACAAAATTTATAATTCTAATGTAATTGAAAAAAAAAATTTTTTTCCAACAATTATAATTTATTTTGAAATTTTACGAAACGGAAATTATGAAGTATGTATTAAGTTAATTCCTATAATTATCATTATACTTATTGATAACTAAGGAAATAAAACATAGTGGATTATTATTAAAGAAAAAACATGATTTATTCAACATATTCTTCAAATATTTCAATAATTTATCATATACATTTATTATATAGTTTGATGAAAAATACATTTCATAGAACAAGATATCATAATTTGTTAAAAACGTAACGTAACATCGAACTCAAATTTAAACAAAAATTTATTAATATGAAACACAAATATAACTTTAAAAAAATTTATTAATCTTTGAAAATGCTAAATTGCGATATTTTATTTTAATTTCTTGTTATCAACGCCAATTATTGTTATATCTTGGACACCCAATTTGGTACCATGGATACTAAATTTATTATTGTGGACACAAAATTCAGTACTGAGTATCCCGGCGATTGAAACTGGTCTGAAAACTTTATTAAATTACATTATAAAAATATGTTTTTTCTGTATCGCTGATGCGTGTGTCTCCGATATAATATCTTCGTCTGAAAGACGCCTAAATAAAAAAAAATCTCATCTTCTTATTTAAATTATGACTTTATGCGCAAATATTATATTGAAGTCTTATAAATTAAATATTTATTATCAATAACTATTTTAATGGCGTTTATAACAAAAGTTTTATCTAAAAATCATACAAATTTCTAATTTATTTTCATTTTGATAGTCTTTATTGACAAACAAAAAAAAAAAATACATAAATATTATTTTTATTAATAAATGTTAATTTATATTGTAAATGTTTCCAGAAATCAAAACAAATACACAAAATATCCAACCCCACCTTAAGAAAAAAAATCCCTTAAACAAAAAAAAAAAAAAAAAGGACATCAATTTATAATTTTTTAAACGTTTAGTATCTAATAAATCAAAATCATATCTGTGTAGTGCAACAATATAGCGCCATATATACATACCTGTGTTTTTAGTATATATTAGATGTGTGTATTTAAATTTTACAAAAGGGATTTTTTTAAAGGATTTCATTACATCCTGTTGTAATATTATTAATATAATAAAAGAATGTTAAAATGACAGCAAGTTAACAGAAAAAATTAACAGTGATACATGTGTATATAAGAGAAATTTAACAACAGTGTCATCTGCTGGATTTTATATTAAAATAGTTAGATAAAAATTTGAAAAAAAAAGCTTTGCAGATATGTACAATGGCAAAACTTCGGCAATACAGGTCCATGGATGCAGCATCATCGACAATACGAAAAAAGTTAGAAAATCTCGTCATAAAATTTCCATTAAAATATAAAAAAAAATTTAATTTATTTTTGGTTTGCTTCGTTATGTTTGAGCTTTTTCGTTATTTCTTTTTTGAATGAATAAAATAATAAATAAATTTACATGCGCATTTTAAGGACATCGTTACACTTACAATGTGTTGATTTGTTACAAAGCGTATAATATCAATTTTTTGTATACATTCGAAATAAAATTGATGAAGCCGAATTATGTGTTAATGTTAAATGGAGCTTTTTTTCATTAACGAGATTTAATTATTGATTTAAAGAAAAAAATAATAAAAAGCATTAGAACAGTACCTTATGAAGGAAGTACGGAACCCGTTTTCAACATGTTAATTGAACTGTTATTTTTGAAAGTGGTATAAGTTCATTTTTTCATGTATTATTTTTTCATGTAAATATGGAGAGAAGGTGGCTATATCTTACTAAAATTACCATTGACTCAATTTTTTTTAGAAAGTGGACTTATACCACTTTCAAAAATAACAGCTCAATTATCGAGATTATTTTTTTAATATTTCTGTATACCAACTCTCATGGAAATCCATTTTCAGTCCCAAGTTCAAATTCAAGTTATAAGTATTTAAAAGCGCGAAAGAGAGACGAACAAAAATTGAAAACATATAATCCGTTTCTTCTTTTTTGATGGAAAACAGTTTAAAAAACATAATTCATCATTATTTAAAAAAAAAAATCCTAATCCTAATAATGTCGTTTAGTGCGCTAGTAACAAATCATCACTTACTTGCTAATTCTATTCTGAAAGCTTTTTCGCACATTTTTCATTGGACTCTGTTAAATTTCTTTAGAAATGCTTCAAAAACAATTTTTTTCTCTGTTATTATTATTCTTTTTTAATTATGATTTCATATTGTTATAAAAGATTTTAATTAATTTTAAAAAAGTAATTCATTACACATTACAGTTTTTAGTCCTTGGAGTTAGGTCATTATCTTTTTTTTTTGTTAACAAAAATTGAATTGTTTTTTGTTAATGTTAGTTTTTAAAATCTTTTTCTTTGTACATTTATGTAATACTGAGAACACCCAGCGCTTAAAGTTAGCAAACCTTTATTTCTTTTATACTTAAATTTAAATAAAAATAATATTATTCTAGGTACTTTAAGCTTAGAGAGCTTTTTCTAATTTTAAGTTTATTTAAATTTCAAACTGTATGAATTCTCGATTTATTTGCTAAAAGTTTTCGAAGGCTTTAAATAAATAATATAAGCAATATAAATAAGCATGAGCCAAAAAGATACAAATATTATTAAATTAAAATTTGATAATTTATAACAATAAATTATAGTAAAATTTCTCAAAATAATTAAGTTTTCACTATAATATAGCCAAATTGCAAAAAAGATTAATTTCTTATTGTCATTATATTCAAATAAAACAAGTTGTCACGGAATAAAGATAAAATAAAAAATATTTAAATGCATGCTTCAATTTTTATTTTATTATTGTTAAATATACATAATCTATATTATTTTTTATTTTATTTTAATGTACATACGCAAGTTATATATTTTTCGATTTTTATTTGATAAATTTGTTGCAA
This sequence comes from Hybos culiciformis, assembly GCA_964007475.1. Classification (NCBI taxonomy): domain Eukaryota; kingdom Metazoa; phylum Arthropoda; class Insecta; order Diptera; family Hybotidae; genus Hybos; species Hybos culiciformis. Next base: position 43,793,012 of record OZ023275.1, read on the forward strand.
AATCAAGCATTCAATAAAATATAAAATTAAACAGTTGCATGCTAGTAACATTATATATGTACAATTGTACAGCATGTACATATCGTTTGCAAAACTCGAAGAATATAATTAATTTTTAAGTAGTAGGTAAACGAAAAAAAAACGTAAAAAACGATGATATTATGAAAAATCCGACCATTTCTAGATAATTGCTTAATTAATTGATTTAATATTAAAAAATCAAAAATATTTTTAAAATTCTTCTGAATATGATGTTGAATTGCAAGATAAATAAATTAATTTATTGAGTGTATGAGTTTTGCCGACGGTTTGTGTGTTAATATGTTAACATTTTATGTAATTTCATCAAGAATTTTAATTCTTTTATCATTATTATATGCACAATTATATAAACTTCTTTATTTTAATGTCCTTATTACATTTCATCATAAAGTTTCCTATATTTAAATACAAATGCTCAACTGTTATGTAAATTTCTTGTATAATATTATTCACAATCATAACGAGTCCTTTAAACTGTGCTAAAAACCAGTTCACGTCCACTAAACTCCTTTTTGTGCCGTTCAGAAGACATTCATATTTCTATGTTATACAAATTTTAAGATATTATTGTAATTGTACATAATATCCATGTTATGAAAATAGTTTTCTTTCAAAGTTTTCTAAAAAGGAAAACGACGAAAGAGGATGATGAAAAATATTGTCTTTTATCTCTAATTTATTTGTTTTTGCTGCATGTTGTGCTTTTAATTATTGTTTTCATTCCACTTATAACCTTAAAAATTGCAATTCTTTGAACTTTAATGCACAAGCTAAATATTTATTTCCAAAAAAATATTATATTATGTTTATTTTTGAAAATTCTTCGCTTTACTAAAAACTGTAAATTTGCAGGACAATGACGGCAATATGTTTTGTCTGCAATTTACCCATATTGTCCCATCAAGTTGGGTTAATATGGCAAGGAGGAAATGGCTGGGATGATCTAGTCAGAGAACAGGTACGTATGACGTGTATATAATAATTTTTATTTGTACTTAAAAATATTTTCTTTATATTTTTATCACTAGTTGGAAGAGTCAACGATCCGGCAAAGATTAGGAGGTCGAAGAGACTCAGCAGCTCAAATAACCACTCCTCCTAGCTCGTCGCCTCCTCCTGGTAAGTTAAATATTGTATATGCAAAAAAAAAAACTTATTTTAAAAAAATCCTTTCTCGTTTATTCAGGACTCCAACGACGTCGGCGCAGTTCCCTAGCTCAATTGACAGATATTTTAAGAGAATGGAGTGGAGGTGGCTCCAAACGAAGTAAACCTCCACTTAATCGAAGAGAAACTTTAGCAGAAATAGCACGCAGTTTACCATGGTCGAAGACAACTACAGATGCATCAACCGCCACACATGCACCGCCAAAGAAACGACGTGAATCTAGTGCGGATTCTGGAATACGTAGCATGAAGTCTCGAAGAGAATCACACACATCTGATTTTGCTCGAGCATGGACGCGTAGAGAGTCTGTTAGTCCGGGCGAGAGAGAAGAAACTAGTACATCAGCAGAAAACACCAGACAAGTAAATTATGTTTTATTTCTTTGTTTTGTTTGTCCTTATTTATTTAACACTAATTGATGTAACTTTTATTTAAATTAATTGTCGATAAATATTTATCATTATCTTCATTCTTTTTCTCCGTTTATAACTTTACATATAACACACATACCAAGTTCCAAAGACAAAAAAAACTCAAAATTATAATGAACGAATAATATTTAATATTCTATTGAATATATAAGTATAAAAAGAATGATGTTCTGACATTACTGTGTCCCGATAAAGTTCTAAACTTAGAAAAGTATGTATGTAATGTAGACTACAGAATATCTCTCTCTCTTTTATTACAATAATAATTTTCTTTCTATCGATTATAATTTTATTTAGGGTTCAAGAAGAGACTCAGGTGAAAGCTATCGATCTGGCAGAAGGGACTCTAATGCAGGGCGCGCAATAACACCACCTCCTCCAAAAGTTGTGGGAGCAACAAAAAAAAGACGAGACTCTTTGGCAGCTCCAGATTTTCCAAATTTCCGACAAGAACAGCGGCCATCCACAAGTTCAACAGCCTCTGATTCTGGACCATTGCCACCGCCAACGTCAGCATCAAGTCAAATCGATAGTGCCTGTCAGGCGTTACCACCACCGACTATTATTACTAGTTCAGTAACGCCTCCTGCAACTAGTCCTACTGCAGCTAAAGGAAGGCGAGATTCAACCACCCAATGCGGCCGAATTAATAGAAGAGACTCCAAAGTAGTGAGTCCCGAGAAGGCAACTCCAAGATTACAGCGTCTGCAAAGACAAGCAACAGCTTTTGATGAATCATGTTTACCAAGCACTGAAAATGGTACTAGAAGAGGAAGCCAGCCTGCTTTAAGCCCAGATCCTCCTGAAGATTCAGAACGGCGAGCCAGAAGAGACAGTCTGAGTCCTGATAGCGCTTCCCGTGGTCGACGAGACTCACGCTCTCATTTATCTCCAGATCGAAGTCACGAGCGCGAAGGTAGTCCCAGGCGAAGATCGCGCACTCGAAGGCAATCATCTTCAGCTGGAAAAGGTACACACTCTCCGGAATCTAGTAGCTGTTGTTCGTCACGTGATCCAAGCCCATGCGCTCGGCCACCACAGTCTTCAGAAAATAACAGTCGTCCGGCCGCTATTCGAAGACAATCAACAACAGAAGAAATTCTAATTGCTCGAGGGTTTCGGCGTCAATCAACCACAGAAGAAATGATAAGATGTCGAAATTTTCGCAGACAATCATCTCAAAGTGATGACGTGTGTCAGAGGTATGTTCGTTTTCATTTCTTTGGAATCCCACAATTTTCTAAAAATGAATTAATTTTAGATATCGAGGTAGAAGAGACTCTAGTGCACAAATTATTGACGGTACAATTGGCACAATGACAGTCGAAACTACAAGTACGTTTTTTGATTCAAGCACTCAAACAGGTAAATTATTTTACACACTTATTCCGTTATAAATATTTACAAAAATTATATTTTTAATGAAAAATATCAACATTTGTAATAATGTTGGTCCTATGTTTTGGACATTAAATCACATTACATACGCATGAAATCGATACCAAGAAGAAACAAAATTCAAACTATTATTTTATTTCAACAATAATTCTTTTTCCTTGATTAAAGATTAATCTTATTGCTATTACATGATAAATAGCTATATCGTTAAAAGTAAAATAAAATAAAATCTATGAACCGTAAGTCAATAGAAATATGAGGCAATACACTTTAAGGACAATTCCATTTTAATAAACTGAAAATAGTATCTGAAAACAAAAAAAAAACATAAAATGCCAAATAGAATTTCAGTTTTGAACAATTATAACTCCTTTTTTGGTATTTTTTAATATTTTAAACTAATATTAAAATAAAGTTCTGGATTAGTTCATTTTTAATCATTGAAAAGGTGTAAAATTTTCTAATGTGAGTACAAACAAAATTTTTAGCATATTTGGACCAAGAAAATTTCTTAAAATTTCTAATGACCAAAACGTACATAGTACATATTTAAATTTCTATTCCCAACAATGCCTGTATATGTGTATGCATAACTGAATAAAATGATCTTTTTACAAAATTACACCGAAATTGACAAGTTTTCAAGGGTAAGAACTAAAATATTATTCATGCCTTTATGAATAATATATTACAAATAAAGGATGTTTGTAAATTCTAACAAGGAAGTCATAGAAAATTATTCGTTTGTTATCCTTAAAAAAAAAAATTATTATTATTGTCACAAGAAAATTTAAATGTAATTCTAATGAATTGAAATTAATTTAAGAATTTTGTATAGAAATATATATAAATATTTATTTATTATATTTTTATTAAATCAAATTTAAGAAAAAAAAATTTCATTTACATAATCTCCCGTTTGCCAAAGCAAGTAAATATCTACTTATTTACTTTTTAAGAGACATACAGATACTTAATTCAGTACAATATCTTAAAAATTTCTTTATCATGTTTGTAACGGACATTTTAATACACCTTAAACTAGTTTATATTAAAAATGTTAGATTATTATTGGTCAAAACAGAATTTTTGAACTTACATTTTTTGTATTATTTATAAAAATAGTATAATATCAAAATATCAAAATTGGAGAATTTTATATTTTTAAGATACACATATTATAAGACTTGGTTTTTGAGATATTATATTTAACTTTTTTTTATGTCTACATGAATTATTACAAATATATGGTTTATATACATACGTTTATTTTGATCCACCGAAAAAATTATAAAATTTGATATTGCGCCGAAAGCGAAGAGTTGTCTCAAGTATGAGTTATGTAGCTTTAAAGAGCGTGTAAAAAAATTATTTTAATAACACCCTACGATTTTTATCGAGTACCTTACCAAATTCGCATATAATTGTTTGAAGTAGAAGTAGACAATTAAAAAAACTTATTTTCTGTTAAGTTTTCTGTTAAGTTTTCTGCTTAAAATTAAACAAAAATACAAACTATATTTTTTTGCCGTAATATCTAATTTTCCTTCAATCTATTGTTTATTATTTTCTAATTATGTTTTATTCAAATTTGATCTTTTTTTTTTTTTGTAAATCTATTTATTAGATTTCCATAATTTTTTCAATATCTTTTACAATCGTTATGTGTTGTATATCTATTCACTTTATTTTTTGTTATTTTTTGTCTGGTAGATTTTATTTTACTATTTTTATTACCTTTTTTGAATTATATTTTTTTTTATATATATGTATTTTTTTAAATATAGTTATGGGTCAGTCAATTTATTCTATACATACATATTTTTCTTTGTAGATAGAAATGTACAAAAAAATTGAATAAAGAACATAAAAAAAATTTAAGTTGAAAATATGTCAAGGATATCCTTAATACAAAAAAGAAATATTTAATAGTAAAGTTAAAATAAATTTATTTTTATTTTTGCTTAATTCTTCAAAGAAGAGGAATTTAAAACAAAAAATAATAAAAAAGCAAAAAAAATTTTGCAAACATTAACAGATTTCCCTAAAGTAAATAAAATAATATTTTTAAATTAGATGAATTCGTTTTGATTTAAAACCTTTTTTTTTTTGTTTTTTATTTTGTTTTCTTATAAATTCACAGGAAAGAGAAAAATCATATATAGAATATACAATTTTTCGTATATAGCCACTAAAAGCCATATATAAATAATTTTACAAAAGAGTACAATTTATAAAATTTATTTGAAACAAAATAGCGATGACTAGAATTTAAAGAGATTAAGAGCCAGGAGATTGTATATTTTTTATATTATATGTTTTATAAAATATTTTTCATATCAATTTGAAAATAAATGAAAAATATTGTGCTAATGTGAAGTTGTAGGTAATACCTCAAGTTAATATTTTCATTTATTTTTGATTTATAGTTATTTAATTGAATTCATACTATCTAATTAAATGAATTCATACTATCTGAAGAATGAAATATCTGTAATTATAAATTTCATAATATTATATTTCTGCCAATTAGAGCACCATGATTTGGAAATCAACAAAACAAAATTTTTTCTATTTTTTAATCAGATTATTTGAAATTTTTATCCCTTTACACAGCAGTTGAAAATGTCTAATGAAAATGCAATCAATATTTTGAGGTTTCGCATGAAAATTAGATTTTTCATGCTCCCTTGGTAATATCAAAATAATGTATACATCACAAAAATACTTTATTAACAACAATTTTTATTATGAATGAAATTTTTCAAATCGATAAAAATTATCCAAATCAAAAGTTCTATTGTTATTCATGAAAGATTTTCCTTTTGTTTCTCATGTTATTAACTAAATATTTTCTTCTTTGTTTCCAATATTCAATTCAAATAATGTTGTTCTTTTAATTCAAAAATAATATTTGTATATGTATATATTATTAGTTGTTTTTTTCAGTTTGTTATTTTCCAATTTATTATTATTATTTTTCAGTTTCCCAATTCAATCACAATAATATTAAATATATACTTCAAAAATCCATTAAATAAATTTTGTTTACTTTTAAGTTTTATTATTATCATACTATAAATGTGAAGAAGAAGGCATTCTTTGACAGTAGCATATGAACAAAAAAATAATGTTTGACATTGGAAAGTTATTCAAAAATTGATATAAACCTTTACTCTTATAAAAATGACCAATTTGACAGACAAAATCAATCTATTTATTTATTTTCTTTTCATTTAACATTTCGGTGTACGATTAATATCTTCATCAGAAATATTAATTGAATGCATTTTGTGATGAAGCTTTAAACACTGTTTAATCAAAAGTTAAATAACAGAAATTTTACAAAAAAGAAACATTACATCCACTATCACACTGACTTCTTCATGTTTGTTTTTTTTATTACGAAAATTTTTGAAGTTTATACTTCTTTAGCGACGATGGAAGAAATTTGGTAGAGGGTAAAAATTTATTTTCATATAAAATTTTTCTGAGAATCGTCATCATTTTTCTGAGAATCGACCGTCATCATTTTTCAAAAATTAAAAAAAAAAACAAACCATAATTGGGTTCGAACCTGGCACCTTCAGACTTATTAGTATGGTGTTCTATCCACTAAGCCATACGGCCATATAATTCTTGCTTTCTAAAATATAATTAAAAAAAGTCTAATAAACCATTCATTTTTTTGTTTTTATTTTATTGTAGGGGAATAAAAAATAATACTCAAAAAAAAAAATAAGAAAAGAATTAGAATACTCAAAAAACGAGTTTGAAAAATTAACTAACCAATCAAAAAATTAATCTCATTGCCATATAATGAGATTTAATATTATTTAGGAAAATAAATCAAAAATATTTTTTGTATTTGTTTAGAAAGCTAAACTCATATAGGCAATATGGCTTAGTATTATAGTAGAACATCACACTGTAAGTCTGAAGGTGCCTGGTTCGATTCCCAATGAGGATTTTTTTTTTTTTAATAAAGAAACAAATCCTTTTAGTATTTTTGGAAAACGTTAAATATTCATATGATATATGATAAAAATTAAATTTTTGCACCACTTAACAATTCTTGAATTAAAATAAAAATATGATTTATAGTTTTTCATTAAAAAAAAGAAATTAAATAATCCTTTTCTTTGTGGGTCGCCAAAAAAAAATTCTCATGTGACAACGGAATTTATTGTCGATTTATTTATATATGTATAATAAAATAAGGGACTATGAAATAATTAAAAAGTAATAGTTAGCAATAGAAATATACATTTATTTTTTGATCCTATATTTTTTAATTTATAGCTTAAATATTATTTGCCAAATTCGATTCTAATTTCAATTTGATATTTTCGTCTATTTTTTATTTTGACATGCAGATTGTGAAAACTTCGGAATTTCACGCAGTTACGAATGATTAAATATAAAAATATAAAATATTGTTAACTTCATATTATTTAACGTCTCAAATTAATTATAGATTTAGCTAGACAAATAATATTATTTCCAGTCGATGATGAACTTTTACAGATAAGACTTATATAAACAAAATACAATAAAATAGATTTAAATGCCAAAATTTAATAAAATTATTTAACAATTGATTAATATGAACAAAAATTTAGTAAAATGTCTTAAAATTCGATTTATATGAACAAAATTTCGATTTATAATTCATAATGTTTAATTTAAATTAGTTATTCGAGCTGATTTTCCATCAAATAAAATAATTTTCGAAACATCTGGGAAATGTTTTTACACACTCTAGATTATTTTTTACAGAGATCATGTAACCACTAAAGTTATAAACATTATATCCTATAAAACAAATTTATAATATTGGACGCACTAAACTCGTTACAAACAACATAGGTATATTTTGGCATTGATAGTATAGATATCGATCAAGTAATTTATCATTATAGGTTTTCCCGGCTCAAAATATGCAAAAAAAAAAAATATTTTCAAAATAGGTAGCTCTGGTGAAATAAAGATTACCAGACCAAAAATTTTGGGTAGGAATTCATAATTATCGTACACTTTTTTAATTTCAAATATATGTCCAATATTACAAGCAAAAAAATTACATATTCTACCAATAAAAAAATTATGTTCAAAAAATTATAAAAATTATTATGTTCAAAAAAATTTAAAAAAAAATGTATTCATTGGGGAATCGAACCTGACACCTTCACTCTTATAGTCCGATGTTCTAGCCACTAAGCCATACGGCCATATAATTTTTGCTTTCTAAAATATAATAAAAAAATTCTAATAAACCATTCATTTTTTTGTTTTTATTTTATTGTAGGGGAATAAAAAATAATACTCAAAAAAAAAAATAAGAAAAGAATTAGAATACTCAAAAAACGAGTTTGAAAAATTAACTAACCAATCAAAAAATTAATCTCATTGCCATATAATGAGATTTAATATTATTTAGGAAAATAAATCAAAAATATTTTTTGTATTTGTTTAGAAAGCTAAACTCATATAGGCAATATGGCTTAGTATTATAGTAGAACATCACACTGTAAGTCTGAAGGTGCCTGGTTCGATTCCCAATGAGGATTTTTTTTTTTTTTAATAAAGAAACAAATCCTTTTAGTATTTTTGGAAAACGTTAAATATTCATATGATATATGATAAAAATTAAATTTTTGCACCACTTAACAATTCTTGAATTATAATAAAAATATGATTTATAGTTTTTCATTAAAAAAAAGAAATTAAATAATCCTTTTCTTTGTGGGTCCCCAAAAAAAATTCTCATGTGACAACGGAATTTATTGTCGATTTATTAATATATGTATAATAAAATAAGGGACTATGAAATAATTAAAAAGTAATAGTTAGCAATAGAAAAATACATTTATTTTTTGATCCTATATTTTTTAATTTATAGCTTAAATATTATTTGCCAAATTCGATTCTAATTTCAATTTGATATTTTCGTCTATTTTTTATTTTGACATGCAGATTGTGAAAACTTCGGAATTTCACGCAGTTACGAATGATTAAATATAAAAATATAAAATATTGTTAACTTCATATTATTTAACGTCTCAAATTAATTATAGATTTAGCTAGACAAATAATATTATTTCCAGTCGATGATGAACTTTTACAGATAAGACTTATATAAACAAAATACAATAAAATAGATTTAAATGCCAAAATTTAATAAAATTATTTAACAATTGATTAATATGAACAAAAATTTAGTAAAATGTCTTAAAATTCGATTTATATGAACAAAATTTCGATTTATAATTCATAATGTTTAATTTAAATTAGTTATTCGAGCTGATTTTCCATCAAATAAAATAATTTTCGAAACATCTGGGAAATGTTTTTACACACTCTAGATTATTTTTTACAGAGATCATGTAACCACAAAAGTTATAAACATTATATCCTATAAAACAAATTTATAATATTGGACGCACTAAACTCGTTACAAACAACATAGGTATATTTTGGCATTGATAGTATAGATATCGATCAAGTAATTTATCATTATAGGTTTTCCCGGCTCAAAATATGCAAAAAAAAAAATATTTTCAAAATAGGTAGCTCTGGTGAAATAAAGATTACCAGACCAAAAATTTTGGGTAGGAATTCATAATTATCGTACACTTTTTTAATTTCAAATATATGTCCAATATTACAAGCAAAAAAATTACATATTCTACCAATAAAAAAATTATGTTCAAAAAATTATAAAAATTATTATGTTCAAAAAAATTTAAAAAAAAATGTATTCATTGGGGAATCGAACCTGACACCTTCACTCTTATAGTCCGATGTTCTAGCCACTAAGCCATACGGCCATATAATTTTTGCTTTCTAAAATATAATAAAAAAATTCTAATAAACCATTCATTTTTTTGTTTTTATTTTATTGTAGGGGAATAAAAAATAATACTCAAAAAAAAAAATAAGAAAAGAATTAGAATACTCAAAAAACGAGTTTGAAAAATTAACTAACCAATCAAAAAATTAATCTCATTGCCATATAATGAGATTTAATATTATTTAGGAAAATAAATAAAATATTTTTTGTATTTGTTTAGAAAGCTAAACTCATATAGGCAATATGGCTTAGTATTATAGTAGAACATCACACTGTAAGTCTGAAGGTGCCTGGTTCGATTCCCAATGAGGATTTTTTTTTTTTAATAAAGAAACAAATCCTTTTAGTATTTTTGGAAAACGTTAAATATTCATATGATATATGATAAAAATTAAATTTTTGCACCACTTAACAATTCTTGAATTAAAATAAAAATATGATTTATAGTTTTTCATTAAAAAAAAGAAATTAAATAATCCTTTTCTTTGTGGGTCCCCAAAAAAAAATTCTCATGTGACAACGGAATTTATTGTCGATTTATTTATATATGTATAATAAAATAAGGGACTATGAAATAATTAAAAAGTAATAGTTAGGAATAGAAATATACATTTATTATTTGATCCTATATTTTTTAATTTATAGCTTAAATATTATTTGCCAAATTCGATTCTAATTTCAATTTTATATTTTCGTCTATTTTTTATTTTGACATGCAGATTGTGAAAACTTCGGAATTTCACGCAGTTACGAATGATTAAATATAAAAATATAAAATATTGTTAACTTCATATTATTTAACGTCTCAAATTAATTATAGATTTAGCTAGACAAATAATATTATTTCCAGTCGATGATGAACTTTTACAGATAAGACTTATATAAACAAAATACAATAAAATAGATTTAAATGCCAAAATTTAATAAAATTATTTAACAATTGATTAATATGAACAAAAATTTAGTAAAATGTCTTAAAATTCGATTTATATGAACAAAATTTCGATTTATAATTCATAATGTTTAATTTAAATTAGTTATTCGAGCTGATTTTCCATCAAATAAAATAATTTTCGAAACATCTGGGAAATGTTTTTACACACTCTAGATTATTTTTTACAGAGATCATGTAACCACAAAAGTTATAAACATTATATCCTATAAAACAAATTTATAATATTGGACGCACTAAACTCGTTACAAACAACATAGGTATATTTTGGCATTGATAGTATAGATATCGATCAAGTAATTTATCATTATAGGTTTTCCCGGCTCAAAATATGCAAAAAAAAAAATATTTTCAAAATAGGTAGCTCTGGTGAAATAAAGATTACCAGACCAAAAATTTTGGGTAGGAATTCATAATTATCGTACACTTTTTTAATTTCAAATATATGTCCAATATTACAAGCAAAAAAATTACATATTCTACCAATAAAAAAATTATGTTCAAAAAATTATAAAAATTATTATGTTCAAAAAAATTTAAAAAAAAATGTATTCATTGGGGAATCGAACCTGACACCTTCACTCTTATAGTCCGATGTTCTAGCCACTAAGCCATACGGCCATATAATTTTTGCTTTCTAAAATATAATAAAAAAATTCTAATAAACCATTCATTTTTTTGTTTTTATTTTATTGTAGGGGAATAAAAAATAATACTCAAAAAAAAAAATAAGAAAAGAATTAGAATACTCAAAAAACGAGTTTGAAAAATTAACTAACCAATCAAAAAATTAATCTCATTGCCATATAATGAGATTTAATATTATTTAGGAAAATAAATAAAATATTTTTTGTATTTGTTTAGAAAGCTAAACTCATATAGGCAATATGGCTTAGTATTATAGTAGAACATCACACTGTAAGTCTGAAGGTGCCTGGTTCGATTCCCAATGAGGATTTTTTTTTTTTTAATAAAGAAACAAATCCTTTTAGTATTTTTGGAAAACGTTAAATATTCATATGATATATGATAAAAATTAAATTTTTGCACCACTTAACAATTCTTGAATTAAAATAAAAATATGATTTATAGTTTTTCATTAAAAAAAAGAAATTAAATAATCCTTTTCTTTGTGGGTCCCCAAAAAAAAATTCTCATGTGACAACGGAATTTATTGTCGATTTATTTATATATGTATAATAAAATAAGGGACTATGAAATAATTAAAAAGTAATAGTTAGGAATAGAAATATACATTTATTATTTGATCCTATATTTTTTAATTTATAGCTTAAATATTATTTGCCAAATTCGATTCTAATTTCAATTTTATATTTTCGTCTATTTTTTATTTTGACATGCAGATTGTGAAAACTTCGGAATTTCACGCAGTTACGAATGATTAAATATAAAAATATAAAATATTGTTAACTTCATATTATTTAACGTCTCAAATTAATTATAGATTTAGCTAGACAAATAATATTATTTCCAGTCGATGATGAACTTTTACAGATAAGACTTATATAAACAAAATACAATAAAATAGATTTAAATGCCAAAATTTAATAAAATTATTTAACAATTGATTAATATGAACAAAAATTTAGTGAAATGTCTTAAAATTCGATTTATATGAACAAAATTTCGATTTATAATTCATAATGTTTAATTTAAATTAGTTATTCGAGCTGATTTTCCATCAAATAAAATAATTTTCGAAACATCTGGGAAATGTTTTTACACACTCTAGATTATTTTTTACAGAGATCATGTAACCACTAAAGTTATAAACATTATATCCTATAAAACAAATTTATAATATTGGACGCACTAAACTCGTTACAAACAACATAGGTATATTTTGGCATTGATAGTATAGATATCGATCAAGAAATTTATCATTATAGGTTTTCCCGGCTCAAAATATGCAAAAAAAAAAAATTTCAAAATAGGTAGCTCTGGTGAAATAAAGATTACCAGACCAAACATTTTGGGTAGGAATTCATAATTATCGTACACTTTTTTAATTTCAAATATATGTATATATAGGGCCCAATATTACAAGCAAAAAAATTACATATTCTACCAATAAAAAAATTATGTTCAAAAAAAAAAAAATTATTATGTTCAAAAAAATGAAAAAAAAATGTATTCATTGGGGAATCGAACCTGACACCTTCACTCTTATAGTCCGATGTTCTAGCCACTAAGCCATACAGCCCATATGATTTTGCATTTCTAAAATATAATAAAAAAACACATGAATCATAATTTTTGGGTAATAGCATTCTTAATCTATGGTAATAGTAAACAGTATTTTGATATTTTTTTGTGTTGTTTTTTATTTTTTTATTTATTTAATCAAGAAAAATATACGATATAAGATATTACATTTTTTAGTTATTTATGTATATATAAATAAAAAAGAAAAGAAAAAAAGCCATAGAAAAATTTTTTGTTTTGGGTTATGGTAAATAGTATTTTGATATTTTTTTGTGTTTGTTTAATTATTTATTTAAACAATAAAAATATACAATAGAAGATATTACATCTTTCAGTATGCATGCATATAAAAAAAACGAAAAACGAATAAAAAAAAAACACGAAGCAGTCATAGAACTGCCTACAGAAGTTTATACTTAAGATTTAAACTATGAAATAACAGTGGCTACAAATAATGGACTGCTTTTGGACTGATGGACTGATTTTTATTTTAATTTACATTTTTTACTGAGCAGCCCATCATTTGTAGCCACTGTTATTCATAGTTTTTTTCATAGTTTTTAAATCTTTAAGTATAAACTTCTGTAGGCAGTTCTATGACTGCTTCGTGTTTTTTTTAATATTTATACTTTTAATTTAATGGATTTAAAGTTTCTTTTAATGGTATTATAGCAATTTAAGATTTTTATACCCTGATACTGATTATTTTGCTAAATAAGAAATTTATATAGTGTATAAATGATTTATATTCTTTGTAATATTAAAATCCTTGGAGAAAATAAATATTAATTTACTGAATTATGTTGTTATACTTTCAATAAAAATAAAATATTCTGATTTAACGCAGCATATTACACAGAAAATTACATTAAAACAACATAATTGTACATAGATCATACATACCTTTGGAAGAAAAAAAAATGCTAAAAGTTTGTTTTTCTTCTTTATAAGCATAAAAATGTTAAACTTTCAGTATTTAATATGTCTGGAAAATAATAAACGAGGTAATTTCTCAATTTTTATAGACTTTCTTTGAAAATTTTTTTTTAACTTTGTATAAATAAAATATTTAATTTTCAGCATAAATAATTTTTATTTTATTTATTTTTACGTTTTACTTTTACAAAATAATAAAAAAAATTTAAAGTACTTACAAATCAAACATTAGCATTAAAAGGAAAATAAAAATTAAAGAAAAAAAATAATATTATTTTAAAAATTTTTTTTTTGTTGAAAAATTTGAAAACAAAAGTTCAAATAAAAAAGGTTTCAAATCCTCAACCTGTAAAAGAACAAAAAATATGCTGAATTGTGCTTAAGTTCATTATATATAATTTTTGGCCAATTTGCGTCTATTTAAAAATACATTATACTGCTGTAGGTAATTGAAGTTGACCGTATAAAAAATGTGTAGTTAAATGCATTTCTAACTAAATACCATTTATTTAATTATTGTATATAGAAATATCTCAAAAAAATTGTTCATGTAATTTATTTACATTTTTAAGTCCAACAGCAAAATTATTTTATTCTATTTTATTTCTTTTTGATCTGTTTATCATTAATTTATTGTAAGTTGAAGTTGCTTGTGGCAAAAAAAAAAAAGAAATATTGAAAACTCAGCTAGGTATACAATATTATTATTAATATTAAAAGATTGAAATATTGATATATTATTTTGATGCTAATAATTACATATATTTTTATTTTGTGAATGTACATTAATATACCTACCTATACATAATAATAATATTCTAAAAGCAAAAATTTATGAAAGCATTCGATATTACTTGAAAATTTATTTACATTTCATTTTCACAATTTCCATTATTATTATTATTATTTATTATCATTATTATTATATAACAATCACAATAATAAATCTAACTATAATATCTAATCAAATATGTTCATATGAAAGTTATAATAATAATAATAATAATAAATTTATATAAAATAAATTATATTATATTATATATTTCATTCTTCAGTTTGTTAAATAAAACTCCAGATTATATATTATGTATTAAAATATAAAAAAACTTTTAAAGACTTTTAAAGACTTCATTTATATGGACACTTGTATTATTACATAAAGTTATCAGTAAAATTTATTATAATTGTTTTAAGGTTGTCGCATTGAACCCATAAAATGTCTTTATTTCTCAATTGTATTTATATACTAAAAAAAATTTTAGCTATAATCCCAATATGAATCTTTTGATATATATGTATAGATCAAATCGAAATAGTGGATGATTTTAACAAAGATTATCTGTTTGTTAAATTTTTCATTTGTAATGTATATTGGCTCATACGATTAATAACAATATTGGATATGAAAAATTTAAGAAACCTTACACTACAATTTTAGAGTAGCAACTTTTCCTACAATTCATTTGCTATACTTTTATGGACGAGTTATCATATTTTCTTTTTTTAAAATAGTGCAGTTTTAGTTGAAATTTTTCTGTTATATTTTACAACTGATTTTCCATGATTTTTTTTAACTACTGCCAAATATATAAATGTAGGTATATAACCCTATAATGTTAATTTCTGCTTTTTTAAGAGTTCAGTTCAATTTGACTGATGTGAGTGACATTAAGCGTGATAGAGGAACAAAATTAAGGCAATTAATTTATTTACTTTTTTTTATGTTTTTCCATATTTTTCATACTTTTTATTCTGTCTAGTCTCATCACATTTAACTCTTATCTTCATCGTTAACCAAAAAAAAAAAAAAGAAGAAAAATATGAAGAAATGCAAAAAAGAAAATTTTTTTTTTATTTCACTTTACAAACATTTATATAAATGGCTCAACAACCTTACTAGAAACGCCCTTGTATAAAAACAGAATAATAAAATCATTTTTTACATCATTATTTATTTAGATACCTTTCAAAAATTATTTTTTTTATTTTTTTTTGTTATATTTTTCATTTATTTTCCATATTAAATTTCCCAGAAAATAGCTAAGGATATCAAATTTTCATCTGAAAAAAAAAAAAAACAAAAAACAAAAAAAAATACAAAAAAAATAACGAAAATAAAAATGGAATTAATATTAACAGAGAAATTGTGTAAACTGTTCGTAAGACTTAAAAATGAATTTTTTACTTTTTTTAATGAAATTTAATCTTCGAGATTTTAAATAACTAATTTATAAGATTAACGAATTTTTTTTTTTTTATTTGAAGAATAAAAAAAACAAAAATTTTTTTTTATATTTTTGTTTAAATTTTGTAAGAAAGTTTGAGGTACATACTTACCTGTCACCGTGAAATGATTTTTGTACTTAAATCTCGTTATTAATTGGAAATTAAAGAATTTCGATAATTTTTATAAATTTTAAATGATTTTGTTTAGAAAAATTAATTTTTTTTTTTTTTATAAATTTTGACAGGAACGGAAAACGTATGCACGGCGTATAGAAAGTTTTTGCATTTATATTTAATTGAGTCAATTCTATTCGATGTTTAATGTGTGTTCCACCCACCTAAAGATGCTTATTCAATTCACAAGAATAAATACATAATATTTTGACAGCATCCATTCGCGATATATATAGACACGAAATGATTTTGAGCCAAGAGGAAATGAAACATTTTTTAATATCGTATTTTGATATTAATACAAAAAGCCCCCAGGAAATACCTACCTGGTTCAAGCACTGTAAGGAAACTATTTTTTAAACTCGAGAATATTTGTTTTTTTTTTCTGTTTTTCTTAATATAACACTATATACATAGTATAAGAACTTGTAAATATAGTAAAAAAAACAATTCCCCATCTATATCTTTCGGAATTATAAGAAATTCTTGCGATTGCTAAAAATAAAAAAATAAGTATATACAATAAAAAAAAAATATTCATTTGTTTTTTTTCTGTATAAAACCTGCTAATCTGAAATTTTAATATTAAGGTGTACATGTACATTTATACATACTTTAATACTACAATTAGAAAAAAATATAAAGGGAAACCCTGGCAACAAAAACGGATATTTAATAAGTTTATTACTTTCAAAGTGAAAATTTTCACGTAATGAATAAAGAATAAATATTTTTTTTTTATTTTTTTTTTTCGAATTTAATAATAATGATAACAACTTTATTACAAAATGAACCATGGCAGCAATTTTGACTTTTATTTAAAACTTTTATTCATAAAAAAAATAAAAATACCAATGCTGTTCTGTGTTAAGAAAATTAAAAGAAAAGAGAAAAACAAAAAAAATATCTGCCTTGTTTTTTTGCTTCAGAAAAGTTATATATAAAATAAGTGAAGAAATTTTTTTATTTTCTTAAATTCATCATGATATATTTATTTATGGAAGAGATTTTTGGTTTAACATTTAAGTCGAATTGCTTTTTTTTTATTTTTAAAGAAATTTTAATATTAACAGGCCAGTAGAATGAAAAAGACTGTTCGTAGAAATGTTCTACCTGGCTTTGAAATGAACATATTTTCACAAGTCAAAATTTGACTATTTACATGTCTCTGTTAATCAAATAGATTTTTAGAGACTCATATTGTCCACATGTGATTCCTGGAGTTATCGATTGCCGATGCAATGTGTTTACTCTCTCGACACCCTCATATTTTTTTATTATGAGGATTACGTTATGTAGGTTACATAATGTACGGAAAACATGACCCATATTACATAAATTGACAAAAAAAAAGGCAATTTTTTTTAAATTTTCAAACAATTCTGAATAATAAAATATCACTTTTTTTTATTTTATATGTCTGTCATAATATAAACATCTTATAATCAATTTTCCATATCCTTTTTATTATTTTTAAAAATTATGCATTACAAAATACAAGATCATCCTAGAGATTTCTTTAAGTCTCAATAGAATTCATTATCTATTTATACCGAAATTTTTTTTAATTTTTTTTTTCATTTTATTTTATATTCATGTTATTGGTTATGATGGGTTAAGCTTTTGTTATTTAGAAATTTTTTGAATAATTTTACATTGATTAAAAAAGAACATTAATTCAAGGAATGGTGATAAAAGTTTTAGAATGGTGATAAAAGTTTTAGAAAGAAAAAAAAAACGAATAATAATTATTTTCTAATTAATATAATAAATTTTTCATTGCAAAATATTAAATTCCCTTAATAATTATTGTTTTTAAATGAAAAACTTTTAAAAACTTTTATTGTGGGAAAGAGTTTATACAAAATATTTTAATGTGCATGTCTTCGGTAAGTTGTATTTACATTCGCAAATTTAGCTCGGTAAATGGTCCATTACATGCATCAATACACATGCAATTATAGGGAAATGTAAATTGTATTTACATTTCCCTGTGATGTAAATTGTATTTGCATTTCCCTATATTGTATTTACTTAGTTCATTTTGAACTGCGTAATACTATAAAGAAAAATAATATCACTCACACTCACAATATTTCCCTTTTTTCCTTTTATCTCTAAAAGAAAGAGAAATTAAAGGATAATTAACGTGGAAAATTTCCCTTTTCTTCTTTTATCTCTAGCAGAAAGAGAAATTAAAGGATAACTAACGTGGAAAATATC
Source organism: Hybos culiciformis (assembly GCA_964007475.1). Taxonomy (NCBI): domain Eukaryota; kingdom Metazoa; phylum Arthropoda; class Insecta; order Diptera; family Hybotidae; genus Hybos; species Hybos culiciformis. The sequence continues at coordinate 43,811,641 of OZ023275.1, forward strand.
CCTTTTTTTCTTTTATCTTTATTTTTTATTATAAATTATCTCTATATTTTCTCTTTGCAGTATACAATACATGTTAATCAAATTTGTTATACAGCTCGTTGTGTATACACACAAACACATAGACACTCGTCAATATATGACTCGTGTCTATGTGTTTGTGTGTATACACAACTCGCAAGTAATAACAAATTTTCATAACATGTATTGTAATCTACTATTCATGATCATTTGATAACAAATTTGTTGACATAATAAAAGTTTTATATTCTAGTTTGCTTTTAAACAAATATTTTCACCTCAATGCAACGAAAAGAGATAAAACTTCGGTATTAACAGAAATTCTATTCGAAAATTTATCATAAGTCTTATCAAAAATTTCTAAATATAAAAAAAATATTCACATGTAACATAATTCAGTAAATATTTTTGTTTTTTTTATTGACATTTTTATCTGTGCTTTTTTGCTATTTTATGTTTGAGCAACATAGTTTTAAGTTGCCTGCATAAAATATAATGTCTACATACTACATACATAAGATAACAAAATTAGTCATGTTCAAAAAGTGAAAATTACTTTCAAATCGACTTTAATATTAATGATAGAAAAAAATTAAATAATTAAATTCAGAAATAAAACAAATGGAAAACTCAAGTTTTCTCAGCAGAACTTTTACCAAGACTGCAACATATCTATATTCGTCTATATATTAAGTAATTAAGGCGGCCGTCATGATGAATTACAAACGTAAATTTTGTATCAAGACGTCAAACATGATAACGAGTTGGTTTAATAATTAATTCACAAGAGGCCAGCACTTAACACGGCCTATTAGAATGACTTAAATGGCTGAATATGGAAATATGTAAAAAATATTATAAAATTATACACAAGTTAAAATGAAAATCTTTAATAATAATAAAAAAATAATAAAGGTTTTATGAGTATTCTAGATTTAATTTTATTAATATAAATTCGAAGAAATGTATTATTGAAATTTTATAAACTGTTAGGGGGTTCTAAAGGCTGAATTTTGTAGGGCAATTAACTGCAAAATAAATTTCCTTTTTTTTTTAATGGAAAAGATTTCAAATTTATGGCTTCAAATTTTTTAATTTTTTTTTTTGTAACTACGGTATAAAAAGACATAAATACAATTTTCCACTTTTAAATAATATTAAATATTCGTCTCGTCAATAAAAGTAAATTTAATTGAGTTAGTCCCTAGCAAGAATTAAAATTAAAAAGAAAGAAAAAAAAAATTAAGCTCATAACAACTGTCTTAGATACTACAATATCTTTCTAAATTTTTTTTTTTGTTGAAGAATGTGTCCCTTTATTCATTTAGTTCATTTTCATTCAATCATACAAATCAATCCTGTTCATCCTTTTTTTTTTTTTTTTTCTTATCAATTTTCCTAGAGAAATAAAAATAAAATTATAAAATTTTATCTGATATCATCATATCATTTCCACTCAAGTAAATTAACAAAATTACAATTCCGATATATGAATGGCAATACCAACAATAACAAGGATGTGATGTACATATATATAAAATCCATAATATAGCATATAATTTTTATACATATAGGTATGCTTTTTCTTCAATTTTCATATTATAGAAATCACATAAACAAATTATTTTCAATATAAAATCATATATTCTATAATATACATACAGGCATACATATATGTATACTTAACATAAAAAATTGTTTGACATTATTATGTTTTTATATTATGTGGTTGTATATAGTAGTATACCTATATAACCAAATTGGATAACAAGAAGAAAAAATAAAAATAAAAATACTATAAAAAATATTAAATTTCAATTTTCTCACGCTCTAAATTACTTTCAAATTTGAGAATGATGAGAGTAAAAATCCAAAGTAATTTGCATAATTTTTGTTTATTTCTTTTCTTTTGTCTAACCAGAATTTATCCCTTTTTGTGGTTATGGATATATAAGTATGTATGTATTTATATAAGTTGTTTGACATGTCCATAATGTTTAGACGTTTTCTAATATTTATGATATATATGAAGTCTCTTGAATACCTGTAAATGTCGCGCTGAATCAATAATTTTTTCCAGACCTAATTTAAGATTTATGGAAGCTACATTATGCTTTATTAAGTAAACTTATATTTTACGATACTTTTATATTATGTTACTTTGCTCTTATAGAATTTTAAGAGCATATGCAAAACAACAATTTGTAAATGTTTATGGGTTAAATTGACATATGAACAAAATTAGATCACTGTATAATTATGTTTACTTTACACATATTCTTATCGTGTTGTACCAAATTTTTCTTACATTCCTGTTATATTTAATCTAAAATTTGGTCTCAACATTATAGTATGTACCTTGTAAAAATACATGAATATATAAATATATATAAATTACATTATATATCTAGTTATTTATTTGCACATACCAAATATACAAATACTTTGATACAAACAAAAGCAACAACTTGTTTGTGTACCAAAAGCTTAATTGAGCGAATCCTTGTTGCACATTAATTCAAGAATAAATTTTAATTAAGTAAAATTGTTTGTCCCAAATAATATATACAGAAAATTTAATAAATATTCATTTATTCAGTAGAGCAGAACTTTACCCTAATTTTTTATTTGTAGCCATTAGTATAGTAGTAAGGATAATAATGTATAGCAAAAAAAAGAAGAAAATTTTCTTTTAAAAACTTTTACGCTCTCTGAATTTAGTGATAGAAAAATTAATTGAATAAAATTTAAGGCAACTTAAGTATTTTTTTTTTTCTTTTGGATTTTAGATAATTTTTTTGTAATAATGATTCTTAGAGAAGAACGAATTTCTTTATTATTGTCGTTTTATTGGTTTCACAGCATAAAAGCTCAATTATTGAAAATAACTTAACTCGAAAATTATACTCTACAGAATTTTCCGATTGATTTTCAACAATAAAATTTATTTGTATGTTATCGTTTTATGTAATATTATTCTGAATTTTTGTGAAATTATGAAATTATCATAAAGCTAGACATTATATTATATCATATAAATATACGTAATAATATATATAGTTACTACTATTATGTGTATATATTATTATTTATGTTGATTTTATTATTAATTGCATTTCATAAATTATTATTATAAGTAATAATTTTGGATTCAGATGCTTTCGTATGCATTGCTCTAAAAAAAAAAAAAATTGATATACATACAAACAAGCATATATCATAGTATCTGAAACTGGAATTCATATCTACTTACCTATATGTCAACAAAAGACCTTATTTTCGAGAAGAACCATTATATTTTTAAAGCGCAAAATCGTCTCTTCTTTTATGAATGGATGATATTATATAGACAAAAAGCTTTTTTTTAACTAATATACCTGAATGTAAACGTATATTATACACAAATATAGAACAAAAAAAAATATTACATTTAAACAAAATTTTCTTTCATAAGGTTTCAGAAAATTAATATTTAACGCAATCTATTATTTTGGAAAATTAAATAATATTATTTCTATAATTTTATTTTATATTTCAAATTAAAATTGGTTTAATTACAAGAATTTCCTTAAAAAAAGAAAAACCCCAGAACTTGTATCATGTTTCATTTGAATTTTCATAACAATTTTTTTAAAAAATTATTGTTAAACTATTGTACAAATCACTTAATTTTGGAAACATAAAATCTGAATAGAATCCTTATTTGACATTTTGTAAATAATATATATATACATTTACAAAAAAAGGATAATACACCTTATAATCTAATACCAATACAAAAGTTGGAAAAGCTTTCATACTTAAAAAAAAATACTTATATATATATATTTATATATTTATAATACTACCTACTCGGAAAAATATTTTCATGAGAATAATAAAACTTAGTTTTCTTTTGATTGTTCTAATATCGCGACGTATAATATTAGAAGTTAAATATAATAAAGAAAACGTTATTAAAAAAATAAAAGAAAAATTTTATATATATCCTTTGAGAATATTTTTATTTATTATTTTTAAAAATATAAAGTTTTTGTTTTTTGTTTTTTTTTTTTACATAAAGTGGAAAAAGTGAAAAACAAAATTGTTGCACATTATATAAAAAATAAAAATGTGAAGAAATTGAAAATTAATATAAATTTAAACATAAAAATAAAATAAAAAATAAAAATAAAATGGAAAATTTAAGAATATTTGGAAAATTTAAAATAAAACACAATATTTTTTTTTTGTAGAAATAAAAAATGTAAATAAAAAAAAAAAAAAATAAATTTACATTAATAATTTTCCTTTTGTTTAATTTTTATTGATTTTCATTTTATTGTTTTTATTTTTAATTTTTTTTTTCATTCATTAATTTTTGTTGAGGAAAGGACGACGGAATGTTAGGAATTTTCTTTTGTGACATAATTTTATTTTTCTTTTTTACATACCTACCTATATATTTTTTTTGTTGTTTTTCTTCTTCTTTTTTTTTCCACATTTTTTTTGTTTAACAAAAACAAAATATTCTGTTACGTGTTAAGTGAAGAAAAAAAGAATTTTTTTTTTTTTTTTTAGAAAACTTATACATTCAACAGTTTGTCTCCATGACAAATTTGACATTTAATGTATATACATTTGTCAAAGTCATCATAATTGAAAATATACATATTTTTTTATTTTTCTATTTAACTTTAATGTTGTTTTTTTTTTATTATTAACGTGTACTGACTGTACTTTGGAGAGGAAAAACGATATACTTCGAGTACTCTAAGGACTGTATAATAGAATAAATTTAATTTTCAATAAAGATAACGGTTTTATAAAATTTTCCTATTTATTTTGCGAAAATTTGTCTTGCCCACACTTGACACTAAAAAAAAATTATTTTACAGCAAAAAATTTAGTTAATTTGAATAAGTGAAGAAGCGAAACCTTCTAAAAATAATCGCTATCAATTATTTTCATATTTTGTGTTAAAAATTTGTACAATTTTCGTTTAAGTTTAATAATTTTTCATTTTGATAGATTTTTTTATACAATTTTTTGGTCCAAAGAAAAATTTATCAGTTAGGCCAGCTGAAAAGATGTTGAATGTAAATGTAGATAATTATTACAAAATTCAAAATTTGCCGCCCCTGACTGAGCTACATCTTCAATCACTGTTTTCAATTCGATCTAACTTCCTTCTAAGCTCATAAAATAAACGTTTTAATAAGTTAACATTTAGTATGGAAATTTACTTCATTTGTAGACCATAGTAAATAAGTAGTAGAATTGTCTAACGCGACATCAAATATATAAAGTGAAAATTCCATACAATGGAAAACTGAAAATATAACAAAATGTCTTCAGAGTTGTACATTATTAATAAACTCCACAAAAAAACATTATCAAAATTAAAAAAAAAAAGGAGAAAAAAAATCTAAAGATAAATTATCCATAAAATAATTTCAAAGTTATTAAATTGAAAATTAAATGACATAAGTTTTAATTAAATCTATAGTAAAAGTTTTCCTTTTGTAAATAAATATATATAATATGAAATAAGTATAAAGAAATAACCATCCTCTGTTAACATAGTACCTACTATCTTTCATTTCTGTTCGCAACACACTTAAAATAATATTCAAATTAACCACAAATATTAATTTATATTAAAATAATATAATTATTATTTATTCATATTATTTTATTCATTTAAATATTATATAAAATTATTAATGAACTGAATTAAAAGAAAATTATAAAAGGGGATCTTGAATTCTTGTTTTTCAACAAAGAATTTTATATGCCTATCTTAGATAATGACTTTCTGTATACTTTCATCATTACGGGTTATTAATAAACAGGACTGTATAGTATTATGATGATAGAAATTTTGTTTGTAGGTTTATACAGCCTCTGTATATAAATTTTAATTATGTATAAATAAAATTTTGCCAATTTAAGCTTTAGTGTATAACATGCATAAATCTACCTACAACATAATATATTTTTCTTTATATGTTTTCATCAAGGAGTGGGATTTGAAATATAAATATATGGGTAATATGGGCTAAATTTACTTACCAGAATTTCTTATATTTTTGTACTCTCAAAGTTTCATTCATCTCCTCAGGTGATTAAATATTTGTATTATATTGTGAAAACAAAATTTTCATTTTTTTAATTCTTTTTTTTATTTGAAATGAGAAAAAAATAAAAGAAAAATACAATACTGAATTTGAAAGGCGTTATAAACAAAAGTTAAATTAAATAATTCTTCTTTTTTTTTATTTTCGTCGTTTAAATTAAATTTAGAGATAAAAAATAAATAAAAGAAATATCAAGTCATATTTTAATTTATGTATGTAGGTATATAAATATGTGATTCGCTAGAAAATTTTCATTATATGGTTTAATAAATTTTCTTTGAAGAAAAAAAAAAGGGTGTTGTTGTAATTATCGTAATAAATTTTAATTACAAAAAAACTTTTAGCCCTGTGTATGAATTAAAAATTTTCCTAATTCTCATGTCTGTTTCTTTCTATTTCAAATTAAAAAAAAAAACATATATTTTACATAATTTTTTTTTTCATTCAGAAAAACTAAATTTTCAAGCTATAAAACATGTTTTATGATTTATGACCGCCTTGGAGTAGCAATGTTAATTCCATTCAGATATTAATTTTTAATGTAAAACATTTTTTTTATAAAGCTCAAAAAATTATGCGCAACATTAAAATAGTAAAATGCCTTTGTTTTAAGACTTATGGTAAATTATTTCACAGAAATTTCGGAATTAATTATTAGTTCTGCGAGTAGAGTTCCTACCAGTATGCATTTGGTAAGATGGTATGAAATTTGGTATCACGTTTATTTTTCAATATTTTGTTTTCCATTAAAATACCGAAGTCTTGAATTCCTGTTACTGAGCAAACAGGTCACCAATGACCATCTCCTAATAAATAATATAATTTTCAATTATAAAATTATATAAAATTTAATATCTTAAATTGAAAAAAAATATATACATCTATAGCTGAGTCTACCAATATTATAATAGATCGTCCATTAGGTGCACTATAATGTAATTTATCAATGTCAAAAATTTCTATTGCATTAAAACTATAAATATTAAAAAAATTAAAATATTAAAACAACTCAGCAATTCTTTAATAAATTTACTTTAGAAAATTGAAAACAATAAACAATAATCCTTTACAGAAAATATTAAACAATTATATATAGAATCTAATATCTGATAGAATCGAAAGAAAAAAAAAGAGAAAATAATGTAAAATTTAAAATACCATCCTTGAACTTTTATACATATATCTCAACAAAACTTAGCACTCGAAATTAAATGAAGCGTTAAAAAATACATAGATTGGAATTGAATTATATTTTATATGGAAAAAGATTAAGGCAACAGAGATTTAAAACTATAGTGATCTTAAAATAACACTTTACGAATTAAGTTCGTACTAAAATACGATAAAATAGTAACAGAGTGTTATCAAGTACATTTGACTGTACTTTTAGCTCCATTTTTATCCCGTTTTCTATCAAAAATGAAAAAAAACGAACTTCATATTTTTATTGAATGTTTGTCCGTCCATCCGTCTAAAATCCTTATAACTTATGAATCATCAAAGCGATTTTTATTCTTTAAATGCCAAAAAACCTTCAATCTCGTTCGTTTTCCCCTCGACTAAAATTGATTTCGAATTTCAAAAAGATAGATGTCGATTAGAGGAATTTAAAATTTGCTTACAACCCATTTGAACTAGGGTTGTGGTTACAAAAATACACGAGCTTACAAAATTAATTCTTATATGCCAAAAAATAAAATATATTTAAAGGATTTTCTAAAATTGATAAAGGTTATTTTCCTTATTAATAATTCCTATATCCATGTTTTATAAATTTTATTTATTTTTATTTTTTTTTTTTTTTTCTATATATATTCTTAAAATATTTATTATTTCTGTATATTTATTTATACAAATATAAATACTTTAACTTAGCATTTATTAAACAAAAAAATTTTATTCTGACATATTTTATATTTTTTTTTTGATAAAGTTGGGAAAAAAAATAAATAAAAAAAATAAAAAATTAATTAATATTTCATCACACAACAGATTTGGAAATAAAAAATAAATCCTTGGATAGGAAACAAAAAAAAAAAGAAAAGTTTAAAGCCGAAAATCTGATAATAAATTTTTGTGCAAGCATGCGAAGGAGGAAAATTTCACTGAAAACAATATAATATACCCAAAAAAAAAAAAATATATAAAAAATATTTATTTAATAATAAAAGAAAAACAAAACATAAAAAAATAAGAAAAATATCTAAGGCTTAAAAAGTTTTATAGTTCATAAAATTTCAAGGATTCAGTTAAATAAATAATAATAAAAGAAAAAAAATATATTAAAAACAGAAAAGATCATAATTAAAATACAATTATCCTGTAAATAAATTTTATTTTTTCATCCTAAAAATAAATATATAAAAAAGGAAGTCTGAATAAAAAATCTTTTTTTTTTTATGGAAAATTTTTTAAATTTTTTATTTTTTTTTATTTTTGGATTCCAAAAAAAAATTTGTCCTTTTTTTATTTTGGTACTTTAATTAATTAAAAAAAAAGTTCTTATATATACGTATATATATAATAATAAACAAATAAACATAAAAAAATAAATATAACATAAAAAAATAATAATACAACAGTTTTTTATGTAAGTAACTATAAATTTATAGATTTATGTTTATTTTTGGTATAGAAAGCTTTTCCTTGTTTTTTTGTTTTTAATTAACTTAGTTGTACACAGTAGACCATTACAGGTAAAACAACTATAGTTAAAATAACTATTGCATATAAAACTATATATATTATTATTATATCAACTTGAAAATAAAAAGTTGGTACAGTAATCTTTTTTTTTTGTTCATTTTGACTAAAAATAAGAGTAAATAATTTTTCCCAGGACAAAGTTGCATTTTGCATTCAACTATTTCAGGAGGATATAAAAAAAGAAAACAAAAAAAAAAAACAATGAAAATGTTTTCCTTAACATTTTAATCTTGGTTTTTCCATTTAAGAAGTAATTTTTTTAATTACCTCTTTTTTAGTTTTATGAATAAAGTTTTATGTTTATTTATTTGTTTTTTTTTTTCACTTAAATATTGTCAAGAATGGTAAAATACTCGGTTTTTGCTAAAAAAAATATTTTCCTTAAATAAAATGAATGATAAAAGTGAAATTTGAACATTTATTAAATGAAAAGTATATTATAAAAATGCAAAATGAATGTTTTATTTTATACAAAATTTATCTCAACGATCCTTATTGAAACGTAAAAAAAAAATTTAAACTTTTGTTGACATTGACTTTAATATCTTTCGGTTGTTGAGACATAATTTAGCTTTATGTAGTTATTGTAGAAAATATAATGTTCTGATTTGTGTTTTCAATTTCCACTTTATTCGGAACATTCAGATTTTTCACTCAAGTGCTGTAAATATTTTTTGTATATCATGACAAATTTGTGCAACCAAAAAAGCAGTATAGATTTCAAAATTTGGAAAGGCAAAACAGGTCAACATTTAATAATTTTAACCGATGATGTTGTAACTTCAAAGTCTTGAATTCTTTGCAATTGTTTTTCCTGAATTCAGGTAGAATTATTTGGAAATTGGGAAAAATACAAAATTGCAAATTGCGAGTGATAATGCATAATAATGTTGATTTGATAGATGGCTTTTAGTTCACATTTCGTTCACTTATTATGCTCCCCGAAAATTTAACAATAATTTCTTTAATGTTAAAAAAATTTCCACAATAAATATACTTCTTGTTCCTCTATTCAAAAAATAAAATGTATATATAATTCTTATATGCATTTTAATATTATAATGACAGATGATAGACTTAGCTAGGTAAATAAAAATAAATTTTAATAATAATCTACCGCAAATAAGAAGATCAAAAGAATATTAAATTAATGATACTACTAATGGTACAAAAAATAAATTTCAACTTAAAACCTCAGGATAATTTACATACAAAAATAAAAAGCGACTTTTTGTATTAAATCTATTATGTTGGCAAGAGCATAATAAAGCTCATAAATTATTTTCCATTGAAAATTAAAGAAGACAATTATTGCGCTCCCTTTAATTTGATGATGCTTTTTTTTTTCTTAATTTCAAACATTATAAAATCAAGTTTTTTTTTTTTTATAAATTTACTATATTACTTTTACTATGTATTTTACTATGTATTACACTTTATGATAAAATATAAAATTATAATGTAGGCAAATCCAAAGAGTGATAGCTCAAAATCTGTTATATGCAAATAAACTAAAAATTACCTCTTAAAAGTTGCTATATGTACATATATACAGAAAATATAAGGATTCAAAATTTTTCCATATACAATCTGTTAACTGTGCTGCCAGATTGATGTTTTTTAATTTACTTTTTTGTTTTGCCTTAATTACTTTAAAAACATTCTGAAATGTTGTGACAACTCAACATCTGGTACAAGAATTTCCATTATCTATTTGTTTTCTTTCCATTATAATATATTTGTTTTTAAGGTAATTTCTCACCTAGATTTGTACATTGTTATTTCAAAAAAAAAAAAATCAAAAAAGGATTAATAATTTTGTTGAGAAAAATTTGTAAAAGATAGAAATATCTTCTGTACAAAATAATTTTTAGAAGCAAGATTTGCATTGGCTTAAATTATAATACCTTGACGACCTTCAATACTTTAATATAGTTAAGTTTAAATTACACTTAGGTTTATCTTTTTTCATACAGATTATAAAATAAAAACTTGTATTTCTAATAAAAAGAATATTACTTTCTGAATTTATAATTATTATGAAAACTTTTAAAATATAATAATATTATTTTATAATTCAAATATTTTTAAGTTTTTAGCAGCTTAACAAAACTGGAATATCATGATGTTAATACATAACTTCTTTAACTTATAAAGCATATAGATTTTCTTAATTTTTTTTTTTTATACTTATATCAAGTAAAATCTTATTATTATGGATAGTGATATTTAACCTTTATTTTATGTGTACAACTTTACCAATACTATGCATTTTATATGTTATAAAAATTTCCTATATATATATAATACACATTCACGTATTAAATGTGCAACAAAAGAAAAGGTTAAAGTAAAATTATAATTATAATGCATTCTATCCTTGAAAAATATGTTAAGCTTATGCATAAAGAAAGGAAGAAAAAAAAATTTATATTATATTTTTGCCTGAAGTTTTTATACATAAATATCTATAGAAATGCAGATAGGTATACAAGTAATTTATATTGTATGCCACAAGAGATTTTTTTTTTTTTAAGGATTTTTATTATTTTACTTTATTCTTAAATGAATTTTATATACGTAAAGTTCTGATTACAAATGAACTCTTTTGTCACGCATTCTAGCAGTTTAAATTAAATTTTGTGGAAAAATTGTGGTTTAAAAGTTCAAACGACTTATCATTATTATTATTATTTCCATTTACCCTATACGTGTAAGTATGATTCAAGCATACATTGCTTTAACAAAAAAAAACAATAATTATAATGTTGTATTAAGTATAATAGTCGAATAAAATTCTCATTTTCACTAATGACAATAGATATATATATATATATTTTCATGATTATATATTGTATTAAAAGCATTAGTTCTATATAATATTCATTATTTATGTAAAAATAAATTATATTTCGTAATTTTCTTTATTGTTAAAATAATTCTAGTTGATAAATAATAATTTCAGGAAATGACTTCGTCGATGACTGACGGTTCAACTTATTTTAAATTGAACATTTTATGGGAAATTAAAGATTAATACTAGAATCATGATGAACCTAGTGTCTGAGTTTTCGAAAAAAAAATTCATTTAGATTTTGAAAAATACTTTAATCGAAAATTTACTTTTTTAAAATCATTTATTTCTAAAATAATATTAATTTTAAAGTAACCACATAATAATAATACATTCTAAAATTGTGATAAATAATAAGAATTTTGATCTTTTTAAATGTTTAATCAATAAAAATTAGTTTTGAATATTGATTAATAAATAATGCGCTAACTTTTATATCTACGATGTCTCACGGTAGAGCAAAAGAAATATTCAGGAATTAATTCCGCAAATGACCACTTCCTTACCCTACAAGAATGTCAATATACATTTAAAATGCAACCAACAATTTTTTAATTCATTTCAAATTCATGCAAATTTCTGTAAATATATGGCTAGACATACGGGGAGTTTGTAATTTTCCAATATTTTCACAAATATATATTTATTTTATATATTTATTTAAAAGAAAATTCAAACATTTTGCATTAAATATCATTTATATACTTTTTTTTTTTTTAATTTTATTGAAATCCTCTCCTGTGAATTTTATAAAATAAATTAATTCAAAAATTACTAAAGTACTAATGCTTTGCTTTTAAACATTGAAATAATAATAATAATAATTGTTTAAAAGCACAGCATTATTATTTTACTTTTAGGTAGTATCATAGATGCAAAAAATATCGTCATCGGTTGTAATTTTGATAAAAATTATATAATATTATCATACAACTACATAATGCCCTGAAAATCTATCGTCGAAAACGAAGAGTTTTAAACTTTCTAAAAATTAAAAATAACAATAATAAATGTATTTGTCCACTAGTTTAACCAAAATACCAACGATATTATCATGAATGCATGCGGTAAAAAGTTTAAAAGCAAATATTTGTTTAATTTAAAAATGAACAGGTGCATAATATTTCATAGAAAATCAGATATAATTCGTTTCACGGATGCATTTAATTTCACCTCAAGTGGCAAATACAAAAAGATCAATACAGTTTTTTTTTTTTAATTTTAATTATCACAATAGTTTTAATATAAAAAATTTAAACAAATTGTTTAGATGTTCAAAGAAATTAAAAAAAAATTCCAACCTTTGATATGATTAGAATAGTAATAAGTTTTTATTAAATGAATTAAATGAATTTAAGAAATAAGTTACCCTTACTAACTATACCCTGTAGGGCAAGGCAGAGCTTTATAGTTGCTTACCAAGTTCTAGAAATAGTTCTATATAACTTTGACTCATATTTAAAATTATCATTATTATTCGATATTAAGGCTCAAATTGACAAATGTGTTAAATTTTTTTTTACTCTCAAGTTAAAAAATTAATGAATTAATCTTTTAGATTTCATTATTCCCTGCAGAGTGTTGAATCAGGTTTGTTTTTTATATCAAATTATTCCTTTGAAAGAAAATTAATATTTTTCTGGATTTAAATATATGCAGTGCATACATATGCTTGTACTTTTTTAATTGAAAATATTATTTTAAAATATATTTATTTAAATGTCTGTATTTGCAAATATGGTTTCTTTGTTTAAATGTGATTGAAAATTGATTGAATTTTCAGTACTGTGTTCTATTTTTTTTTATTTAAATATAAAAATATCAACATTAGAAGTTTAATTTTTTTTATTTAGCGAAAATGTGTATCCCTTTTTTCTCCACAGTTATGTTGAAAACAATTATTCCTGTTTCAGCAAAAAAAATATTGTTTTCATTGAACTTTAACGATGAATATCCAGACATTTATGCTGTTATCTATTTTATATCTAACTATCTTTTATATATACATAAATGAAAGTCCTTATCTTCTAAACCAATGAACCGATTTGTATAAAACCGATCCAATTGGAAAGGCTTTTTTGATTTTACGCTGCTTTTTCGACTTTTTTTGCACCATTTTCAAACATTTTTTAATGCTAAAACAATGTTTCTTCTTTCAAATTGTTTATTTTATTCAATATTATTTTTCTTTGAATTTTCAAAAAAAAATTTTTGACTTAGATTTATAAAAAGCACCTTATAAGATAAGAAAAAAAAAATCTATATACATAGAAACATAATTTTATGCGATATGAACCTTTTTTAAAATGAATTATTGTCAAAAATTTATATTTATTCTTTAGATATATATATGTACATATGCTTTATTATTTTTTTATTGACAGCCTGTTACATTAAATTAAAAAAAAAAAATAAAATAAAAATAAATAAATATTTTACATAAACTCATATATTTTTTATTATTATTATTATAATTCGATTTTTAAATATAACCTAAGTCACGTAACAAATCATATTCCATAAATTTGATTATAATATGTATAAAATATGCATAAATTTGAAAACCACTAAAAAATATAACATACATATATAAAAGAGGGTTTAAAAAAATTAATTTATAATCTTTTTTTTATCCATAAATAATTAACAGATTTATCTTCTAAAATGATTTAAGAAATAAAAAAATAAATAAACAGAAAAAGGTCTATTTTTTTTTATTATGATTATTAACTACTAGAGAGAGAATTATGATAATAATGTGTATATATAAGGTTATATAGAGAAAATTAAATTCCTTCTGGCTTTTTTATTTTTTTGAAAATTTTATATGTAGTTAATATATACATAGTTGTTCAATATAAATTTTTTTTCTTCTAAGGAATAATTGAAGACCAATAGTATATTGGAAACTTATCTATTGAATTTATTTTTTGGCAAAATTATTCTTATAAAAAATTATATATAGATATAAATATATTTACAATTTACTTCAGATGACAAGTTAAATACTATAATCTGTCATTTAATGTTAAAATACTGAAAAATTACCAAAAAGTACCAAACTAATTTTTCTTTCTATTGAATTCAACTATTTAATTTTTTTTTTATATATAAATTTTAAAATATTACACCTTCTATACCGGTTTTCCTTTGTACATAATATACATATACTATACAAATACAAAGGAAATATAAACACAATAGAAATTTTCCAACATTAGACTTAATCAAAATAATAGCGATCATTAAATAAAATTGTGCTACAAAAATCAAAATTACCTCAATATTACCTCCCTAAATGTATATTAAAAAATGGGTGTATTATGTAAAATGTCTGTATATGTTAAAAAACGTATATACTATACATATTATATTTTGCATATTGCCAGAAAAAATTTTTTTTTTTTCCCAAATAACCTCTATGTTGGAAAAGTAAAATAAATTGGAAAATCCTTTTTAACAGGTTTTTATTTTTTTTTTATATCACCTAGGTGGAATTTCAATCGTGGTAAGAAAACCAAAAAACCAAAAAATCGACGAAGAAAATTGATACTAAGAAGTATGTGACAAAAAAAGAAATAACATAACGAGCATGAAATGTGATCTACATTATACTAGTAGTGATTTAATACGTGACTATCGTCTCGTGTCACAGTAATGTTCTATTTTCATAGACTGAATTTAGTTTTTATTGTTTCGATTATAGAAATTAGTGTTTATGGAATCTATTTCTTGATTATCCATTTTAAAAATATTTATTTAGTATATATATAATGGCGATATAACTAAACTATGGCAGTCTTTCTCTATTAAAACAGAAATTTTTGTATTTTTATTTTCTACATTTTATTTAAACTCAAACCTAATTAAAATATTGTGTAAATAATCAATAATAATCGAGTTATATATTTTATTAAATTTTTATTAGCTTTTGAATTAAAATCAAAAAAATTATATTATATGAAAACTTATATACATATAGACAAAAGAATTCTATTATGGCATCATAAACATTGTATCTAATTAAAAGAAAATTGATTATTATCTTTTCTTTCCCCTTAACCGCAGACTAAATCATCAAAAATATATTTTTATCATAAAAAAAAAGAAAAAAAAAAAGAAAAGATATATTGAATGTTTTAATGTTTGATTAACGGTGTTTAAATATACATATTAAATCCTTTTTAATCGTCAAGGATAATTTTAATTTACATTAACACCACCAACCAAATCCTAAAAGCTACAAAAAAGGATATCCGTTGAAACTCAATAAATTTTTATTTGAACATAAAAAACAATCAAAAAGGGTTTTTTTTGTTTTGATAAAAGTTTTTCTTATTTCCTCTTCTCCTTGAATTTTCTTCATTTTTTCTTTTTTTTTTTGTTATTTATTTTTATTTTCGTTATTAAAATGAAAGATTGGTTTTATTTTTCTGACTTTAATACTGAAATACATACGTATCATATACATATATAAAAAAGAATTTATTATGTACCTTTATATAAAAAAAAATAGTTTTAATCAAGTTCCAGGGAAAGTGTGAATAACCATTATCGCGTCTACTAAGATTTTTATATAATTTTCTCGGTTTCAGTTCAGTTCAAACTAATAACTGCGCCTTTCAACATTCGATAGCCACTTCCTTCACCTTCTCTTCCTACTTTCCGAGTTTCACCCAAAAACTTAATTCAAGAGTTAACACAAAAGGTCTTATAAAAAGAACAACAGTCTATGTAGGTGTAATATAAAATGAAAATTTTATAATATTTAAAGCAATTACGTCAAATATTTTCGAATATGTAACAAAGATTGACGTGTGTTACAGTTTCTGTAAATTTATTCTTTTTTCTCATATCCTTTTTTCTTATACAGCTTTATTGGTCAACAATGAAGTTATAAAGGTTTGTTAAAACAAATATATATAGAAAAAGCTAGAACTTTATAGTTATAAAGATTAATGTTGTATTAAAGTTTGCAATATAAAATGAAAAAAAAAATACATTTTTCTCTTGTTTTAATCTTGCTCTTGCGAACGTTTATTTTTCTTTATTACGAAACCAAAAAAAAATTCTGTACATTTATTTATAAAAAGAATTTATTGAAAGAATTTACAAAATATAATATAGCATAGGAAAACATTGATTAAAGGATAAAATAATGGTTAACCGCAACTGAATAAAACCTCATACAAAAGTTGTTAGAATAAATATTTCGATTTTATATATATACGTGTATACTTAATATTTTGAAAATATGAAAATGCTGAGCAAAATTTTTAATTCTCAAAAATATTAAGTGACAGTGAAATGGTGGTTCAACGGTTTTATTTTTATTCAAAAGTGTTTAACCTAATTTATATTAAAAATTATAAAAGCGGACTACTTATTTGTTTCCGTTCGTGTGTCCGTCGCTGAAATGCTTAGAACCAATGAACTACCTTCCTTGAATGTCAAAATATTCGCAAACTTGTTTTGGGTTTGTTACTTAGATGGCTCACAACCCTACAAGGATTTTCTTCTTCTTTTTTTTAACTTTTTAAGTATTTTGATGAGAATAAGTATGTTTAGCGTATAGATAGACCACGATTGTTTCCAAGGACTCGAACTATAGTATTGGAAATCTGCGAATTTATTTTAAAACGAAAACATAATAGTATAAATGTATTATTATATTTTTTTGTTATATTCTTAAATTAATTTTCTTATGTTTGTAGAATATGTATATTGAAAACGTTATTATACACTTTAGTTTTAGTTATCTTCTTTTCTTATAACTATACATATAGTTAAATATTCTGTTAATATTATAAGTTTGATGGGATTATCTAATATCATAAATACCTATTTTCACAACATAATTATCAGACATGCAAATATATCTGTATATAAGATAAACAAAAATATGGATTATATAATAAAAATTTAAGATGAAAAGTTATGAAACCAAGGTTTATAAAATAAAATGTTTCAATTAAATAAAAACAAAAAAAAAACAAACTAAATAATCTTTATTATGTTTATTTTGTAGTAAATAAACGTTATAATATTGACCCAAAAATACCCATTTTTAGGTTTCAAAATCTAATGTGCCCACATTAACCTTAAATTGATTTAACCAATTTTAATTTAAATTTATATTTTGGGTATATTAACCTTTTCTCATGTTAATGATATAAAAATGTCATGTGAAAATTCACTTGAAAACGGTCCAGGAATATTAAATTAAGAATATTAATATTCAAAAAAAAAAATATTTTCAAGGCACACAGATGGTAAACTCGAAGATAATAAAATAATGTGATCTTAAGTTTGCCAAATGAAATGAAAATCCTTGAAATAACATATTAATGAGTATGTAAAAAAACAAATTATACTTTTTAGCTGTTTAAATATTTAGATTTATTTGGACATTAACCCTTTGGCGGACAAGGACGTGATATCACGTTATGGGGTGTTTTTCTCGTGGGACATGACGTGATATCACGTTTTCGTTTTCATATAGTTTATATTAGAATTCAATATATTGTGTCCCCTTAGAACACATATAAATAAAATTGGTGTCCCATTGGAAGTATTTTAATTTAGGACGAATCAGGACAATAATCCCATTATTATAGTGGCTTCGGTATAGTTCTACATGCTCTAGAACCAGAAATACCGCAAGTGTCCCCCTATAAACCTTCATAAAAATTTTGTGTCCGCCAAAGGGTTAAAAAGACGGTATATGCGTATTTCCTAGCTTTTGAATATTTTCAACATACAATCTTGGGCATAACAATATTTATTCAGATCTCATTATGTTGTAAAAATGTTAGAAAAATACCAATAAAAACCTTGGTGTAATATAAGAACTTCTTTAGAGACATTTGGCATTTGACATTATGTTTTGAAAGCAGAGTAATGAAAATTTGTTATAACTTCCCTTGATTCTAAAATTATTGGGCGCTCTTTTAGCTTGCCCGGTCCATTTTTAATTTCTTTATTCAATTTTTTTTCCAGCTAAATTTTTTTTTATTTTATCTCGAAATACATTTCGATTTTCAGAAACATAATTCTTTCATATAACCATTGAGTAATAATATTTATAAGAGGGTCAGAATTCATACAAGTAAATTTCAGAATATTTTTTTCAAATAACTCAAAAATGATGACAATATTTTCAATTTATTGAATAAAAATTTCATACTCAAATGTGTTTATATTCTTAATACAATAATAAAAATAATAAAATTAAGAATAAACACATTTGAGTTAAAACATTTTACTCAATACATTGAAAATATTGTCATAATTTGTGAAAAAAATTTGCTTGTATGAATTCTGTCCCTCTTATAAATATTATTACTCAATGATATAACCTACTTTGAGAAAAATAAAGTCGCTTAACACATTTTTACAATAATGGATTGCTTCCCGATAGTGTACGTTGTAAAAATTTTGTTTAAAGTTATATGCTATTTATTTATGGTATATTTTTCTTTTTTAAGTAAAAAACTTTAGTATTTATATCTTTATTTTTCGTTATACTTAGCTATACACACACATTACATACCTATAATGTATAAAATTTTATTTATATCAAAAGAAATTGAATTTTCTTAAAATTTCTGTAGGCAAATATTTTTAGTTATTATTAATTATTATTTACCAATGTAAAAGATTTTATTTTCTAGTAAATAATCCATCCTTGTAAGACTTTAAAATTTTAAAATTTGTATGAATATTTAGAAATTTTTAATAACTAAATTATCATGTGAGTTATGTTAATTTTGTATCTAGGTATATTATGTGTGAACATTATATGTAATCGTTATCTGTACTTAGATTTAAGGGTTAGTTCGCTGTTCCAGAATCCGCGTATTTTATTTCAGACTAACATGAATATTACGAAAGTTATCTTCGTCCCTATCATCATAAGTTTCCTTTCCTTTCAATGATTTATCCTACGCAAAACCATTGAATACCTGGTCGGTCATTTAAATTGGAAAGAAAGTAAAATCAATCCGATATTATATAAATTTTTCGAAAATTCTATGTTCTTGTTAACACTTTGTATCGGCAATTGAATAAATTTTGTACATTCATTGAGTTTTTATAAAATGTATACTGACCTCTTGAAAAATATAAAAAAGAATAATATTTTTCCTTTTCCTCTCTTTCATCGATTATAACATTTTGTTATTGAATGAGGAAAAAAGTAATTTAAATTTTTCGAAAAAATAAAATATTAATAAAATTTACTCCTCAACAACATTTTTCCTTTGATTAATAAGAAAAAGAAGAAAAAAAAAAATAAAGTTGAAATTAATATGAATAACAAAACCATAAAAGGATATTTCGTGGAACTGGAAACAAATTATTTCGCAAATATATTTCTGTTTTAATAATTTTTTTTTCCAATTTTGTTTCAAAAAAAAAAAAATACCCTTAACAAAAAAATTAAATGTTAAAGTAAAAAAATAAAAAACACACAAAAATAAATAAACAAAATATCTCGAGAATTTAATTTCATAGAGCATTCATATAAAATAAAAAAAAAAATTCAATATTTTCCTTTGACAAACATTCCATCTCCAAATTAATTTCCATTTATATTTTATGTCGTTTGTCCTTTATTAAATTTCAATCTCTTTCTCTCTTAGTTAGAATATATAAAATGTCATTTGAATCAAAGAACTTGTGCGTTGAATAGAAATTTAATTGATTTCTTAGTTATTTTGATAATAATAAAAATTTGGATGTCACATGAAAATAAAAATGAGTTATAAAAATATCGTATTTTTTATTTCAATATATATAGAGAGTATACAATACAACTGAAGGTGCTGTTGATATTTTACATATAGAATTGGTCTACAGTCCTGATAGAGCTCTCTGTACACATTAGTTAGAGATATATATGCCTAAGTAGACAGACTAGCTGTACAAATCATGTTCAGTTAGTGTACACAAATATTCAACTAATCAACTTGTTAATCGATTTTTTATTCTCTATCTAGTGAATTTTTGTTTAAAAAACAAATTTTAAAAAGGTTTCAGTTTGTAAAATTAAAGTTTTAAACGAAAAACTTGATGATGAAGAAGATAAAAATATGTCATTTATACAAAAATTTCATAAGAATTATGTCTTCGGCTTTGAGTTCCTTTAATAATTTTCCATATACTAGTAGTACCAGAAAAACAGAGTAAAACAATTACAATAAGAAAAAGACCATCTCAATCAAATTTTCATCCCCTGTCTATTCTAAAGATATGAAAAGTTTAACTAGATTAAAAAATTTCAACAAGTGAACATAGATTCTTAGAAAATCTAGCTAGAGCTGCTCTAGCAATCCTGTGCCACTGTTCTAACTAGAAAAAACTGTTTACACCTTGAACACTTTATATAGATTTTTCTCAAACTACGGACAAGAGTACCAAAAGTATTTCAGATAAATAATAATAACTTTTGAACTAACTTTTTGAGACTATTTTATATAATGGTCTTAAGATTTTCTTTCCATTTTACATTTTTTAGAAAACCAACCATAAAGTTTTCTTTCTCTTTTCGTTTTT
Source organism: Hybos culiciformis (assembly GCA_964007475.1). Lineage (NCBI taxonomy): Eukaryota > Metazoa > Arthropoda > Insecta > Diptera > Hybotidae > Hybos > Hybos culiciformis. Next base: position 43,832,893 of record OZ023275.1, read on the forward strand.
TTTTTTCATAAAATATGTTAAATGCCAATTTGAAATTTTCTTTTGATTTAATTTAAATCTATTTATTTTCTCGGTGTGAAACAAAACATTTTCACAAAAAAAAAAAAAAATTAACTTAAAAGGTTTTTCTTTTTTGTTTATGTTTTTCGTGAACTTTTTTAGTATGATAAAAAGGGGAAAAATAATAATAATAAAATATATTTATATTTATGTATGTATAATATTTATTTTAACAAATTTATATCATTAATTTTTTTTTTTTTTATATATAAATTGAAGTTAATTTAATATCAACAGTTAGCTAATTTACACACAACATATTATTTATGCTGTATAAAGATTCAACAAGCATAGCAGCGATTTTCATTCTCTCTAAATTTATATATAATGAATTCACCAACCCAACCATTAAAAACTTATTTTCTGTTTTTAATTTAAAAAAAAAAAAAGAAGCAAACAAATTTTCAGATAGGGTGGAATATTTTACAAACTTTTTTTTTCTTTGACAAATTTTTGTAGGATTTGTAAAAAATGAAAATGAAAAAAAAAAAAAAATTAAAAGCTTCTGAAATATTTAATATTTGGCTTTTAGCATAAAGTATATTGTTTTTTCTTTTTTTTTTTTCTGTTTGATAGTCAACTTATGAAAATGTCCTGTGGACATGTATTTTATCCTTTGAAACAAAATGAAAAAAATATTTTCTCCTAATAGCCTCGATTTGACCAAACAGTTGACATATTGTGTTTGTTGAACTATGGAAAATTAAAAAAAAAAAAAAAAATTGGAACATTTAATTTCATTTCGGATTTTCTGAATTTTACGAGTAATTTTTTTTTAAATCTTTTTTGAATATTTCAATAGTGCGATTGTTTGATTTGTAAGCCATATTTATGATTATACACTATCAATCGCGCTAAGTGAACAGTTCTGTGTTCTTACAAGTATTGATCTTTTAAATATAGAGTACAGTACAGAGTATGTGCACATACTAATTTTTTTATTCATTTATTTTATAAACTCTGTTTTCTCACAATTAATCCAGATTAAAGCTCAGGAATATGCAAGCATAATTTATAATTTCATTCAATTAAGTATTCAGGTAAACAGAAAACAATAATAGTTATATAATACATACTTTATATACACACAAATACACAATCCATAAATCTTATGAATACATAAAATTACAAAAAAATATATATATAAGTAATTTATATAAAATTCTAATAACACCCTATATAAAATTAAATCATTTTATTCAACAAATCTCTTGAGTATAAAATGTACAAAAAATATATATTTTATATATATTTACATAGAATTATAAATTATAAATATGTAATAAAGCTATGCGTGCCTGAATAGTTTATAAGTCCCTTAGCATTTATATACATACATATATGTACCTGCCTATCTATATATAAGTAAAATTTATTTTTCTCCTTAAATTATGATTATGGATTTCCTGACATTAAATGTGTAGAAAAGAAACAAAATACGGGGTTCATTTGTGTGTCCTGTAGAATATTTTTATTTTTTTTAAATAGAAATTACATTTATTTAGAGTTGATAACTAGCTAGGTAAAATAACAAAATTTATTAAATGAAAACTTTAGGGATTTAATATTTAATAAATTTTTAAATTAGTTATGTTATAGTATACCAAAAATGGACACAATAAATTTTCTATCTCATTGAAAATACTGAAAATTTATAATCCCTTAAGGTGATTTCACCAATATTTATCATAAAATTAAAAAAAATAAAAAATAAACTTTATTATCCAATCCCAGCATATATTTAGTCATATTAAATATTGTTAACTGACTATTTGGGTTATCCAAAAATATTTTCATAGGTAAATTTAACATAATATGTACTTTGTAAAAATTATTTTGTAATGTAATATGAACTGTACCAAAATACGGATTTTCTTCTTATTGTACAGATATATTTTATTCTTTCTTTAAAAATTCACAAATTTTTTGAATGACGAAATTTCAGTTTCAAAAAATAATTAGTTCGAGAAAAAAGTTTCGAGAAAAATTGAACTTAAATCAAAGTACAATAATTTAGTGAAATATTATTGATAAAACACGTGAAACAAATCAATAAATCTTTAGGCAAGTAAATCTTTACCTAACATCAACAAAAAATTGTTTGAAACTGATTTACATATATTTTACAACTTCTTAATGCTGTCAATATACATATGTTCAAGCATTATATATTCAGTTCATAATTGTGAAGATATTTAATAGAAAATGAATAATTAAAATATCATGTCTAATTAAGAATGTTAAAACTCCTTAAAATAAATTAGATTCATTTCTTTTTGCTTTTTAATCTTGAAGGTTTTTTTTTTTTTTTGAGAATAAGATAAAAGTAAAATATTATTAAATAATTTCATGTTAGATTTATTTCCTTAACAACATGCCTAAAATGTCAAAATATAATAATTAAGTATATTATAAATTTAATGTATAGATGTACAACTTAAGTACATATATTATAACTAATAAAAAAAAAATCTGAAACTGAGACTTTCAATTTACTTTATCAAACAAATTATTAATTTTATAAAATACCCAAAATGTAAAATAGTAAACTTTCAGATAATCGAATGAGAAGAATAAGTCACTAGAATCTTAGTAGTTTTTAGTTATAAGAATAACTAAAACTTATTTAACTGTGAGATTTAAGCAAAATAACTCCGTAAAGTTTGAGATGGATATTTTGGCTTTTTTTCTAGATTACAGTTTAAAGGATCAGTATTCTTTAACCAAAATTGAGAAGGACCTACTTACATATTTATTCTACCACTTCTATTTAAAAAAAAATAACGAAATTCGACATTTTGATATTATGTACATACTACTCACACTGACAACATAAAATATTTTTATTTTTGTAATTATCTGACCTTAGAACTTTCTTCCTTTCTAAATTTTCTAACTACTTATTAGATTAAAGAAGAATTTTTTTTTTTCAATATAATCTTAATTTATATAGAAAAATTGTATTTTATATATTTTATTTTTATTTTTATTTCAAAGAAAAAAAACTTACAATTTTCTTCAATGATAGAGAGAAAAAAACTAACAAAAAACTTGAAACAGATATTAATGGAAAAGTATCTTGCTCATTTAAAATAAAAGAACACAATATAAATAGAAAATTAATTGATCAATGTGTCGATGTCAAATTTAGTTTTATAAAATGAAAACAAAAAACAATACTCTATATTGCTCCATAATAATATCTTTTAAATAATATTATAAGTTTTAAAAACAAAAAAAAAAAAAAAACAAAAAAAATCGTAATCAATTATTGTATCTCAATATAATTTTCAGTACTATGCTTTTTATGTTTTTTATTTAAAGAAAAAAAAAATTATCAACTGTTGATTTTCTTCACATTTTGTGTTTCCTTGTATGTTTGTTTGTTTTTTTTTATTTTTCTCTCAAGGGAGAACGAGAATGTTTGGCAGTTTGTTTTTTTAGGTTTTTTGTTTTTTTTTTTTTATTTTATATTTTATATTATTATAACGAATTTAATAAGATATTCACTTTATTTGTTGACGTTTTAAGATTAAGTAGAAGAAGAATATATATTTTAGAAAAGAATATTATTACATGAGTTTTTTTTTTTTTTTTGTTACTTAATGTAAACAAATGTGTATATTGTATGCACCCCAAGGAATTTATATTTTGTCGATAAATCAAATGTATATATGTATTCTTTTTTTTAACAAGATAGAAACAATAAAATGATATCAGAAGCCAAGGAATTTAAAATAGTTTGTTCTTTTGTTTTTGTTTTTCAAATAAATTTCCATAAACAAATAATATTGTTATATCATATAATGTATCGTAAAAAAATGTAATTATATGAAATTTTGGATAAAACATGAATTAAAAATAGTTACTATGTGAAGTGTCATATACTTAAAGCCTGAATTCTCTGTTTTTCACAATGATAATTAATTAAATATCGTTCTTAAAATAAATAATTGAAATTTAATACTTGAATTGCGATTATTAGATTGTTCATTAGATATTTCGCCAAACATAATAAATTTTTTTTTATTATTTCAATAATTCCAATAACATTTTCGTATTGTGACAGATTAAAAGAAAAATAAATTGTTGAAGAAATGTTGAAATTTTTATTTTTAACTTTTTTGATACAAAACAGCTTTTTTTTTTGCATCAAAAAGTTTTAAAATTTATGACATAAAAATGTACAAACAACATTATTATGAATTGTTTTGAAATTTTCCTAACTTTTTGAACACAATGTATATATTTATATATATTTATGTTTTATTATATATATATTTCAAATTAAATACATAATACAAGTATGTTTAAATAACATAGGATTTCCCATACTTTAAATTGAACAGAACAAACATAATAAGAATATATAAAATATAATATATAATATAAAATAAGCTTTTCTTATTTATGAAAACAAAGGGAAAATAATTAAAAGAAAATTCTTTTGTAATCAAAATCAACAGGGTGTCCAGATTGTTTTTTGTGTTGGCTGAATTTACCCCGTCTTAAATTTAAATTTGAACAATAAAGCTTTTTTCTGTTAGATTTTGTACAACACAGTCTTTAACAAACGCATTTGCATGACTTAAGATAAGAATTTATTTTTCAAAATCGGATTAATTATCACATTTATAATTGCTTGTCAACCCAAAACTGATCGAAGCGATCTTCCTTTGTAATAAACGCTTTCTGTCTCAAAGCCAAAAATCATTTAAGGTGGATTTAAAGGCTGTCGAGGTCCACAAAGTTCGCTGGGCACCCTGTTTAAGTTAAAAAAAAAGTAATGATTCTAACATTGATTTTTATTACATTCTTGCGCCACATATCGCTTTATTTCTTTAAAGTTACAAAAGTTTTTTTTTGTTTCACAAAATATGATAATATAACATCTTATGTAAAATTTCAAAAGTATTATTTAAATATATGTACATCATCATTACGTATATGTGTATATTATAATAATGTATATTATTATAAAAATTACATATATCTGCTTTAAAATAATAAAGAGCTATATTAAGATGAAGTGAAGAGGCAACATTTTTTGAAATAAATAAAAATTTAAATTATTATTTTTAATATCATAATTTTTTTTTTTTTTTTTTTTACTGTTCAACATTACAGTTAGTCTAAAAAATTAAGTGTCAGATTCAAATCAATGTATACGTACGTGTACCAAAGAGGACATATTAATTTATATAATTTATTTTTCTTGAACAGAATATTATGAAAATGAAGAGAATATACTTTATGTATACTTTATGTACTTGTGTATATTAGTTACTTATGTATAGTCACAAAATACAGAGTTGTTCATATAAGTAAGGAAGAAAATTCTATGTTACGAAAAAAAATAAATAATTTCCATGATAATATTTTTTTTTTTTTTTTTACAAAAACAATTTGAATGAATTTTCCTAGATTTTTTTTTCTATACCTAAAAATATCTTACCTTTTAGATTTTTTTAATTTGAAATAAAAAATCATTAAATTTGACCAATTTTATTTTCGATATACACAATTTCTATGCTAAACTATAGTGTACATAGAATTTTCGCGATTTTTTTTTCTCTTTTATAATATAAATTGATATATACTATATTTGGCGCAGTGAAATAAGGCCGCGGGAAATAAGGCCGCGATAGGTTTTTTGTTGCGGTCTTATTTCATTTTGAAAAATGAAATAAGGCCGCGAAAAAATCCTCGCGGTCTTATTTCATTTTGAAAAATGAAATAAGACCGCATAAAATTCCTCGCGGCCTTATTTCGTTTTGAAAAATGAAATAAGACCGCGACAAAAAAAAAAATTAATCGGAGGGCTAATTTCATTTTGAAAAATGAAATAAGGCCGCGAGGATTTTTTCGCGGCCTTATTTCATTTTGAAAAACGAAATAAGGCCGCGTAATCTTGTGAGGTGAGCACACAGGGCAGGGGGCAGCAGGGCGGCGGGCGGGCGGTTGGTCAGTGGGATTTGCGGCGCTAGCCAACCGCCCGCCCGCCGCCCTGCTGCCCCCTGCCCTGTGTGCTCACCTCACAAGATTACGCGGCCTTATTTCGTTTATAAAAATGAAATTAGCCCTCCGAATAATTGTTTTTTTTTGTCGCGGCCTTATTTCATTTTTCAAAACGAAATAAGGCCGCGAGGAATTTTTTGCGGTCTTATTTCATTTTTCAAAATGAAATAAGACCGCGAGGATTTTTTCGCGGCCTTATTTCATTTTGAAAAACGAAATAAGGCCGCGAAAAAATCTTCGCGGCCTTATTTCATTTTTCAAAATGAAATAAGACCGCAACAAAAAAACGTCGCGGCCTTATTTCCTGCGGCCTTATTTCCATCCCCCACTATATTTATGTATTATATATCATTTATACGTAAAATTCTACCTAAGTATGAAAAAATATTGGTATCCATTTAAATAAAATTATTTGCCATGGAAATGTATTTTATATAAATCAAATTGGGAAATTTCTTTTAAGTCCTGTGGCAAGATTTTGTTCATTTTAATATCAAAACAACTTATTTGTGTATCTTTAAAATATGTGTATGTAGTTAATAAGATCTTTTTCTGATTTTTGTTATTACTGCGCCCTCTCTGCAATTAAATTCTTCACAAATAATTAAAATTTTGCATATTTTTCCACAAAAAAAATAATAAAAAATAAAAACCTTCATTTAGTATTTATCCATTTTAATAAAATCAAAATTATGTGAGTTTTTGCAGCTAAAATTTCGCAAGGATTCATAAAATATAAGGATGATATATACTCCTGTTGTAAAATACAATGCAAGTAAATTTTTATACATATATATTCTAGAAATGTTATGAAATGAAATATGAAGGTCATTAAATGAAAATTTTCTTGCTAAGTTGTAAAAGAAATTTAAAAAGAAAATTCTCCCATAATTTACTTATTCATAACATTTATATACAGTGAAGAACAAAATAATAAATTATTCATTTACCCGCTAATTTTTTATTATTTAAAAAAATAAATAAAAAAGGTATAGGTAAGGTTTATAGGTAAGTTATATAAAATAAACATAAACTTTTTGAATGTTCACCTAGGAAATTAGAATTTAAATGAAATTCTTCTTAAAGATTTCATTTTTAAAACAAAATCTGTTCTTGAAATGGAGGAAAATGGTTTCATTTAAAAGTTATTTGAATTTTTCGGGCAAAAAAGATATTTGTACAAAAGGCAAAAAAGACGAAAAGAACATTTAACAAAAAAAAAGTACCCATAATATATTTTGCGAAACTGCCATTTTTACACAACTTTTGAAGTTAGAATTGTAAGTACAATGAAGTTAATAAATCGAAGAAGAAAAAATTGTGGAAAATTGTATAAGCTAATATGAAAATTAGTATGTTGGGTGTAGATCGAAGACGATTAGAGCAGCTGAAAAAAATTCTAAGACCTTATGGTTTCCAAAGATTCAGACTAGGGTTTGAATTTTGTTGAAATTTTTTATATTTGTATGAAATAAGTAAATAGTATTGGTACATCTAATGATATTGAATGAATCTTAAAATTGAAGTATCTTGAATCGAAATATTGACAATGGGCACCATACTTCTTTTTTTGTTTGTTAGATCATCATAATTGAAATATAAACATAAAAACTTAAATTTTAAATTAAAGAAAAATAACTTTTCTAACTGAATTAAATATAAAAAAAAAAAAATATTATATTCATTAGTCAACAAAATATTTTACATCAAAACTTTCACTAATTACATAAATTAAATTGTGGTTTTGGTTTCACAGTTCACATTGTCTTATTTTTGAATAATATAATAAAATGATAAAAAAGAGTAATTATTAGACCTTTTAATTAATAATTTTATTATTCTTTCATTGGTATTTTCGGTAGAAAATTTGTTTTATTAAATTTAATTCTATATTTTTTTTATTAACTAATTTGTTATATTTAAAATCTACTACACCCTATAGGTGGATTGAAAGCTTTTACCACCCATTTAAGGGTACGGTTTAATTCTAAAACTTTTAACCAAAAAATATTATTATTCCTATTATTATTATTATTATTATTATTGACTTTACGTGACACATAATATTTTATATAGTTAAAATGTTGACATAAATGTGTATATATTATTTCATATTTCCTTCTCCTATTTCTTGATTAATTTATTCATCACGTGATATGTGAAGGATGGGCTGCAGATCATTTAAAAAAAACCAAAACAAAACTAACTTTGTTATTTGCCTTTTCTATACAGCTATACAATTGACTATTGTGGCATTTTCAGAATATGGGAATGCATTAATTATTTCTAGTGTACTAAAAATAGGTTATAACAATTTTTTTAAGACAACATAAAAATCATTATATACTTCAAGTACGTATATTTTTTTTTATTATAATTATTCAAAGAAAAAATATGAACATATTTTAATATTTTTATTACGGTCAAACTCTATGAATTATATAATTTTTATATAAATGTAGGTACATCATTATTTTTTATTTAAATTTTAAATTCTTATCGCTATTAATTATTTAAGTAAAAGAAAAACAATATATTTATTATGCCTATGGTATAACATATAATATATAATATTTTATGAAACTATTGTAGGTTTACTGAATTCTGATTGGAGAATCAACCATAAAATACAGTTGAAAGATTATAACTAAAATTGTGTTACTTTTTGACAATATGTGATCAAAATTTTGATTTATACAGCAAATATAGCTATCTATTTTTTCAATTTTACAAACTTTTTTAAACAAATATATAGTTAAGCCAAAACGTATTAATGATTAATTTATCGAACTATTTTATTTCTAAAATCATAGCACAAATTTTACTCTTAGTATGTGTACACGATTACACATTATTATATTTTTTAAGTTCAATAAAATTGCGTTTTTAATTAAATGACATCCCTAAGGTACAAAATATTTACTTAAATAAATAATCATAAAAAAATAAAACATTTTTTACGTGATAATAACCAAACAAAATAATAAATTTGTAAAGCAATTGCGGTTTATTTTAACATTATGTATATAAAAAGGACATGTAATTTATTATAATAAATGAAATTAATCTATCATTACAAATTACACGCGATAGAACATTTTAACAATTATATAACGAGTTCATTTATTGGAATACTATTTGTTATACAATATGTTGTATACCTTTTCGTACCTATTAATGTTATATTAAAGAGCTTTTAGGTTTTCACATCCGCTTTATTTTTATTTTATTTTTTTTTTTTACAAAGTAGCAAACATAAATAACTTATAGGCATAGGTATTTTATATATATATATATAGCACAATCAGATTAAAAGAAAAATAATTTGCTATATTGTATTGCTAGATCCACAAAAAATAGAATTTGAACTATATTTAGTTTAAGACTATATACAATACTTTTAGTCTAAACAAATGGCACATATGGCGTGTTTCATTAGTTTTCATCAATAATAACTACATCTTTGCGGCCGTCATGGTGTAGTGGTATTTTCATTATCCTACAATGTGTTCGATCGGTCCCATAATTTTTATATTTCATTGGACCTCTAGAACTTGAATTTAAATTATGCAAACTAGATTATTAAACTCTATTGTACTTCTTAACTTTATATGAGCAGTTTAAATAATTTCTATAAATATAAATTATTCATATTCTGAATTATATCACGCATCTTTATACTCTTGATGAAGTCCTTATACAATAAAAAATTAAAATTTTTATCTAGACACAAAATTGAATACCCATATAAAAAATTCCTTCGAATGAACTAACTTTGAAATAAAAAAATATAAATGGGGTAGAGAAAAAAAATAAACTTAAAGTTAAATAAAATAAAAAATATTTTGTTAAATAAATTTTAGAATAAAAATGATGTACCTATTTATTATTAACAAGCTTAAAAATATAAAAAAAAAAATGCTCTCAAGTTTTATTATATCTCTGAAAATATAAAATTTATTATGAAAAATAAAAATGTCGTAATAATAATGCACTATAAGAATTTCGTTCCACTATATACTATCTCTACTATCTACGTAAACAGAAAAAAAAATTATTGAAAATTTTGATTTATATATATATTTTTTTTTCTTTTTTACTTGAACAAAATCATTAAATTTTTACGATGAAAATGTGACTTGAATGTATATTTCCTAAGATGAGGGAGAAATCCAATTTAATAAAAATATATATACACACTGAAAGGAAAACTCTGTGTAAAATTAACTGGAAGAATCAGCTATATAAAGTTATAGCTAAAACTGCAATATTTTTTATAATTAATGCTTAAAATATTGCATTTATTATTAAATACATAATAATTGCTTAAAAATTATAATATTTATTCTTTTTTCTAGCGGAAATAGCAAAAAATATTTTGTTGCAAAATATGAATTTCTGAAACTATTATGACAAATATTGCTATAATCATATGATATATTAAAAAGTAAAACTATAAGCTATTTTTCCTTGCTATTACAAATTTATAGGACGAAAATATAGCTGACGCAGCTATCTGTTTTTTCAGTGCGCATTTATATACTTTTTTTAATATATATGAATCTAACTATAATTTACATTAAAATAAAATATAATTTTATCACGATTTCACGAAAGTTGAGACAAATAAATTTTTTATATTTTTTTTTTTTAGTTTGAACTGAATAAAAGATGACTCCCAAGTCAGTGTATACACTATGAAAATATAATAAACTTACAGAAATTTAAATAAGTTTATCAAACTGTCCACTGAGTACATTGAAAATTGTTTGCACACAAAGAATATTATCAATATTATTATCATCATTCTAAGTCCATTGCCTTGGCAAAATTTATTTCCTTTATATATAAATTTGATTCGATTTCCAATTATGTATTATTAACAATATTATAACGTGAATAAAATTCTATTAGCGCTGCAATATTTTTCTGTATAATATTGTTGTTAAAAGATAAAAAGTCAAGCAACATAATTATAGTAGTATCTTTTTTTTAGCAAAATAGAAGAAACCGCACAAATCAATAATTTAAAAGAAAAATAATCATCGGCTTTTAATTAATAATTTCCTGTGCTTATATACAGTAAATGACATAATTGATATAATTTCCGGTGATGAAATTATAAGTTCCCTTTTAAAATATTAAATTTTCATCATTATGGTTCATATGTTGTTGAAAAAAAAAAATATCTATAGAAAATTTGCATAAAATTATTGAAACAGGATGGTTGTACATATTTTTTTTATTGATTTTGACATAAATAATAACTTATACATAATAAAGTTACCCTAAAATGAATAAGAGAAAGAATAGAAGTATAAAATATTTAATATTTTTTTTATTATATTACATTCACATATTAGTAGTAGAAACTAGAATGACATTATATTGTTATGTTAGAGTCAAAATTATATTGTGTCAATATCCTATATATATTATAATTCGTAACTAGTCAATTCCCACAGACTGATTGGGCTAAATGCTTATGTTTTGTTTATTAATGAATTTAATAGAAACCATTTTTCTGACATTTATTTGCACCAAAGTTCAAAACTTAAAAGTGAATACTAATATCTTTTTTTCTCTAAAGAAACAAACAATTTTATTTCTAATTAATTTGTAGAACTCGAGGCAAAATTTCGTCTAAATAAATTGATAACTCCATATAAATATAAATGTATACATCATTACACAAACTGAATTAAATATCATTTCAAAAAATCTTTTTGAACTTCCAAAATTTTTCAACTTGTTGTCTATACAAACTAATAAGTCAAAATTATATTGAAATAAAATTTACATAAATAAAAATATTGAATTCTCAAATACAAAATCTCATTAAAACTTAAAAACCATATTTTGCAAATGAATATTTTCGACGATAAAATTACAAAAAATAAAAAAAAACAGGGATAAATGTTAATTATTTTTACGAAAATTTATTCAAAATTTCAATTTTAGTTTTTCTTCATTCATTTTGAATATATAGAAATGTTGTCATATACATATGATATTTGTATATATGTAGTTTTTATTTACGACTATCATGTACATTAGGGTAGTCCTTATTATGGATTTTTCCGAATTTCTTTGCTCCCAGGGGCTTAAATGGTTCCAAATACATAAAAAATAATTGCCTCAAAATTCTAGCTCATAATATTAACTTTAAGATAGTCCGCATTCCAGTCAAAGTTTCTCATATAAATAACATTGGAAAAATTTCATTTGTTCTTTAGAATTCCGTAGCTCTGCGACAAATGAATCAAAAGTAATTAATTGTGTCATGTTTATTGTAAATTAAACGCTCTACAAAAAAGGTCTTTTATTATTTTTCGCTAAATCTATTGGTTTAAGAGTTATTCGAACTCAAAGTTTAATTATTATATAATTATTAATATTATCAAATATAATTATATATTTATTTATTTTATAAAATATAAAAAAAATTTCTTATAAAATTATTATTTATGGTCAAAAAAAGCGAATACAATCTTATTCTTAGAATTGTAGTTAATATGTGTGATTTTTCAATTAATAAAACAGACAGTCCTTAGAGTTTGAAAATAATAAAATAGAAGTACAGGTGAAATATGATTTAACTTTGAGCTCGAATAACTCTTAAGCCAATAGATTTAGCGAAAAATAATAAAAGACCTTTTTTGTAGAGCGTTAAATTTACAATAAACATGACGCAATTAATTACTTTTGATCCATTTGTCGCAGAGCTACGGAATTCTAAAGAACAAATGAAATTTTTCCCATGTTATTTATATGAGAAACTTTGACTGGAATGCGGACTATCTTAAAGTTAATATTAAGAGCTAGAATTTTGAGGCAATTATTTTTTATGTATTTGAAACCATTTAAGCCCCTGGGAGCAAAGAAATTCGGATAAATCCATAATAAGGACCACCCTAATGTACATACAATTTTCATTAAATATTTGTATATATAAAACACACTATACCGCACCAATATCAGTATCATTTATTTTTAAAATTAATGAAATTTTTGCTGGTAAAATCTTTATTTAATGGTACAAGTTTGTGTCAAATAATTTCAAATTTCAAAGTTTTAAAACATGTTCTAGGGTTCTATATTTTTGTATATTATGTTGTATTACTATTATTATTCGAAATTCAATAAAAAAAAATTTTTTTTTTTATTTGTTCTTTAATAAAATAAATCTTATAAAAGGATTTTATTTAATAATTATTTTTAAGTTTTATATCAAAAATCTTAAGTACCAATATTAGATTTATTTTATTTATCGTAAATAGTTATTCGTATAAAAGTTTTTATTTTCAAATAGTTTGTAAACTTTATATTGGATTTTTATTATTTTCATCCAAAATGTTAAGTGGCTTTCAAAATTTGTTTTTTATACTATATTTGCCTACATACACGATAGAATTATACGTTATACATAATACATATACGTAAGTTCGATTTTATGATCTACAGTTTTACTTTTGTGTATTTTTTTACGAGCTTGCGGTGATTTTATTATCTTTTTTAAGTATATATAAATGTCATAAATAATAAATAACATTTTGTAATTTTTTTAAATCATAGCATAATAGTAATTGAATTATAAATAATATAAGTTCTCTCGTCCTCACCATATTTGTTATATTTTATTTAGTCTAGTTCTAGTATCTTACTTAATATTATACTACTATACAATCATACAAAAAGAATGAGATAAAATTTTAGATAGATCTTATTGTTGGAATTACACATTTTAATCTTACTGAAAAATTCATAACAAAATATAGAATTTAATACCGTAAACTGAGATGAAAACACAATGACATTCTGTCAGTTGAATAATTTTAAATATACATATTATTATGTCTATATATATACGAAAAACCTAAGAATACACAAATAGATATCTTCATTCAACATATGTACGCTATATACACATTCATATTATATACATAAAAATTGAAAATAAAATAATGAACATGATATTAAAAGGAATTTGATCTTTTTATTGTTATACCAGAAACTTTCAATATTATAATACGTTTAAAAATTCAAAGTATTTTTCATTTTCATATTAAATATATAACATAAATAAACATATTATTTTTATGATCCTCCGTGGAATATTCAAATATGAACAAACCCATAAAAAAAAAACAGAGAGATAATATGAATAAAAAAGTTTCTGTATAGCATGAAAAATAAAACATCATGGTAAACTACTATAGCTAAAATCGATTCCTCAAAAGTTCTCTTCTTTTTTTTTATGTGGTTATTTTCTTGTCTATTAATAGACTTGCACCTATGATGTTGTGAGGCGAAAAAATAAACAAAAAGTTGTGTAACGTTTGAGAAAAAATTTAGAATATTTTTTTTTTTAATTTATTAATACAGAAATTATGTTCTGTGAACCAATTATTAAATAATATTCTCGTAAAGTTGCTATCAATATTTTTTTTCTAACTGAAGGTATTAAGAAAAGGAATAAAAATAAAGACATATTAATGATGCTGACATTTTTGCAGGAATCGAGGATAAAATTGACGATTTCAAGAAATAAAAGTTAAAGTAAGATAAATAAGTAAATAAGTTAACTTTTCTTTCGGTCCCTGCATTTTTCTATCCAAGTCCATCAGTATATTAATCCTTCATACAGTTTTCCGCTTACAAATTATTGTTGAGTCGTTGACTTGATGAATAATAATAATAGATAAAAAAATAAATGTAGAGAAAATTTTTATTTCTTTTTCTAGCAACTTAAGCGCTCGCACTGCAAAGAGTAAAAAATATTACTCACATATATATAGTAATTCCAAAAAGAGCTGCTCATAGTGTTTAAGTTAAACTATATCGAGGAGCTTATTGAGCAATAATAGAGCCAATAGTTATCAGATCTCGTTAAAAATATATATAAAAAAAGTCTCTTCCTTGTTAAAACTAACAGAGATTATTACAATCATTACAATAATTAAATTATATTAAAAAGTTTTTAAATTATACAAAATATTTCGCTTCGTCAAAATTAATGTTTTCATATTTAGTTTTTTTTTTTTTTATTATTATTATTATTTTTATTTTTTTTTTTTTTGTCAATAAATAATGAATTTTGTTATAAATTACATAAGGCATAATGATATTAATGGCATTAATTTATTATTATTATTTATTAAAATTTTTCTCAAATTATATTTATAAGATAACTTAAAAATTTGAAAATATATAAAAATACATCAATCTTTTTTTTTGTTTTTTTGTTAAAAGCATAATAATTTTCATAAATTATAATTTTCATAAATTATTATATTTATTTTTTTCTACATTTTAATTCAAAAATAATTTTATTTTGTCGCAAAATTTGTTTATAGAAACAAATTAACAAAATGAATGAAATAGATGTTTAGTGAAAAGAATAGTTTATTTATTGAAATAAAATAAATTGAAAATTCTGAATATTTGGAAGGATTTTCAAGAAGGTTTTGGAGGCATTGTACAAAGAAAATTTGATAAAATATATAAAATATATTGCTTCAGAATTTTACTTAAGTTCTTAACCAATTTTACAGAATTTTGCCACTATTCGAATGAAATTTTGAAAGAAAACTTTTGCACCCTTAAATTGGAAATTACATTTTTTTTATCGTTTTCTTTTTTAATAATACTATTTTTTCCAGGGATTTGAAACATTATATTATGATTTAGGTAATGGAATATGCTTTCCTAAAGTAGTATCAAACTCACTTCAATTTAGTATAGAATAAATTTTTTTCTGTTTTTGTTAATGAAAAACAATATTTCCTCATTGTTCCACGCTGGTAATAAAATGCAAGCATATTATATATTTTTTTTTTTTCAAATTTCCACTTTAAATTTTCAAAAATTCCTGTCACGAGTAAAATAAAACGTTCCCTTTTAAAATAATACTTGAGATTATCTTACATTATTACACCTTAATTCAAACCTTTCAAAATATGTTTTATTTTGGATTTAAAAAAAAAAAAAGAATTTATGTCAAATTCTAAATGTTGGTTTAAAAAAAAACAAAAACAAAAATATATACACTTTTAATGCAGAATTAGATTATTTTTGTTTTTATTGTTTATTTTTATATTGGTGTGTATATATAATTCAAATTTAATGCACGTAAGAAAAAAACAATCCTACGCATATTTCAAAAACGTGAAATTTGAAAATAAACAATTTTATTTTTATATAAATAATCTTTTTATAAATAATCTATATGTAGTAGCTTTTTTTTCGTGTTAAAACAAAATAAACTCAAGATATTTAAAATGTATCATTTTTTAACATTTTTTATGTTTTCAAATCCTGTCAAAATTCACTCAAAACAATTACATACAATATAACATCTCATTAAAATATATTCGTTTTAATGAAAAAAAAAAATTTTTCAAAATACTGAAATTTTCATATATTTCACAAAAAAAATGTAGTAATTAGTAAATCAAAAGTATTATATTCTTTACGTAGAGAGAGAGCACGAAAAAAAAACTGGGTTTTTTCATTTTTAATTATTTTCTGAAATTTCAAAAAAAAAAACAAAAACGAAAAACTCATAGGTGTACAAATACATCTGTTATGTGATACACATTTATGTTCTTGCATATTCTTCTACACAGAAAAAAATTTGCTCGTACTAATAACTAAATAATTCGTTAAAATCAACGAAAAATTCGTTATTTTGGCTACAACGAACATTTCGTTGAAAAAAGCTCGTAGTTCGTTAAAAAAGTTCGTTATACCCCAAAACCAAAAACCTTTCAAATTCTTCAGCAAAAACACCGCAAATACGAAACAAAAATTTTACTAGACTAAATTTTTTTTTTTATTTATTTAATTTTTTATTTATTTCTTTTTTATTTTTTATTTTAAATTTTTTTTTATTTTTTTTTTTATTTTTTTTTTATTTATTTATTTTTTTTTTTTTTTTTAATTTTTTTTTTTTTTTTTTTCTATTTTCTATTTTTTTAGTTTCTATTTTTATTATTTATTTTTTAAATTTTTTTATTTAATTTTTTTTTAATAATTTTTTTTATGCCCGCTTGTGGCTTCGAACCACTGTCCTAAACATTGCAATCCATCAACTCTGCCACTGAGCTATGAACTAAATTTACGGCAATGTGTAAAATGGAAAATATAAGTTCTGTATGGATTGAAATTTTTGTTTCCCGTATTTAACGATAACGAACTTTTTTAACGAGTACTAAAAATGAAAAAAAAGGTTCGTAATAGAAAATAAACGAAATTTACGTTACAAAAACGTATTTATTCATTATTTTTCGTTATCTTAACGAGAATGTCATTAACGAACTTTTTTGACGTAATGAGTACGAGCAAATTTTTTTCTGTGTATATATATACATATAATATATAATACGAGTATAATTTAGAAAAGCAAAATTGAATCAAAAAAAAAAAAAAATTTTTTTTTTTCAACAAAACAAAAACCTACAAAAAAGTTATATGAAACAGCATAAAATACATAATGGTATGTAGTTACATATGGTGTTACTATAGTAAAATGTTTTACACTCGAAAAAAAAAAAATATGAAAAATTATATAAATCGTTCGTATAAGTCCAAAGGTGGTATAGTGATTCCATTTTTTTCTTTTTTTTTTTGTAACATCATATCATAACACACTATTGCAAAAATTATAAGTTGTTTACAAAAAAGGAAACATTTTTATTTGCAACATAAAGAACAAATAAAAAAAGGATTTATAACAGAAGGATTTTTTTTTTTTAGATAAGAAAATGATTGTGCAGAAAATTAATTAGGTTAGGGTAGATCATGTCTTTTTAGAATCCTTCGTGCAGTGAGACCAATTTTTTATGGGGATTCGAACTGTCATGTCTCGAAAACTAAGATGATATAATCAAATCAAAATTAGTTGTTTGAAAGCAAAATCGTTCCTTCCATACGCATTATATCTAATGTCTTTCAAAGTAAAAAGTTTACTATTATAATAACGCGTAATATCATTTACGTGTGTATATCCACTATATTAAAATTAATATTTATTATTTAAGTGCCAAAGAAAATTTTATTTGATGACAATAATAATAAAAAAGAAAAAATTTTAATTTCATACCCATTTCAAACTAAATTTACTTTTACATAAATATAAAATAAAATCTTACCTATTCGTTCAACTATACACTATGAATTATATATACCTATATCGTCGGCTACGAGTTATAAATTATTTCATGTCTGTAGAATATTTATTGTACACACGTGGACTCAGATAAATATGCATCCAACGTTAAGTAAAGTATTTTATATTATTTTAAATTCGATATTAGGTATTTTGTAAATGAAAAATTAGTAACTTCATGTTCGAAAAATTAAATCGAGATAAAAATAATATTATCAACTGTGATTTATCTGAACTTAATTATGAAATTAATAAGGAAGTATAAATATTACGTATATATTTTTAAAATAAAATAACTTAAAATGTACATTTTCTATTTTGTTAAAATTATGAATAAAAACTTAGGAAAATTGTTCATTTGGCCATCCACATATTAATTAAAATAAAATTGTATATTAATTTTCTTTGAAAAAGAAGATGTTCTTTATAGATACTATAACTTTACTTACTCTAAACATGTCAACGAACCTAACTAATACCAGCAAGTTTTCTACCATCTTAACTTTGATTAAGATATTAAGTTTTGAAGAAAATTTCATTAGAAAATTTTTTATGAACCTTTTTTTTTTATTTTACCTTTTTCCATTAGCATTAAATTAATATACATACATATATAGAGAGTGACCAAGTAAATTTCATTTTAAGAGACAAGACCTTTACATTTTCTAATTCATTTTGTAATATTCATTATACTTTAATGTCTTTAAAACCATTAATTCTGATTTTTTAGCACAGTTGAAAATCCTTTTAATGGAAAGTATACACATAAAATAACTTGATACCTAAAATAAATTAAAATAAAATTCGCAAATTTACACTGTAATAATTTAATTCGTTGGATCCAATGATTTTTTAATGCATGGAATTTGCTCTAACTTCAAGGAGAATGTTGTCTAGGTAATAATCGAGGGAATTTATATTTGGTAATAATCAATTAAGTTAACAAATATCAAGATTTACTTTTCTGGGACATATTTAACTTAGCTATAAAATGTACAGCGAAAAACCACTGTTTTTTTGTTTTCTTTTTTTTAAGTGTCAAATATTGAAATTACAATCCTTAATATCTGCAAATAATTGAAAATCATCACAGTTTATCACTAAAACAATTTTTAACAGTGTAACTTAAAGATAGTCATCCAGGTGAAAATATTAAACATTCCTTTAGTTTCTAAAGGAAAAAATTGGAAAAGAAGGGCAGGACACGGACCATCAATTAATACTTGTGACGTCAGTTGAATATAAATAAATGTACAGTCTGTTCAGCTACTTTTAATAGTTTAACTGTTTAACATTATAAGCTTAAATAATATATTTAGCTCATAATTATTTATATTCAAAAAGTATTCGATTCGTTTTAATTAAAAAAGCTGGAACATACATAGTTCTTCAATTACTATATATTTAAATAAATTAAATATTAACGGGTTTTAATCGGATAGTTATGTATATGTCTTCAATATGTACTGTAGTGTATATTATAGACAAAAAAGTAGACATTTTCCACTATTTCTCTGTCAGCTCAAATTGTTTTTATTGTACATAAATCTGACGTGCTTTATCTTTACCACACCACATACTTTATCTAAAAAAAATAAATAAAAATGTATATTTTTTTTGGAATTACTTACCAAAAAAAAATAAAATAAAAAATTGAATATTACCTTTATTGAAAAATTTGTAAAAAAAAATCCATTAACAGGATATAAAATATAAGTAATGCACATCGAATTATATTGACAATTATTTTGGAATCAAAGAAAATTTAAAAAAATATAAAAGGAAAAAAAAAATTTAGATTTATGTTCAGAATTTACAATTTTTAACTAAAAAAGAAAACCGCATTAAACTGATAGGGATATACAACTAATTCGTTATTCTGGTTGACATGACCTTAATACAATTTTTAGAAGAACCAAAATTTTCAAATAATCCCAATTTTTATATTTTTTAAATCTATAAAAAATTACAGCCTAAAATCTCATCAACTCGGTATGACAATTTAAATAAAATGTTCAAAATCGAGAAAGATGGAGATTATATTTAATTAAAGTCCAAAGAAACCGAAAATCTAGAATTTACTGCTCACTAAGATTCCTTTTTAGTGTCTCAAGTCTGGATATGAAACATAATTCATATTATACTTCATCTCTGTTGTAAAGGTTTTTACTTTTAAAGCGAAACAAACTTGATATCTAACATAAATTTAATTTTTTGAAAGTTTCATATTTAGTATTGTAACGTTGTAAGAAATGAAACATAATATTATCAAACTGGATTGTATGATAAAATTTTAAATTGGATAGAATCTAAAAAATATTTTGAAATTGAGAATGAAAATATTTTTGACAATTAATATTTACAATTTTTTTCTATGCATAGATACCTACCTATATATATGATTTATGAGAAATATTATGTCTCATGATGAAACCATTTAGAAAGAATTTGAATGAAAATTTAGCGTAAAAATTTAATTTAACGAAATATAGAAGTGATCAAATTTAATAACGATAAGAGAATAATAATAATAACAATTATAATTATTGTCCTGTTTGTCATTTATTATCATAAATTTAAGTAGAAAATGTATAGAAAATTTAAACGTGTTTCGTACCTTAATTTTTTTTTTTTTTTTTTAATTTAAGGATTACACTTTTTTTTTCTTTTTGCTTTATACATTTTCTTATTATATATTTTCTTTCTATCACAATGAAAGAAGTTATTTTCATCTTAATTTTTAACATTCAAAATTAAGTTTAAGTAAGTGCCTTTTTGATATTTTTTTAATATAGTTTTGTATAAACTGATTGACGACATGATACAGTAGAGTTTTAAATTAAATGAAATTTAAAATATTTGATCATTTATCTCAGTAATATAAATTAAACTGTCTCCTTTTATAAGCTAGCAAACCTTCACATTTTAATCGCAATATCTGAAACTGAAACTATCAACCACCAAATATACATTTTTTTCTCTATATAGGTAAAACTTCTACAGTGTCTCTTATGTGTTTTTTTTCCCTTTTATTGCTTATTGTAATTTTGCAAAGAACACCCCTAACTTTGTAGCAGCTAAAAACATAAAGTGAACAAAATTTCCCTTTCAAATCTTAAAATATATGAAGCATAATATTATCAATATCACAATAATCATAAACATTTTTTTTTATATTAAATTTTAAGTTTATAACATATTTATTTTAAAATATAATGAAAATAATTTTCATCGATTTTTCTTATATATATATATACATAAATATTTGAATAATACATTTGAGCAGAAAACGTGATGAAATTTATATATAAAATAAAAATAAAAAAAATAAAAAATAAAGAAAATTTAAAATAAATAATTTACTCAAAAAGTTAAGTAAAAATTAAGTCGACAAAATTAACAAGGGCAAAACGGAATTAATAATATAACACACAACACATAAAAAAAAAAATAATAAAAAATAGAATTTGACAACTTCTTTCCTTTATAACTTACTAACAGGAATTACTTAATTATTTAAGTATTTTTAAGGAAAATTTAATCATTATTTAGCAAAAAAAAGAAAAAGAAAAAGTTATTAAAATATAAAATTTTATAGTCCCATTTTATCAAAATAAATTTTTTTTTATTTCCATTCTTATTTACATTAAGACCAAATTTATTATTCTGAACTACAAGCTACAAGGTTTGACAATAAAAATCACTTAAGTCTTATTGATTTAGGGATATCAATCTTATTATATAGTTTGTAATAAATAAAATATGGAATCTTTCTGCCTTTTTTTTTTTATACTGATTATATTTTAATTTATCATATTGTTTTTTTTTTCTTTTTTTCATTAATATTCTCATTTAGTTAAGACCAAAATTTTGTTTCCATTTATATGAAATAACTATGTGTATTATATATACGTTATAATTAATATTACAAAGGCATATCAAAATCATTTTTATTTCATAAAGTTAACAGAAAAAATTTTATTCAAAATCTTGAAGCTAAATATGGATATTCTGTTTGAGTCTGAAATGAAAATGTAATTAATTATGATTGATAAAAATAAAGAAAGAGTGATATTTAAGTCTAAACATACCTATTACAAACCTAGAGCGGAATTACATGAATGTTTTTATTTTGATGCGAAAGATTTATTCTGTGGTTTACATAATATATACTCATTAAGGAAATAAATTTTCACTTGATCTGGTTAGAATTAATCAGTCGCTATTAAGAGAGCTCTGCAGAAATTAACGATGTTTTGCTGAGGTTAATACGTTTTCTTTTAGGTGCATGCATTGCAGTCAGTTTACTATTTCTAAAGATCAAAACACGACTTATCCTTGTTTTTATGGTTCTAATGTATTAAATTGAAAATTTTTAAGGAAAACATGTAGTGATAAAAAAACGGCGAAACAAAATACTTACTAATTTTTTACATTCTATATACATTTTCAATATATACAATTAGGTTACAGAAATTATCCGCATTTTTATTTTTTATTTATTTTTTTTTTTCTTATTCTTATTCTAAAGCAGGAAAATATTTTATTTATTCCACTTAAAAAAACTTTATAAATATTTCCAAAATTTTGGCAGATTTATTTATTGAATTGGAGCTTCAATTCCCCAAAAGTTCAAGTTGAATTTCTTCTGATGTTGATTTCATTTTTGTTTTTTTTTTTTTTCTTTCTTTCTTTTTTTGTTGTTTTTGAAATATAAAAACCCCTAAAGAAATTCTTTGCTCCCTTATTTTTTTTTTTTTCATTTTATGTTTTTCATTTTAATACTTACAATTCAAAAATATGCTTCTTCTTTGCGCTTATAATTAATTTTCCACAAACTTTCAAGAATTTTCCCGAAATTTGTGTGGAAAAAAAAAACTTTATTTTATCAACATACACATTATATATAATATATCGTTAACACATTTTTATGTTTATTATATGTTGTTGCCTTAGTTATATATATATTTTGGGGAATTATAATTTAAAATTTAAACTTATCTTTTAGCAAAAATACAAATGATATGTGAATGATGCTGCTAATATTTTTATTCAAATTTATGATATAAAACAAAAAATAAATAAAACAGAAAAGTCAATTGGTTTTTTTTCTTAATTAATCTGTATAAAAGCGACTCTTAGGTTTCTTTTTTCGAACCTTATATGAAAATTTAAAGTAAGTGAGTCTCCCAAATACCCAAAAAATGTTAGACAACGGTTATATGACGGTATTATAACTTAAGTTATTCTAACGTTAAAGTTATGAATTCGTTGTAATAACTTTATCAAAATGTTATGAGAACGTTATCTTAACCGGTTTTGCCGGGGTTTTTTATAACTTAAGTTAAGATTAGGTTAAATTAAAACCAAAAAAATTACCGTAGATATTATACATAAAAAAAATTTAATTTTTTTTTAAATTTTAATATTTTTTTTTATTTATTAGAATTTCTTTTTCATATTTTATTAAATTCTAAATTTTATTTCTTATGCCTTCCTCTTTGGGATTCGAACCTTGAACTGTACCATTGCAATCCGCCAACACTACCATTCAGCCACGGTATTGAAATTTAAAAAGTATATAAAATGGAAAATATAAATTTGGTATACAAATTTTCTGTGTGGCGATTTTTTGTTAAGGACGCAGGTTCGAATCCCGAAGAGAACTTACTTTTTTAAAAAGAATTATTTATAACTTCAAATAAACCAATTTTCAACAACTGGTATTCCGGAAGTTGAAAAAGAACATTAGAAAAACTTTAGAAAATAACAAACTTTTCGTAAGATCGTTTCCAACTTAAAATCAACTTATTTTTAACAACTAATTTTCGGAAGTTATTTAATACCCAATTTGAAACCTTTTTGTTTCATTTTCAAAAGTTAGAATTTAACCTCGGTTAGAAATTGTGTATTTGGGTTTTATTTCATATGAAAATTTAAAGTAATTGAGTCTTTATTTGCAACGATTTTAACAAAATCAAGTTCTTTTATGATTTATATTAAGTATTAGTTATATATCTCAGGCAAAATTTAAATTGGAAATTAAGTCAATTATGATTTAAATAATAAAATATTTTTATGACATTTATTGATCTATAAAATTAATTTATTGATTTCCATTTATCTGACGGCAATAAAAAAAACTTATTTTGTTGCATCTTATATACATATACCAAAAGTCGGTTAACTAATTCAAAGGATATAGAAACTTATTTCGCAAGTCAGTCTATTATTCTGTCTGTCTTATATATTTTAAAAAACAAAATTAGCGAAATGTCATTTATTTTAGCTTTTTTAGTCCTTTTAATGACTATTCTATTAATGACTATTCTTCTGTTTTTTTTTTTGCTGAACTATCTATTAAATATCTAAAAATTGATTAGAACAATATTAATTTTAAATTACAGAAATACCTATATCTACATAGTCCCCTATTATAGTTATGCACACATGTCTTAACTTACATGGATGTAAATTAAAATTTTTTTGTTTAAATTCATAATAACCGCACGAAAACTTTTTTTTTTTTAATTTTATTTTATATAACAAAAAAAAAAAAGTTTGGTATTCTATATAAAATAAAAAATAAAAATAAAACAAAAAAATGAAAATATTTTTATGGCTTTCAGACTTTGCTTGTTAAAATATTATTTTGCTATAAAAACATCACCTACAAAATTTGTTGGAAACTACACAAAAAAAAAAGAAGAAAAATCATAACTAAGCAACTAAAAATATAATTTTTATTTTTTTAGATTCAATGTTTTGAAGTATGTATTCAGTATCCCAGAAGTTTATTATTATCAAATATGAAAAAAAAAAAAAGTTTTATTTTTGCTATATATAATATGCTATGTTTTTATTTTATGCTTTTTCAAACTCAAAAAAAAAAAAAAATAATAAAATTAGAGCCATAAAAATTATAAAAAATATATAAAAAAAAACTTTTTATTGTCCATTTTATAATTATGTACTTCGTTTCTTCTAGCCACTGATCATAAATCATTCAATACTATAAATATTGGAAAAAAATTTTTTTATCATATCTACCTCTGCCACTCCAAATTTCTCAATTAAAGCACTCAACCTCAACCACCCCCGAATAATAAACTTTACCAAATAAATATAAAAAAGAAAACCCAAAAATCTATGTACGGTCCCCTTGGATATTTTTTTCGTAATTTATTGACTTTGTTGTCTTTATGCGTGGAAATCAATATAATGGATGTACACACTTTTTGGTACACAAAATTTTTATATTCAAAAGGCGTAATAGGTATTTAAAAAATGAAATATCTTTACAAAAAAAAAATCCTAATCTACTTTAGATTTTCATACATATAATAAAAGTTATACGATAAAAGAAAATTTTTCGAAAAGAAAAAAATATTAAAATCGTTTTCTTGCATATGCAACAAGGATTCATATTAAATAAATTTTTTTTTAAAAAAGAATAAAATTTTTATTATTGATTTTGTTGAATAAAAAAGACAAAATCTTAATAACAAAGTTTTAATAGAATTTTATGGAAGAATTTTAAAGTTTTTTTTTCATAGGAAAACCCCGATCGTTAGAATATGAAATTTTATTGGGAAATTTTGTTTTTCAAAATTAAAATAAAATTGTTATTAAATTTATTTTTTTTAATGTATATTTTCTCTGAAATCATATAAATGTCCTTATCGTTTTTGTTGGCAATAATTAATTCTAATAATTTGAGAAAATTATAGAAAATCTAGTCAACAATCTACATAACAACAGATGATAAAACTAGAACTAAAACCAATATTTCTTTGGAATTAATATAAGGTTCAGAAAATGCCAAAATAATTCTTTTCAATTGGATAAAATTCGTGGAATAAAATTTGCTGAATCTTTGAAGTTCATTTTCTTCTTATTCACTGTACAGAATGTATATATATATAATATTATGTTATGTAAGGTTTTATACATATAGCAATAAATTATTATTTTTGTTAAATGAATGTCCATGATATGGGTTTGTTTTCTTATTTGTTTTTATGTCATATTCTCGAAATTAAATAAATAATAATATAAATTTTAAAATCCAGAAAGTAATTTCAAAGAAATGTTTATGTTTATATTAATAAAGTTAAATGTCCAAAATTTGCTAACAGAAAACTTTATAATTTCTATAAAATTAGTAAGAAAATTGTAAAACTAAGAGCAGCAGTCGTGAAACAGCTTTATCTTCTTTCTTCTTAGTACCATTTTTAAGATCACCACTAGCTGGTAATACTGTTAAAATAATATCTGGAGAAATTCAAAATAATAAGCTTCATGGATGTCAATTTTCCATTTCCAACAATATAGTTTTTAACTTAAACTCTTTGATAAAATTCGATAAATAAAATCAATTTTTTGCAAACAAAATTAGTTAGTTTTTTTTTTCTGTTCTACTTTGGACTCAACTCGAAGTTCAATTTATTTTTCCTTTATATTTTAACACATAAAATGCAAGTTTTAAATTTTTCCTATATTTGATTCATACGTTTGTATATCTGTTACTTTTTTCTTATAGTATTTCATTTTGTTTTTTTTTTTCAAAACTTTTGAACATTAAAAGGTAAAAAAAATATAATAATAATAAAAAGAAAACTTTTGAAATATATCATTTTGAATTGAAGGGGAAATAAAGTTTTTTTTTCTTATAAAATCAACTTTGATCCTTAATTTAAAATATACAGTTTCTCTACAAACTGAAGAAAATGCGAATAAAACAAGAATAATAAAAAATTTATTTTAAAAGTTTCAATCATAGGTATATTAGAAAAAAAAACTGAATTCTAATAATCCTAATAATCGAAAATAATACAAAAATCCCTCGGCTACCTTCTAGACACATTCTGAAAGATAGAAAATCTTAAGCTCAGCAACATTCAAGTATTTTGTCTTCTTTTAGTACTAATTTTTCACAATCAAATTACATTTATGTTATTTGATTTTTCACGGGACTGCGGAGGATAAATAAAATCAATCAAAAAATTTCTAAAAACAAATCTATATAACTATAGGAAAACTATTTTACTTAAAATTATTCTGCTATAAATCTTTTTAAATTGTCAGATTCAATATTGTTTTCTTTTATAGCAACTATTATTACTATATATATAAGAAACTAAAAAGTGTTTTGATATATTATATTAAGCATTTTATTCATTAGCTAATGAGTTTGAATATCAATCATACTATATAATTAATTTATTTGATTAAGTTATTTCAACTTTACACATTACTAATTCAAAAACAAAAAAAAAAACAGCATGTATACATTGTGCATATTTACTGATTGATTTTAATGAATGAAAAAAATATTACATGAATGAATGATGAACATAAAGCTAAAGTTATGATATTGATATTTGTATAAATAATATAAATTAATTAGAGCTTTTAGAAGATGAATTTGATGAGATGACTTCTTTTTTTATTTGACAAGGATAAACATTTTACTGTATGAATATGTTTTTTAATTAATTCATTCTATGCACAATTCTATATGTGTATGGATAAGAAACATATTTTTATAACAATTTTACCTAGATTTGTTAATTGAATTAACTACATTACTTTGAGTTTGACATTTTATTTTAAATTCATTCCGCTGCACATCTTTTTAAATAATGACTTTATAATATTAAAAATTTAAATTATATACCTAAATAATCTCTGTCGTGAAGCGAAAGTGATACGAGTTGTTTTTATGTCCTTGTACCAATTTTTATGTTAATATGTTTTCTATACCAAAGGTACAAATTTAATTATTTTTTATTTCTTTATTTACAGAACCAACACCTTTATATGATAATCATCATTATCACGAGGAATGTCTAAGGTGCAACTCATGTGGTTTAAATTTGACTGGTCCAAATCAGAAACGCGCACGCAGGTTCAAGGTATATAAATCTATTAAGTTCAGGAATTTTAGTATGTTTTAATTTAAGTGTATTCGTGTATACAGTATTTTTCAGCCATCATTTTATTAAAAATGAAACTATAAAAGGAAACTTTTATTCAGGTTGCACTGTATGAATTAATTTAGGCAGTTTTGTTGAAATTTTATGATTTTATTTGTGATTAGAATAACAGAAATATATGTGTACCCGTACAATATGTATATTTAAACCAATAATAGTTTATTTCCTTTAACTTCAAGTAATGTGGTTTTGCACAATGTACTGAATATATATATCAAGTCTATGAATGCAGGTTTGCATTTTGTTTTTCTTAATATTTACATAAATCAAATATCAAATATATATGGTATTTACATTTGCATATTTCATTTCAAATATCTAAATTACAAATAAAAATAATATTTTATTTATTTTGTAAAAGTCATATGTTTTCATTTCTTTTTCCAAGAAAATATTTATTTTTTATTTTTTATAACGTAAAAATCTATATTATGCATGGCATTATATGTATTTATGAAAAATAAATTCCAATATTAATATATATTTGTCCCTATTTGAATTGAGCTTTTTTTTTTGTGCTGAAAAAGCGCAAAAATTTACTTAAGCTTTACATTTGAATAAATTCGAAATCAATTTTTTTTTTTAATTTTAATATTTATATTTGCCTTAATAAAAAAAAAAAAAAAAATCGGAATTTTTTTTTTTTGACTAATTTTAATAATTTTAATATAAATGTATCAATCTATAATATAAATATTGTAAGCATACCTAGCTCATTATCTTTTCCCAAAATTACTGTACATACTATTAAAAATCCATAGAAGCATATTAAGAAACTGGTTACAAGAGAACTTCCCCTAAGTCAAATTATTCTATATTGGATCCATTTAAAGTAATTCTGTATTTTATTCTGTATTTTATTTTTTCGGAATCAGCTCCTGGACCATCTATTATATCGACTAAGCCTTATTTCCTGTATGTATGTTGTAAAATATATGTTGTAAAATGTACGTTGTGAAATTTTAAAATAAATTGCCTGTGCACAAAAAAATAAAAAATTAAATAATCAATATTTCTATTTTTTATTTATAATGTATATGTTATGAAAAATAAGTTTTCGCAAAAACCATTTATTCATATTCCATTTCAGTAATGTTAAAATTATAATGTGCAAACATGAATATTGTACTACCTACCATATATAATATATTGTATACCTATACTATTAATATTGTATAATCTTTAACTTTGGATTGGTATCCAATGTTCACCGATATAAAAGTTTGCACATCACATATAAGTATATGTTCACAATATTTAGGTGGTAAAAAAATATAATACTATGTATATGTATATTTTCATAAAAATAAAAATGAGTACATAACATTTATATTTTTCAAAGTCATAAAAGTAAGCACAGCATGATTTTCCGGTCATTATTTTCTAAAAATATGAAGGACTTAATTTTTTTTAAGCTTTCAATATAGAAGTTCCTTATAGAATTAACGTAATGTGATTCAGGGTCGCATTATAGGAATTATTGTTCATTCAAAAACTTTATTTAACAATGTTTCTGGTTAAATTTTCTATTTTTTTAACGAACTTTTTGCCTTAAAATTGTTAACTATTTTTTGGTGTCCGGAAAACCATAATTTGAATCGAAATTTCAATCGAATCATTACAATTTTATAATTCTATTGGAGCTTTGAAAATTAAAACGTTCGCTTTTAATTCTTATAATAGCCCAATGAGCATTAGTTGGGAATACTACAGGCTCGCTAATTTATGACAGCACTGTTTTCTTTATTATTTCGCCGTCGACAGTAGTAATGATAGTACTTACTTAAATTTAATGAAAAACTATTTATCAGGTATACTGTCTGGGAAATATGATGCTTTTTTTATAAATTGTGTTCCAAATTTATACCATTAATTACAATATGAGCGAAAATAATCATTATAGTTTTTTCCTAAAACTTTTATCTCCCAAATGTTTTTTTTTTTTTAAGATAAGATTACACACACATATTTTGCCATTTTGCATGCCATTAAATTTTACCATGAACTTTTTAGTTACAACAAATTTCCATAAATGATGCTTATATAAAGAAATATATAGATATAAAACCTAAATATGCACTTTTACTGTACTTAATAACTATGTTATGTATATAATATAGTGTTTCTCATTGCATTTACATAATAATTTAGATAAACAAAAACTCATATACATAGTTCCATAATTACATATAGGTTTGAAATTAAATTAGGCCAAATATAGTTTTATAAAATTTATCTTCTGAAAGAACATTAAACATTATCTTCTGTAAAAGCGTATTATTAGGAACTCTATTTACATTTATATATAAATATAGAATTAAAATGAAATAATAAATTTGTGTAAAGAAAGCTTGACATGTTCTTATACGAAAAGGCTTAGAAATGACACATTTTATCTGTAACTAATTTTTAACAACTAAATCCGAAATAGTTTATTAAAAATATAATTTTCGAATTAAAAAATTTATTTATTTAATTTTTTTTATTTTTTTTTAAATATATTTTCAGAACCAAATTCTCTGCGATTTACATTTCGCAGACGTTGCTCTAATGGAGTGCTCAGATTTTATGCAGCAGCTTAGAAGCTTTAAGCCGCAATCATTAGGTTGTGCTGTTGCAAGGCGTAAAAGTTCAACAACATTGATATTTCCATTGCCACCGCAAGCATGTTCGGGTAAGTTTATTATATTTATAATATACATTTAATTTACATAAATATATATATATATATATTTGTATCTATCTAAATGAATTGTCTCTATAAGAATCAAAAGTATTTTGAGTAATCATTATTTTGGAGTATACGATAAGACAATGAAATTATTTGTAAAATGGTACACTAAACAAATTTTTTTAATTTAATGGCGAAAGAAACAGATACAATTAATTTTAAGCAACACAGGCAACACAGGCAACACAAGGATGTAGCTCTTGTTTTTTGTTACTCTTTAACTATATATTTATCGTTTTAAGCTTATTTTGGGTATAGGGAAAAATCAAAGTCATCGTGATATTATTGTTTATTTTTTATTTATTAATTTATTTTTTTTAAATAAAAATTAATGATTTTTCTTTTTTTCTGTTTTGTTTGAAGAAACAGATTGAAATTCAAAATTTTCAAAGAAAAAAAAGTGTATATATGGAAAATATACATAATATAATGTTTGTCCAAAATATTTGTGGAAGAATGTGTCAACTGAAAAATGCCTAACAATTTTTTTATTTATTTTTTTTTAAATGACCCTTTTTTCTCTATTACTTATATAATTGAAATTCCTATAATATTTATATATACTATGGGTCAAATTTATAAGGAAAAAATTTACAAGAGTGTTCAATTACATCGTTTTCATCATTTCCAGCCTGTAATATTTATTTTTTTTTTATATAAAGAGCAACACAATTTTTTTTTTTTTTTTTAATTTTATTTAATCATTCAGTTTTTATGTCTCGAGGTTTATGATTTTTATTTTTTTGGAATTTTTATTTTTTTTTTTCTGGTTACTTGTTTCTGGAATGTGTGTTCCCACAAGTAATTTCCTATAATATTATATTTTTTTTAACATATATTTTAAGCATTAAATTTTATATGCCATCCTTATTATGCTGGAAAATTTTCGTTTTTTTTTTTTTTTCTTTCTGGTAGACCACATTTGAAATAATTTTTATTTGATTTTCTTAAATGGAAATTTAGAGATATCAGTTCATAAAAAAAAAACAGAACATTTTTTATAAATAAAAGTATACAAAATTAACTTATTTATATACATAGAATGTATATAGTGCTGGCTAAAGTATAAAATTTAATATTATGAGCATTGGAAAAAGTGCTGATTTTTCCTTATAAATATATACATTTAGTTAAAACATTTGGGGAATAAGAAAATATTCTTTAAAAACCTTAATAACACTAAAAAAAAATATATAAACTTGTTTAATATAAACTTAATTTTCCTATGTATACATATTACATTATTTATATGTATACGATATTAAAAAAAAATTATTTTGACTTAAAAATGAAAAATAAATTGGCGGTTTAAAATTGGATGAACAAACATTTTATCTAAATTTAATTTCATATGGCACGTAACTGAATAAAGTTCGAAAAACTCTATGTTCGAAATATTATTTTACATAAAATATTTTTTATATACACAATACTGAATTTTAAGCATAAATATATAAATTGAGTAAGCAATAATTTTCTAGTGAATTCAACCACGTCAATTAAGGTTCCGCATTAAAGCTTTTTGATAATTTCGCAAATAGAGATGCTGAATCTTTAATTATAAGTTCTTCAATCAATTCTTCAATTGAATAATAAATTTTTTTTCAAATTTAATTCAATGTCAATTATTAGACTTCACGTTGATTTTTACCTAAATCTTCTTCTCATTTATATATATATATAATTCTAACAAGTGATTGAATTATAAATTGTTAATGAAAGCCTAACAAAAAAAATTTTTTGGTTATAATTTATCTATGCTTATCTATGCATGTTAAACAAAAGTAATTTATATATATATATATATAAAAAATGTGTATATAAAGAACAATCCCCATAACATAATGACATCAAAAACTTTGTGCACGAACATGTCTCTGTATAAATTCAAATATTGTTTTTTAGTTATTATAAATAGTTAATAGAGTTTATATTGAAGATTATGTATATTATGTTAATATGAAAACATTAATTATTATTTAATATAAATTATACATTTTAGTGAGAAATTAGAAATATATAGTTTTCGATTTGTTTATTCGTATTAATTTCATCTAATTGTCGTAAAATATAATATCGATAATAAAAATCGCTTCCTTTTAATCTTAAATATATGCTGAAAGATTTTGAAGTTCATTTTAAGGTTATATTTAAGAGGGAATATAAAGAAATATTGCTTAAGATTTTTCTACACATAATTATATATATTTTATTTCTGAAATAACAAAACTGAAAATTTACAGATAAAAAAAAATATGATATTCGTTATTTAAGGATTTAACCCACTCATTCGTCTATTTGGACAATATGAATTTAATGGAAATCTGCCAAAAAAATTTTAATATTTTGTCAAAATAAATTTAGGAAATAGAGCAGAACTATCTGCGACGCACTGGAATGAAGAAAACTTAGCTAGAAAAAAAATATATAAGAGAAAATAACTTCAAATACTGAAAGAAACCCCATACTGTGCTGTTACAAAAGCTTCAAAAACGTAATACAAACAACTCACTACACTGTGAAATTAAGCAAATTAAATAAATTTTTTTAGGGGCGAAAAAATTTAATAAATACTGTATTAATAAGTGCTTTTTTATAAGTAAGTGTATCTTTATAAGTGTATACAATACTGATTTGAGTAAAATTGAGATATTTATTCTTCTCGGCATATATATATTTTCAACAGATCGTCAACAGTCCGTCAAGATTTGAGCAATATCGCTGCTGTTAACTTTAGTTTAGATTAACTAGTTTTTCCTATTAAAATTTCATAGATGTGCCTATTTTATTATCTGCGTATTCATATTCTTAAATATTCCGAACCGATAAATATTTCATCCGTTTCGCATTATTCTTGTTACAAAATCTAATAAAGCTCTGAGTCAGAGGCGCCACTTGATAATGAACAATGGTTATTTTGTTAGTATTTTTTTTTTGCTTTTTCAGAAACTAAATAAAAAAATATATATTTTTTCATTCATTACTATTCCAGTATTGTATATCCTGGAAATTGTGTTTCTTTATTAATTTTATTATTTTTTATTTTTTTTTTTCTACATTTCCTATTTAGTTTTTCCTTATGATAGAGCTATAAAAATTTTCATTCATAAGATTTTGCACAATATAAATGTATATTATATTTAATTTTTTGTTTGTTTAAAGTTTTGTTATAGTGGAAATATAATATAAATGGATATATGCATAAAATATATAAAGACTAGACCAATAGACAATTTTTCTATATTTTTTCCTATTTTTATTTAAATTTTATTTTCTTATAATAGTTTTAGAATTAAAATTTGAATTTCTCTCCAACCGCCTGTTGGAACGTCTGGCACCAATTCAATTTATTATATCCGAATATAAAAAGTATTATAGAAAGGATTATTTTTTTTTCCTATAAAATGACTAATTAAATCTTTTATATCTGGGTCATTTTTCAAAATTAAAAAAAATATTAAGAATAATAATAAAAGGATACGCAATCCTTCGTCGTCGCCATCCTTTAAGTTTAAATCATAAAAGTTACATATATAAATCTAACAATTATGTATATACATGTATGTAATACTAATATGCTTAAAACCCACTCAATTATCAAAGAACGAAAAAAAATTTATTATGGAACCTAATGCATAATAATTTAATGTTTTAGAAAATTAACTTTACAGTCAAAGTTATTAATATTTTATTGTTGAATGTTACACGCATACTTATTAAGTATATTTTAAGTATATATATATTTGCGTAAAAACTTTAAAACTATGCAGATACACGCTCTAATAGGATAACATTAAAAACTTAATTTATCCTGAAGAAATTTTCATATTTACATATATGCTGAAGGCTGAAGCACTTGAAATGATGAAACCTAAAAAAGGAACAAAAACTTCACAAAAAAATCCACTATTAACATTTATAATGTAAAGATACAATATAGAATGTATTATCAATATCAGCATACTATCTATCTATGATCTATTTTATTTTATATTTATATAATATTTTTATTCTACATATACCTACATATAATATACTATATTACATATTATACTTTATAACTATACATAATGGCTTTTACATTTTCTACTTGACCTGAATTACCTAATAGCTGTTTATTGAATTTAAATTACCATAAAGTTTGCGCAAAAAGATACTTGAAAAGTTTCAATTTGTATATTTTTGTTAATTGAAAAATCACTTGAATTTTTTTTATTAATATACTATATAACATTGAAGATGATTTTTGAAAAACCATAAGTCTATCAACTGAAAGTACATATATTTCTTTTTTATATGTATATGTATTTGAAAAAAATAAATAAAAAATCAAAAATCACTCAGTTACATAATATGTTTAATAAATATGTATACAATATATTTGTACATGTATTTAAATATATATTAACTATATATAAATAATATAATATTTTTTTAATATAAAATAAAAAAAAATTAGTAAATGTTCCCGCGTTACAAAATTCCAGTTATATTCAATTAAAACAAAAGAATTTTACAATTAATATTGACAACATTCGATTAATTAAACTGCAATTCAAATTCCCTGTCATGCCTGCCCTTAAACGAAAGTTTATACGCAAAGTTTTTTTTTCATTTTAAAGATTTGTGAGTGAAAAATACACTCATAATGACGTAAAAGGGAAATAAACATTCAAAAATTATTCAAATCAAATGTATAAATAAAAAAATATTTTTCAATTGAAAATCAAAAATTCCATTCTATTTTTCAACTTCTTGTAAATCAAAATGTTGAAAGCAAACAAAAAAAAAAAAGAATACATTTTACCTTACATATAAATAAAAAATAAAAAATAAAAATTGTGAATTTTTCATTTTGAATTCATATTTTTCGTAACAAAATCATACGCTACATTTCAGACACATACCTAAATTTTTTTATCAATCCTATATGGTAGCATGAAAAATGTTACAATCAATTTAAAATTTAAATTGAATGCAGATTTGGATAAAAAGCATTACATCACAGCAAAAAAAAAAAAAGAATAGTAGAGGACAAAAATATATAGACGTATATATATTTTTTATGAAAAAAAAATAAAAAAAATAACATGAAGAAATTTTTTTTTTTTATCCCTTACAACAAGATTTAATGTTTTTGATTGCTTAGGCATGTGCAAAAACACAATATTCAAACTTAAATTGTTGCCAAGAAAACGTGATAAAAATACTTGATTAACTTCATATATCTGAACATATATCTGAACATATTTACAGCATATATAGTTATATAACTAGATTGCTGTCATTCACATTATATATATTTTATATATTTATATATATATATATATATATAATTTATTTCTTGTAAAACACTTAAGATTTGATATAAGAAAATAAGAAGAAAAAAAAACATAAATAAATAGATCCCTCTATAAAATTCTAAAACCAAGAAGAAAAAAAAAAAATTACAAATTCAAAAAAAAAAAAAAAGAAGGAAAATCAAATATAATAATAAATTTTTCTTCTTTTTTTTTTCTTCGCTGCATTTTCTTTAACTTTATCAAAAATTTTTTTATATACATTATATCCGTGCTTTCAATGATAAGTCAAGAAAATGTTTTATATAAACAAAAAATATATAAAATAAATAATAATTTT
Source organism: Hybos culiciformis (assembly GCA_964007475.1). Classification (NCBI taxonomy): domain Eukaryota; kingdom Metazoa; phylum Arthropoda; class Insecta; order Diptera; family Hybotidae; genus Hybos; species Hybos culiciformis. The sequence goes on from OZ023275.1 coordinate 43,869,509, forward strand.
TTCCTGTAAAATATACAATTTAATATAGAAAATAAGATATAGATATTGCATATGTCTGACATGAAAACAAAATCAGGTGTTCAAGTTTATCATTTATTAAATGAAAAAAAAAAAAAAAAAAACCACCCACACAACACAACACATAATCTACTTTGATTTTGGAAAATATCTTACCGACCGACTTAAATATAGTATCTTATAGAAAAAATATTTAATAAATATAGTTTTTAAAGTGAATATATTTACCCTTATTTCAGGTTAGTGGACTTTTTAAAGGTAGAACATCTGAATTATATACACATATATGTATATAATTTATAACAACTCCTCACAAGACTTTCATATTATACAGCTAGCTAGATATATATTTTTTATATATTATATTAATAATATTTTCCAATTGAAAAACTATGTTTGTCGATTTCAAGTTTTTTTTTTTTTGTGTTTTTTTTTAGGGTTTGGTGCGGTTATATCAAAAAATAAAAAATAAATAAATAAACCTATTTATTTTTTTCTCATTTTTCATTTTAATTTATTAATATTTCACAAATATTTTAATTTGATTTGTTTTTAATCTAATATAATTGGGCAATTAAAATAACAAAATTATGCTTGATCATAAATAACTTTTGATAATAACAAAAAAAAAAATCTGTTTTCAAATATTATGAACGATTAACAATAAATTTTTTTTTTTTATTTGTATTTTTCATGTTTAAAAGCTTTTAGAAAATTAAATAAAAAATAAAACATTGGAAACAAAAATTTTATTTATAGCAATATTTATTTTAATTTCAACTCTGATTCTTTAAAAAAAAACGCTTAACATTATAATATAGAAAATTTTGTTTCAGAAAATTAAATGAAAAATTTCGTTTCATAGAAAGCTTTTAAATAATGTCTGTAACATTAAATTTTACTTAAAAAAAAAAACCTAGCCATTTACAGTATAAAAATAAAAGTTATAATGTTTAAAAATTATAAATTGGTTAAATTTTTTATTTACTCATCCGAACTTACACCTGAGTCCTATAATATATTTATAATTTTTTTTTTTATTTAACTTTAAATATAAAATAAAAAAATAGAACTTTTTCTATTATATAATATTTTATTTAGTATTAATTCTACAAAAAAAAATTATCTTATAAATTTATTGTTTCTATCTGTAAGAATCACAACAGGCTTGTATTTTTATGAACTGCTTGGTGTTATATCTTACAGTGAGGAACGGTGAATAATTCATCAGAAGCATTCTACATTTTAATGTTCAATTACAAAACAATATAAATATTTAAAAATCATAATTATACTTCTCTTTATTTACTTTTTGTTTTTTAGATTATTTTTCCAGGGCTTATTCATAATATTAAGTTCATTTTATGCCTTTTATATGATTTTTTTTTTTTTAGAAAGGCAATTGTTTAATTTAAGTCAATTTACTTAATGGTCCAATATAGTAAAAATATTGTTAAAATTTTTATTTCAGACGTTATTGTTTTTTTTTTAATAAATCAATTTTTATGTATTTTCACAAAAAATTTCCAAATAAATTTATATTTCGATTTTATAATTTAACATCGCAATTGCACAATTTTTGCTTTCAAAGCCTTACACACTTTTTTCTTTTTATATTTTTCTTAAAACTTAACTAAACTATATAATAGAAGAATAATCATATTACAAGTCATTATATTACACATTTTATATATATAGTATACATAGTTATATTATAGTTATGTATTACAAATGTAATAAAACTATACATATTTTTTTAATTCAATTATTATAATATGTATATTCTTCCTCCAAAAAAAATAAAAATATGTACATAATACAATGTATATACAAAAAACTATATATATAAAATAACATGAAGGAAACTTCTTTATTTTTTTTTTTTTGGTTTTCTCTTAAGTAATTTTCTAAAGTAAACCCGACAGGTATAAATTGAAATCTTCCAAATGACCTCCAAGAATCTTATATCAAAATCAAAACAACACTTAAAAAATATACAGAGTGCAAACAAATTTTATTTTCATGAAAATTGTCAGAAAATTTTATTTACGTAATTTTGCAAAAACAATGTTTTCGCATTTATTTATTTGATAACTCGAAAAAAAGAGCTTCTTTAATTTTTCAAAAAAAGTGAGTAAGTTGGTGTTTTATATAATTTAAATAAATTATTTAGTGTCAAGACTTTGAACACAAGATAATAAATAAAATGGCAATAATTTTGGCGAAAATCCTTTAATATTAAATTAAAGACATTCTGACTATATTTTATATAGCTACATTCAGTATTGTTTCTCAACTTCTTCTTTGCACTTCACTATATTATATCACCCTTTTTTTTTTGTGAACTTCCTAATCCTCCAATTTATATTTATTATGTATTTTTTTTTTTAATTTTTACATTTTTTTCTTGGATTTTGCATTTTTTTTTTTTTCAGTTTTCATGCTCTATGTAACACAACAATTAATATTTATTATGTGACTGAATCTTTCAAATTAAAAAGCGGAGAAACTTGCAAAATTAAACATCTAATATATACAATATAAATCATTTATATACATAGATACATTGTACATACAGTTAACACATTTAAAGTTAATAAAGAAATTAATTTAATTAACAGAAAAATTCAATTTTTAAATTGTATCTTTTATCCTAGTATAATGTGGCTAACAAATTTACCTGAAAATCGATATAATTCATCCTGTACCAAATAAAAAAGCAAAATAAAAAAAAAAAAAATAAGAAAAGTTTAGATCGAAAAAAAAAATCAGACAAAAAGAAATTAAAAGTTAATAAACAAAAAGTATTCCATTCTTTTAAATAATTAATTAAAAAAGTTTACTTTTATTTTGTTTTGTATATAATAAGGTAGTTTTATTTTTATTATTATTTTCTTTTTTTTTTATTTATAAAAACAAAAGTATATGTAATACAATACAATTTGATATGGCATAAGCAAACCAATGGCTACATAGTTGGAGGCTATAAACTTTTACTGTCAAAAAAGTTTTTTTTTTAATACCAAAAGTTGTATAAAGAAAAGAAATTTTATATTCAAATCAAACCAGACATTTTCACTATTATAATATAGTTTTTGAAATAAAGATTTATGTACTTAGTTTCAAATAAAATATGTAGTTTTATTTTATGATATAATAGTCGTGAAAGTCTGCAACCCATCCCTGAAGAAATGCTGCATGATATGTAAACTATAAACGGCAAATAAAAAAAATTCAAGGACTAAATTCAAAGCGCAACCCTAACAAACAAATAAATGAGTCCTAAATCCAAAATTAATTAAATCGATGAAAAACAAAAAATTAGCTATGAATAAAAATATATACAATTTTTGCCTAAATAAATATTTTTATTACCATAATGAAAAAATAAAAAAAAAAATTGTTTTCTAAATTATTCACTTAGGAAAATTTTTATCTCACAAGATGGAAAAAAAAAAATTTTTTATAAGAAAGAAAATTTTTGTATAGTGATGATTGAAAATTGTTTCTTCAAAGCTCACAAGCAATTTTCAATGCTTTCAAAGTTTTAAAGTTCTTCTATGACTATATCCTATATTATACACAGAAAAAATATAGCTGCATCAGCTATATTTTATAAATGTATACATGTAAGAATAGCTATTTGCCGTGGGAAGAAAAACTAGTTCATACTTTTACTTTTTAATATACAAATCTGTTCATAATGATATAACAATATTCAACATAAAAATTTTATCTTGTATAATTTTCAAAAAATAATAATAAAAAATATAATTTTCGAGTAGCAACATTAGCCAACATTCATTTTTGGACGAGTTATTATATAATATTTAATAATAAATGCAAGATTTTGAGCACTTTACTGCCAAAAAATAACACCGCGACCTTTTTAAGTTATTTATTCTTCTATATTTTATACCTGATACATTTAGTTATATATGCGAATTATACAAACCTAAATCCCATCAAAAAAAAAGTAATTTAAATATTAAGTCTATAACCATTCCGACAAAATAAAAAATCATTTTTCACCAAAATATTCTTAATTTATCAATTTTGAAAATGACAGAAAAGATATTATGTTTACAATGAAAGAAAAAATGTTATTTTTTTTCACAAAAATAAAAACATAAATAAATAAATGAAGCATTTCATTTAATTTTATTTAAAATATTAAAAATCAATCAAATTTAGAATAAAAGTTATGATACCTATAATTTTATTTAATGGACTTCAATTTATTTTAACAAAAATGGTATAAAATCAAAAATCTAAATTGTTTTTCTTCTAACAGCATGAAAGAAGAAATGTTTTTTTTTTTTTTTTGCGACAATTGTCAAAGATATTGACGTGAGATTTCCAATAATGTAATTTAAAACAAAATAATACAAAATAAAAATGACAAGATAATAATAATTTGAAATTCTCGGAAAATATTCTATAAATTTTTAACTCTGACCTCGGTAATAATAAGCCATGATTTAGAAAGCGAAGGTAATGCCTGGATAATATTGTTGTAAAACTTCTCATATCATAAGTTCAAAGAAATTATTCATAATACATGTGAATGTATGTTAAATCTTAAACTACTTTATTATATATACTTATATAGGTAAGCTGATGGGATTTCATTTCGTTTTAAATAATAACCTTTAAAAATACATAAAAAATTGATTTATCTTTATGATTTATTGTAGAAAATATGTATAATATTTGTTAACCAAATACATTTTTATTTGGTTTTAAATTCAAAAATATAGAACAGTATCAGTATCATACCAGAAGCATTGGCGCGATTTTAGACATTTCGATTTAAAATACTTTAATTTTAAGATAGCTTCGTCATAATCAGATGCCAACAGCGGCGGCTTGTGCATAGGTGCTGCGACCTCAAGAAATTTAAAAAAATTGAACACATAAAAAAAAAGTTTGTTAGTTTTGATTTTTTTTTAGTTTAAAATTGTTTTTAAATGAAATTGCTATGCTATGCAATTATTGTCTCTAAAATTTTAATAAACAACAGTAGCCTACTTTCAGGCTTTTGAAATTTTTAGAAAATACTGTTCAAAAATAGGTGCAGAAATCAATTTAACAGAATTGTTGGAACTGCGAATTTCGCAGTGCAGGGATTTTTATTTTCATGAATATCATTTTTATTGCTGTTAAGCTTTTTTCTATGACTTGATATAAGGAAAAAACAGTGCGCTGTATTATACTTTCTGAAAAATTTTAAAACAAATATGGGAAGTTTTTTTTGTTATGGGATTTTTGAATGTATAGAAAAATGCACTGCTTCAGAAGCAGCACAATTTTCATATGGGATTCTTTTTGTTTGTTTTGAATTTTCAAAACTGATTTTCATATACATAATGTGTATGGGTATATATCATAAAACTTTTATACATAATTTAAAAAGGAGGTTTTTATGTTTTGCAGCACCCTTTTTCAAAACTTCCACGAGCTGCCACTGGATGCCAAACATATTTTTGAGGTTCCTTCAATACCATTTATAGCCAAACTTTTTAGTCATATAGGATACAAATTTTCATCGAAATCCTAGATAAGATATTTATAGAGAAGATTATTGCTTGATGAAAATGGTCCAAATTATGTTTTTAATAATAATATAAAATAAAAATTAAATTAATAATTTATAAAAGCTAAAATTATATATATTAATTAATTTTCCGTTTTATTTCAAAAATATTATTCCAGATGAATTTTGCGAAGAATATCCACATAATTTAATACCAACCCCGGGTTATTGGATTGAATGTTCTAGGCAAAAAATATCATTACAAAATTTAAATGCAAACTGGGATGAAAGTGATTCGGAACACGAAGAAATACGTAACACCAATTTATCAGATGCCTATTTGGAGCGTGGATGTAGTGATTTATATGAAGATGATGAGGATTCAGAAGCGGCGCCAAGGTAAAATAAATTTTGTAGATATCCATTTTAATAAAACTTTTAAGTTAATTTTTTTTACATATTTTCTTTATGCCCTTATTATTACAATGCTGGCATTACATTTTTTAAATTTTTGCTGCATTCAATTCTTTTAAACATTATATATATTAAAATTGAAAGAAGTTATACAGAAATATTTATTATTTTCAAGACTAGCCACGTTGAAAATTAGATTATTATAGGGCTGAACTCATTGTGAAGTTATATTCTGATAAAATTCTGATCGAATTAAATGAAGAATGGGATTTTAGAGCCAGGGATGCTTTCCTAAGGTTCGCAGGGGTTCGCGCGTACCCTTTGATGTGAATGATCTGGTTCGTGCGAACCGCTTATTAATCCGAAAAATATTACTTTCGAAATGTATTTATTGCAAATTTTAATACACAATTTGAAAATTTTCTCTAGTTTCATTGAGATTGTAATTTTTTGTTTTTAAAAAACTATGAAATAAAAAAAATCCCGCTAATTTGTTGTGGTTCTGAATGATTTATTGCTTTATCAAGCAGTTTTTGCAAAAGTAGATGAAAATCCACAAAAATTTATATTAAAGAAATTTACATTAAAGAAATTATTCAGTTAAAACATAAAATTATTGTTTTTAATTTGATTTATCAGTAAAATCTCGAATTATTTCTTTTGTAAGTTATTAGTGGTTTTGTTTAGTTCAGTTTTAAAGAGTTGTTGTGTTTTATACATTTGATAATAAACACGAACATTTTTAAAAAATTGGGCAAGGTAAGTTCAATTACTCAATTTCATGTTTTACCACACAGCTTACATAATTTATTTTTCATCCCTATTTTATTTTTCGAAGATAAAGAGTCAGAGTTCGTTAACCACATATTTGGGCATATTTTAAATGATTTAATTACATACATGTTTATAATATAATAGGAGAAATTTGTATTAATATATGAAATTTCATAATTTTTGTTTCGTTAAGTTTTTGTTTATGTAAATAATTTTTTATCTTTTGAAATTAATAAATAAAATAAAAGTGGTAAACAGTCAACAAATTATTTTTTTATTCTGTAAGAAAATATATGTAACAAAATATATATTCACTACGAACCCCCTGATAAATTTTGGGAAAGCATCACTGTTTAGAGCAAATGTTACACTGCAGTAAGATCAGAAATAGTTCTATCATAATGTCCTAAGTAGATTTGCTCAAAAAAATGACATTAACAAAATATGTGGAATCTGCCTCCAAGTATATTAATTTTTCACAGAAATTTTGCAATCAAATTTTTATTTAAATAAAATATCCACTCTAAACGTTTTATCATTATAGTCTTTAAATATATATATCACAAAATGTTTCATGTTTCATTATTCATAAAAAAAAGTTTATAATACAATTATATAAACTGAGCTATGTATATTAAAATCATTTTTTATAATATCCTTGAACTATTTTTTTGCTATTTAATTTTTTTGAGTTTATAAGAAAATTTTGTTTATGATTAATGAACTTTTAATTTATATTGATTTCCATAAAATATATATTTTTTTTTTATGTCTTTCTGTTTTAAACTATATTCTCACGCTTGTCATTATTTTATGGATACAATTTCTGTTCTTCCTTAATTTAAAAATAAAATATGTCAAACAATTTTATACGAATATTTAAGTCCTAGGAAAAAGACAACAATCGAGGATCAATGGGATCAGCAGGGCGCATTCGAGTTAACATCGGTTGAGCAAGAGACCTATGAAAAATACTTTTATGGAACTGAACATTGGAATTATTTTACAACAGATGAAGACTTAGGACCTGTTATATTATCAATAAAACAAGAAACATTAAATGGTCGTGATCAATTTAGAATATTAGTTAGAGCTATATCTTATACAGTTCATGGTCTAATACCAGCTTCATGTGTATTTGCTGATAGGTATTACTTTACAAAATTTGAGATTAACATTTTAGTATATTTTTAAATAATTATTGAATAAAAAAAACCTATATCTTCTCTCCAATCATAATTTTCCAATGTGAAAAATTAAATTAACAATGATTTCACAATTTTAGATATAACCGTGAAGAAGTAGTTAGGTCATTAGGTAAAGAAGTAAATATAAATCCACCATTGACACTAGGACAATTACCGGACACTCCGGAAGAATTATTGAAATTAGATCAAGTGAGTTAAATCCATATTTTAATAATTTCAATTTTATGTTGAAAGTAGACGTTAGTTTTCTACAACAAGACTATTTGTTTTATAGACCTATTCTTGAACTCACTGCGAGTGATTATGGTTCGAAAATCATATTTCCAATTTCATTTGAATAGAAATATATTTGAAGAATTAGACTTTCGAGATGCAAATATCACTACACCAGTGAGTTTCGGAATTTAAAAGTTTCAAAATAAAATAGTGAACGGTTTTGAGATAAGAAAAATTATAGAAACTTTAAATATATATATGAGAGATTTTGACATTGTGAAAGTTTGTCGAACTTTTAATTATGAATTGAAATAATTTTCAGGTTTTTATAAAATCCGAATTAAAAGTTGGTGTAATTTATGTAAAAGAAAACCAATATACCGAAGAACAAATATTAGACAATAATGAAAACTCACAATTATTCGATGAATTCCTACAATTATTAGGAGATAAGGTTAGATTACGTGGTTTCGATAAATATAAAGGTGGCCTTGATACTGTTCACGATTTAACAGGTAAATATTAAAAAAGATTTCCTATATACATACATGGTTAACATAACTTTGGTTCTAGTATAAAAACGAAAAACGAAAACGAAAAATTATATGAATAAAATAATTAATTTTATAGGATTATATTCTGTGTACACAAATTGGCGAAATATTGAAATTATGTTTCATGTTTCAACTTTACTACCATATGAAAAACATGATCCACAAAAATTGCAGCGTAAAAGACATATTGGTAATGATATTGTTTGCGTTGTGTTTCTAGAAGCTGACAATACACCATTTAGTCCTTCCTGTATTAAAAGTCATTTTTTACATACATTTATTTTGGTAAGTTATGTAGACTTAAATTTAAGTTATATGTTAATGTGTTTGTCATTTGGTCTAATGGGCATTATCAAAAATGATAATCATTATAGAGAAAATTATATATATAAGATGTTAAAATTACAATATTTTCGTCCACTTTGTCTTAGGTTCGAGTATCGGCAAGAATAAAACGAAAGCCAACCAGATATGAGGTGTCTGTCGTAACTCGTGATGAAGTTGGTGCCTACAAGCCTTATTTATGGGAACAATCTGTTTTTGAGAAAGGGCCCATGTGTCGGTAAGTTGAACTATTTTTATATTTATATTTTTATATGTTTCTTATTCGTATATTTAAAATTTCGAATTAATATAAACAGAGAATGGCTGTTAACGAAAATAGTAAATGGTGAACGTGCCTCATATTCAGCTCCAAAATTTGCTCGTATGCAGGAACGTACAAGATCCCAAATGTTGGAAGATTTAGTTATGAATTTATCAAATCATGCTGAAACAGGACAAATCCCTAAACCATACCGAAGGGGTTCATGGAGACCCATCGGTGAGGAATTATGCATGTATCGATTATCAGTTGCTAATTGCTGTATGCGACTCAGTGTTCCACATAGTATGTACTAACTATTCCCAGTTCTGTACTTTATCCCAACATAATTGGATTCTTTTTTTTGTCAAAAAAAAAGAAACTTGAACATGAATAAAAAAAAAAATTCTAAGAAAACGAAAAAGGGAAATCCACTTTTACATACACATTGATTGCACTTACATGTAAAAATATATATATAGTAAATCATACAGCTACCTACACAATTACTCACAACCACAATAAAAATTAAGTTCACAAAAAGCATGAAATCTAGTGAAACATTTATTTTCATTTTAAATAATTTTCAATATCAATCAATAATTTAAAATGTTTCACAATTTTAATCTTAACTCTTACAACTAAAGTGAAAATATGGCTCCAATCACATTTACATTAACATAAGTTATATTATATGTATGAGTAGTTTTATACCACTATTCACTGAATGTTTGTTATTTAAAATAACCTCATAAATGCGGTTGGCTTAACCATAAAATACCATAAAATGTTTCTAAAATCAAAGTTATTATGAAATTGTATTATTACAATTGAAAATTCAATTACTATTTAAAACTACAATTAAACAAAATTAATTTTCTTCCTAGCATAAGAAAAAGAAACATTTTAGTAAAATTTTGAATTTATTTTGAATTTATTGATATTAACATTATGTCAAGGAAATTGACTTTAAATAAAAAATATGGTGAAAATATGGTCTAAACTAAATCTCAATATAATCACTATTCTCGGTAACTAAAAAAAAAAAAAAAAAATTGAAATATTTTCCTTTTCTATAAATACCAAGAATGTACACAAACTTCGGTTTACATAAAGAATTTTCTCTTTTATACTGCAAAAAATGTATAAGCCTTATGTATTAAATTTATTAAACTTACTTAATCACTGACCTGGAAACAAGGATTAACCACTTTTTCCAGCATAGCAGTGGCAGTATAAATATATTGAAGTAATTATGAAATAATCAAAACGTTATTCAGAAACAACAAATAATTATATTCAATTTCTAATTATATTCAATTTTATAAACCTTTTATAAGATTATAAATTTTTTATATAGCAAAATTTATTAAACCATTGTACAACCCAAACTCTTTTATTTCGCTAAATTGAGTTTGTTGTTCATAATTTTTTAAGGATTGCATGATTTACAATGTACCAGATTTCTTAGGCAACCAGTTCTTTAACTATATTATATTCTATAGAAATTTAATATTCTAGTACAAGAAATTCTAACTTAGATAATTTTCATAAAATTTTCATTTAAATATGCTTTATAAATTAATAATATTTCTAGGTACATTTCTTGAAATATCTTAACAATAAATTAACAAAAATATTTCAATAATTGAATATTTTATTATAAAAATCCAGTTTGACTATTTCTTGAAATTTGGAGTTAAAAAAAATTATGTTAAATGAAGCCTTTAGTGTATGATAAATTGTATAAAACTTTTTCTTGTATATCAACAACAAAAAAAGTTATATCAATAAATAGCTAATATTAAGTGATGCGGAAACACATAAGAAAGAACAGAAATTGAAATGAAAGTGTCAATTTGTATCTTCTGTGTATTATTCCCATATTATCTTATATGCTCAAATATTTTTTTATTGGGTTTTAACAATTGAGTATATATTTTTTTTATTCTTAAAACATTTAGGATGACAGGATAGTTCTCTTCAATTTTTCATATACCTAGTACCTACTCAAATATTATACAATTATTTGATTTATTAAAATGTTAAATAATAAGAACAGGAGTTCCATATATAACCATAACGATAATGAAGTTTTTAATCTAATTGCAGTATGTATTATATAAAAACAATATAATACCTAATATTCAATATGCGAAAATCGATACTAATTCAAGCTTCCTGTAATCGAATTGATCTTTTCTTTTTCATAATTATATAAAAACTAATATGTACAATTTTTTAATTAAACTCAATTCTCAAATGAAATTATTCGAAAAAACAAAAAAATTAATAAAAACAAATTAAAACATATTTTTATCATATTATAATAAATTTTAATAACACCTCGAAAAACATTATTTATAAATACAAAAATATAAATAAAAAAAAAAAACAAAATTATTTAAAATATAACCATAATTTTTACCCAATTGTATTTTTATTTTCACCCTAACAATTTAGTAGTTATAGTATTTATATTCCCAAATTGTTTTTAATTCAAAAATTAATAAATTTCCCAATTGAAAGTACCCATATGTAGAATTTAAACAAAAAAACAATGTATTTATTTAAAAAAAAAAAAACAGATTTGGTTTTATCCTTTTATGTATTTATAGAAATATATAGGTTTGACCCCGAAAATTTTATTTTGTGCCAAAAACATAACTTATGCACATTGAAACACAACATTATTTCTTTTTGTTCGTACACAAAGCAATATACAATAATTTTTTTTTAAATATAACTTTATGTTCAATTAAGAAAATAATTTACTTAATTTGAAGTTTTCAAATTTTTTTCTTATATAATATATTTTTTTTTTTGTTTGTTTTTAAAACAATAAATATATATTTTCGCAGATTAACATAGAGATATTAAGTTTAAAGCATTAATTATTATATTTAAGAAGTCAAATAACTAATTTAATTTCTGGCCCATTTCTATTCGAAGCAACGAATATTCCTTTAGTATTGGTTTGGCAAGTAACCTACTTGTTTTTTTTAAATCGTTTGATTAATTATATTATGCTGGAGGAACTAGGTGTTCGAAAACTGAAGCTCCTCAAATATATAAATTAAGCATTGAAGAAGAATTGTATTTGTTTGAAACTTAATTTATCTTACTAGCTATCAAGTATGGGAAAAAAGAATAGGTCCTTTATTTAAAAAGTCTTAACGAATCTGGAAAAAAAAGTTAAAAAATAATTTCGTGGATCATTTTCCGATTATTAATTTGTTCAATAACTTAGTTTACCTAGGTATAAATGTTTTACAATCAATTTTCCAATTATTTTCTCCTTTTTTTTACCCCAAAAACTATTAGGTTTTTTTTAAATTTGGCACGTACTATATTATGTATATCCAAATATATACATTATCTTTAAAATAAATTCACAAAATTTTGTTATTTGAATTTATAGCTCTTTTTTTGAAATAATTTAAATTCGCATTATCATTTTTACAAAATGAAAATGAATTGAAAAAATAAAATGTCTGTGAAAGATTATGAATTCAAATTATATATCTCTATTATTCTTTCGTAGATATATTAAATTATATATATTGGGGAAAATTAAAATTCAATTTTAATCTCTAGAAATATAAATAATTCTATTATAGAAGATAAACTAAATTGATATGTGGTGGAGAATTTCATGTTATGCAGTGTGGTTGTATATTAAAGAACTAAATTTAAGAAATTTAAAATTTAATTCCTTTTTTTACAAATCTCTTGAAAAATTCTTTCTATTCTAGAATATTTATCCGTTGGGTAAATATTTTTTCCATTTCCTGTTTTGAGACATTATTTCTTATGAAAAAATTATTTATAATTTAATTGAAGTTTTCCATACAAAATGCATAGGACAATACGGAAATGAAATCAAAGTTTTCCGTAGTTGAATTTTTTTCAGTTATACGCTTTCGGAATATTTAGTCAAATTCATTTGGTCTAGGCTAGGAATACATTTAATCTTCTTAGATTTTTTAATAAAAATAATATTGTGTGTTTTTTTTTAACAAAATTCTTTTAAAGCTTCAGATATTCAAAGTTTTAGGGTTGTTAATTTTTTCTTAAAAAAAAAAAAATTTATAATAAATAAAAGTAAGTTTTGTTATCGTTGAAAATAAAAGAAAAAATCATAAGGAATTGAAAACGGAAATCTAGAGTAAGTTTTCAAAACTTTTATAGAATTAAAAAAAGTTTTTATTTTTATAATTTTCAAAATTAATTCTATTCTAGGTAAAAAAAAATAAATAAATAAATGTAAATTAAAAAGTCTTTCATGTTCAAGTAAACAAAAATCATCCTTTTAATCCTTTTAAATTTCCTTTGTCCTTAAAACATTACAAAAAAAATAAAAAAAATTAAAACAAATTCAAACTATATTCATTATCCTTGTATATTTAAAGCAGAAAGTAAATGACACTGAGTCAACTTTTCTTTGCAATTTTTAATAGCTTTTCTCTAAAAGTTTTGCCTTTTCTTTCATATATATATATATTTAATTTTTTTTTTAAGCTTTCAACTATTTTTAGAACATTTTGTAAAAATAAAAAAAAAAAAAAACAAAAATTTCATAATAAATTTTCTTCAAAAATCATTTTAATATAATATAATATATATAAATATAGTTTTTTTTTTTTTGAATAAATTCTAATATTAAATTATCGTAAATATTTAGAAATTTATACTTATAAAAGATATAACAAAAAAAAATGTAAAACGCATAATGTAAAATTTTCATCTTCTTGGCATGGTTACAAAACTAAATTAATCTTTATTTTTAAATTTTTAGTTTCGAAGTTTATACATATACATTTATATACATCATACCAAACTATAATAATTCATTTTAATTTCTTATTGCTATTTTTTTATCAGAATTTTTCTTATCAATTT